>CM052799.1:103442465-103558488 GCA_028533885.1 Nasua narica | reverse complement strand
GCAGGAAAAGAAATATTGACAGAAAGAGGAGAGGGAGAAAGGGAAAAGGAGAAAGGAAAAATAGAGAAGAAGAGAGAGTCAGAGAGAAATTGAAAGGAGCTTAGAGAGCAAGGAGCAATGGGCTGAAGGCTCAGAAGGGTTGGTGAAGAACCACTGCCAGGACAAGTGTGATCGGGGAGGGAGGCCTCATCTGCATTTGGCAGTTTTGCTCTGTGATATATAGTGTGTTTTCACTGCTGTGCTAATCCCAGCACATACAATGCATGCATACCACCACCAAGACACATCTTGCTTAGAGAGAGAACAATGTCTGTGCAACTGACCTTATAGGGCAAGGCAAATCCCAATCAACTATTATTGAGCTGTTAGGGAAAAGTAGGTCTGAACCAAAACAAAACACAACATTCTCCAAGCCTTGGACCAAGAAGAGCTTCTGAAAAGGCATTGCCAGATGACAAAGCTGAGAGGGAAGAGAACTCATCCAAGAGTGCACAGCATGTGTCAAACACTTCATATTTTCCATTCCATTTTACTGTTTCCTCAGGGCCATGAAGGGAATTTCACTACTTCTGTGTTAGAGATGAGGAAACGAAAACTTCTCAGTCCCTTAGGCATGACATTATGCTACCCTAACTTGTCTTGGGTTGATTAACTTCTCAGAAAGACTAAACCTTGCCGGAAGACAAAGAGAGAGGAGTAGCACTCTTCCTTTGAATTTTTAACTCACTACCCTCAATTTATGAGAATGTGTCAACTGCTTGAGTATAGCACATCTGTCTAACCTTCAGGCAACTTCTCTCACTAAAAACCATGAGTAGCAGATGAGAAAAAGATAATCAATAAATTGAAGGAGAGAAGCTTGAGTTGAGGGGGGCATCATTTCCAGTTTTAGTCTCCCAGCTTCTTCCCCATACCCTCCTCCCCAACTTAAGCCCCCACACCCTGAGTTGGCAAGATACACTGCAAGGGAGTATTCACCCAGCACTTATAACACATTGAGGCAGGGAAGAACATCTCAGGGAGAAAGAAAATAGAGAAGTCACACTGAACCACAGTTTGAAAAGGGATTGTGCCGACAAGGAGTTCTAGAAAATGAAAACCCTCACTAGTGATCACAAATCAGAGTATTAGGATAAGGCAAAAGGAGCATTCAATTTTCATAATGTAATACAACCTTGGATAAATTTGAATTATATACATTAGTGGCACTTATAAATGTACTCATTATGGAGAAAAAAGTAAAGGTCACACTTTATTAGTCATAACCCAATTTGTCATCCCTGTAAATAACACAAATATACAAATTAAGTGCATGGCATTTGCTTTTTTGTAAATAAATATAAATATATATATATATTTCTTAAAATCACCTATATAACATTGCTTCATGGTATCATCTACTTCCTACTAGTAGGAAAAGCTGTGTTCATTTAAATAAGGAAATAAGGAAAAAGAAAAGTCACCATGGCTGAATCATAAGCATCATAAGAATAAAAGGAAAATGAGATGATTGTTGAGAGTGTTGGCAGGGATCATATTATGCAGGGTGCTGTGAGTCACTGTATGGATTTGGGGCTTTATCACAGGAGCCGCAGAAAGACACTGTAGAGTTCTAAGCAAAAGAGTAACAACCTTAGGTTTGTCTTTTGAAAAGATCCTTCTGACTGCTTTATGAATAATGAATCACAAAGTGGTAAGAGTGTGCTCTTGGCGGGAAGCATTGAGGGGACAACCGCAGAGTGCCAGACAGAGGTGACACTGGCTTGAGCTACAGATTTGCCCGCGGAGATGGGGAGAAAATGACCTGAGAAAACTGATGAGAGGTTAGAATTCCATCGCGTTGGTGGTTTCGTGGCTGCACGGGGTAAGAGAGGTGCTGAGAGTGGCTCTCACGGTTCTGACAGGAGCTGTTGGACGGTCAGCGTGACAATATGCTGAGTAAGGAAATACTGACGGGAGGTCATTAGCTCCATCCATTTTGAGGATGTTCAGTTTGAGGTGCTTGAAAGGCATCCAAGTACAGCTATAATGCACATAAACAAGATCTGGTGTTCAGAGGGGAAGGAGACTAAAGATGGGAACGTGGAAACCATCCCCATATACACAGAAGATGAATTCATGTCGAGGTGAGAGAAGCAGGGAGACAAAAGAGAATAAAAGGAAAGAAGATTATGGGTAAGCCTGGAAAAATTCAACATTCAGATTTGGTGTCAAAGTGATTTTGGCAAAGATGATTACAAAAGACGATCCAGAGGCAGGAAGGAAAAACAGGAATCACTGAAACCACTGTGACATGTACTGTGGGTATTTTTTACATGTTGTTTCTAATCTTTATATCAGCTATATAAGATTATATGGAAAAATAAATGAATGAATACTCACAAAAATATCCACCCTGGAGATAAATTAAACCTAAGGACCTCCCATAAGGTGACTTCTCTAAGCTACTCCATGTTATCTTGCATTTCCCCCAAAGACTGTGGACACCATAGCACCAACCAGTCACTACTACATTGTCGAAATATGGAACCAGTTGATTGCTAAACATGAACTTTAATAGAGCATGACATGGATTTTTAATCAAATAGTCTGAAAAGAGAAGACTTCTGGGGGAAAAAAATTACTTCCTTTTCTTTCCTATTTCAAAGATAAAAATAATGCTTAAAAATTTTTAATTGTGGGAGAGCTGGGTGGCTCAGTAGGTTAAGCATCTGCCTTGGACTCTACTGACTCCCTCCCTGCTCAGCTGGGAGTCTGCTTCTCTCTCTCCCTCTGCTCCCCACCCCTTGCTTGTGCTCTCTTTCTCATATTCTCTCTCTCAAATAAAATCTTTTTTAAAAATTTAATTGTGGCATTTAAACATTTCAATTATTTTCCACTGATAGGTTTTTTTTTTAAGATTTTATTTATTTAGTTGAGAGAGAGATCACAAGTAGGCAGAGAGAGAGGGGGAAGCAGGCTCCCCACTGAGCAGAGAGCCCAATGCAGGGCTCAATCCCAGGACCCTGAGATCATGACCTGAGCTGAAGGCAGAGGCTTTAACCCACTGAGCCACCCAGGCACCCCTCTACTGATAGTTTTAATAATTTTCAAAATCTTGTCTGAAGATGAGCAGACTGAAATCTATGAAAGCATAATAGTGGAAGGAAAAAAGGAAAAAGCTACCAGAACTAGGTGCTGTAAATCTGAGTAAGCAGAATGCTGTCTTTATGTAATTGGAGAAAATAGATCTTTACTTGAGGGTTTAGGACTGGATGACATAATAATGAGTCCTCATCTCAGCTTCTTATTTGTAAATTGGAAATAATATCATCTACAAGATAGGCCTCAGAGGGTCAAAACGAATGATATTAGTAAATCTGTAGTTAGTACCAGATGCACAGAAAACATCCAATAAATAATCATTCTTGGAAAGTCAAATTCAAATGAAAAAAATATATATATCACACTGGGAAATAGAGAAAACAATGAGTGAAGAGTACCCGGTCTTTTAAAATTCAAACAGGCTTTGTTGGAGATCTTGGTGAAGACAATCTTATGTGGTGATTAAAAGCCACACCACCACCACCACCAGACGGCCAAGGTTCAATTCCCACCTCTACCATCTACCATTGTAGAACCAGGCTAAGTAGGTCAACCTCGCCTTGTCTCAATTTTCTTATGTATAAAATGTTAACAACAGTATCTACTTCACTGGCTTCTTGTGAAAATTAAATGAATTAACACATGTAATGTAATATACGTGAAGTTAATAGATATAGAGCACTAAATACATTCCTACACAGGGCAAGTGCTCAAAAAGGGTAACCTTATATTAACTACACATATGAAACTAATTCTATGGCAGGATATGAGATAGTAATTTCTACCCTGGTCTTGCTGGTATAGGAGAGAAAAAGTAACAGATTTTTTTTTTTATCTTCCCCTTAGAAGAACAGTCTTGTGTCCAAGGCCTAATTTCCTTATCACCTATGCCTTTCAGTCAAGTTTTTGGCTGCCATTAGATTCATAGGCATAACTGGAGGAAAAAACCCATTAAGTTCCTGGATCATAAGATTAGGCACACAAATGTCCATGGACTGATAAATAGATAAAGAAGATGTGGTACATATATACAAATTAATATTAATTAGCCATAAAAAAGAATGAAATTTTACCATTTGCAACCATGTGTATGGAGTTAAAGTAATTATGCTAAGTGAAATAAGTCCAAGAAATTTATTTTTATGAGCACACGCTAGAGAGAGAGAGAGAGAGAGTGCACACCCAGGAGTGCTCACATGCACAACTGGGTGGGGGAGGGCAGAGGGAGAGGCAGACTCCCAGCTGAGTAGAGAGCCAGATTCTGGGACTCTACCCCAGGACCCTGGGATCATGACCTGATGCTTAACTAACTGAGCCACCCAGAGTCTTCAGTCAGAGAAATTTAAATACCCTATGATTTTACTCACACATGGAATTTAAGAAACAAAACAGATGAACATAGGGGAAAGAAAAAAGAAGAAAGAGGGAGGCAAAGCCAAAATAGCTTAACTATAGAGAACAAACTGAGAGTTACTGGGGGGGGATGTGGGCTGGAGGGGTGGGGGGTGCACTAAATGGATGACGGATACTAAGGAGGGCACTTGTGATGAGTACCAGGTGTTACATAGAAGTGATGCATCACTAAATTCTATACCTCAAACCAATACTGTATGTTAACTGACTGGAATTTAAATAAAAACTTAAAAAAGAGTAAGGGTCTAGTGCTGGATACCTAGGAAAGAATGACATAACTCAGAGACCAAGATTCCTGAAGACCTGAAAACCAGAGGCAAGCTCTACAAAACCCACAGATTCATGTATTCAATGCACGCAGAAACCCAGATAGGGAGGGAGTTGTTGGATGGTTTGGATTCTGAACACAATAGCAAGTGTGTCCATCTAATCAAGCTTGTTGTATATCCCAACTACGCATGCCTGCTATATGTCTCTGGCCAGATATGAACTACCAGTGTCTCACAAATTTCAGAGGGCTGATGTTCAACTGTGGAAATGGTGATAAAAATAGTAATTAACATGGCCATTGCCATTTTGGTGCACCTAAGCCCTAAGATATCCTTACAGGCTAATGGAGATAGAGAAGGAGCCAGTATTAAGTAATATAGAATTTCCTATCAACACTGTTGTGTGGGAACTTGAAACAAGCTTTATCTTAAAAAAAAAAAATGTTTTTAACAACTTTTACTCATCTGAATTTTGTGGGTTTCATTCAACCAAATAGTTCTGTTATGAATGTAGAGTACCTATTACATTGATCTGGTTGAGGTTGTTCTAACCTTGTTCTAAACTAATTGGACACTGTTTTACAGTCCTTTTGGAAGTTGCACCTAGGGATATAATGAGTTTAATAAAAATGGTGCAATGTCACACACTTACTGACAGGGCATTTCTTTTTATCTAAGTATGTGACATAAAAAATAGGAGCTAACACATAACTACTCAAATAAATATGTATTATGGGTTGAATTGGGTATGAAAATCACTTTAAGGAACAAGGCCATAATATATAATCTGGTATCTATATTGAGTTTTAAGATCTATGAACTTTCAAATATAAAATCAACACATAAACTATATTTTGCACTAAACTTGGCTAAACTTCAATAATCCAAGTCATACTTGGAAATGTAGACTAACGCCCTCTGGAAATCTTCAAATAGTTATAATGACTGAGAACATTCACTCTATTTGCGCACATCATATTTCCACACATCCATTTTAAGAAGAGTATTAAGAAAAAAAGTTTTTCCAACTAATCCCTTCATCATCACACCATCGTACATAGTATACTGTTTCCCCTTTTTGGAATCAAAACTTCTCTGGTCAGTTCTCCTAGAGTCTACCTAAAATATTCTTTTGACCTTTAAAGAGTTGTTAAACGCAAAATCCAGCAATTTGTGGCCTAGGAGAAACAAGAAAACATTATTCTTTGTTCTTCTCACATTACTATCTCTCTACACTACACCACTCCCTCATGTGTCTCTCCAATCACCAATTTCCTCACGTCTATCTCTCAGATTAAAATATAAAACTATAGGTTCTCTGATGTACCCCCATATTCTGGAATATTTTAATGGCAATCTGCCATTGAAGAACTTTCCAAAGAATAAGACTTTTTATACCTTATCTTCTTGTCATTTGTATTAATGCAGGTAGTTTTAATGTAAAAGTAAAGTGGTTTGATTTCTCAGTCAAGAAGGTATATTTTTAAAAGCTCCCTCTTCCTATATAAACCCAGAAATGATAAGTGTAAAAAAAAGGGGGGGGAGGTCTTTAGATTTGTTTTAAATACCTACCTCTACTTAAAAGGAAAAAAGAAAAACTCTGTAGTTTAAAAAGACCAATCTCCTTACCAAAAAAAAAAAAAGATAATGAGGAAAGAAAGGAAAGAGGAAAAGGAGCAGAGAATGGAAATAAAAAATTAAGAGAGAAAAAGAGAAAGAAAACATAAGACCATTTTACACAGAAATCGTCCCAACCAAAGCACACAAAGGAGAAATCTTTTCTGGAAGTTGAACTCATAAAGTGTAATAATAAAGTCTAGAAAAACACCTGCACCACAGACATTAGTACTCACTATCTACAAATAAGAGGTTTTCTGTCTAAGAAAACAGAGATAAAATAAATCTGTAAAGAGCTTTAAGGTATGTATCTTTGAAAATCCTCATAAATAAAGGTATAAGTAGCATCCACAAATTAAAATGGAAATTGTAAAATATTAGACAATTATTAAGTAGAGTCAAATATTTAAAAGGCCAACTAAAACAGAAAAAAAGTGCTTACTAACTAAAAAGAAAAGGTATATATATATTTCAATATATGTTCAATTATTCACTGGGGTTAACTGCAGTTACATAATGATAATACCATTTATAAATATTTCTAAACACACAAAACAACATTTATGGGAATATGTATATAGTAAAAATAGACAAACTTGCGTGGGAATAATAAAGGACAATTTCAGGGAAGTGGCTACCCCTGGAGTGGAAGGAGTTGAGAATAAAGGTGATGCCACCTTCACAGTATCTAATTTATTCTTCATAAAGAGGAGACTTTGAAGCTAATATGGCAAATACTAACATCTTTCTTTTTAATCTCGGTAATATTCATGAGTGTGTGTTATTTTCTCTGCTTTTCCGTTTACATGGAATTTTAATAATCATTAGATACCTATTTATTTAAAAAAAATTTTTACATGCACTAAAAACTATGGGGACCATTGAGTTTCACTGCTACATGGTTAGTTAGGGAGTCCCAAATACCACTCGCTTTGTGTCTCTTTCAGAGGATTTAGTTTCTCTAAACCTCCAATCTCCTGCCTGTGGTATTTATCCAGCCATAAATATCTCTGAAGCCAAACACCTGTTTCCTGCAGAACACCTTCGCCTCTCCCCTTACATGTCTGGTGCACCAGAGTCCAGAAAATGATTGCTCCTGAAAATAAACAGCCGGTTGTCTTGAGGACAGGGCGAGGTTGATCACATTACTGTTTGAAATAGGAATGGGTATCCGTGGATTTTAGCTTACCTTTTCAGCTCTTCTGAGATCCCTCCATCCCCAGTTTCCATCGCATCCTCACCTCCATCTTTCTAGTGCCCCGGTTCCTTGAATTTCTCAGTTATTCCAGAGTTTTGACAAGGAAATCAACTGGCACTAGTGAGATCTCTGTCTTTACCTAGATTTTAGCCTCTCCCACTCTGTCATTCCCACCCAACTGTCCATTTCCCACCTTCAAAAAATGTAAGATCCTATCAATGCTCACCCACTGTTACCTGCCCCCTCCTTTCCCTGTGCTCTTATAGACCTGTACTTAAAAAAAAAAAAAATGGAATTACTGTTGGAGAAATTTCCAAAGGAGTATAAATACATGATTTCACCATTTTCAATCAAAAGTCACTTGTCACTTGTTTTTCCAGTTTAAAAAAACAGCATAAAATAAATATATCTTTCTTTCTTTTTTTTCTCTTTTTTAAGACTTTATTTATTCATTTGACAGAGAGATCACAAATAGGCAGAGAGGCAGGCGGGGGGGGGGTGGGGGGGTGGGGGGGGAGAAGCGGGCTCCCTGCTGAGCAGATCCCCATACGGGTCTTGATTCCAAGACCCTGAGATCAAGACCAGAGCAGAAGGCAAAGGCCTTAATCCCCTGAGCCACCCAGGCGCCCCATATCGTTCATTTTTAATGTAAAGTTCCCATGTAGTACTTACCAGATGCAAAGTTAAAGGAATGTTCTCAGATAAACCTAAGAGTAGGATATTACAACTCCGAAAAAGGCTGAAGTACTTGCTAAAACTAGTCAAACAATGCTTCAAAGTACTATATGTACTTGAAAGCAAAGAGGTAATTTAGTCCAGTATGTAAATTTTTAAATCTTTTATGAGAAGTACTCATATTTAAACCCATATCCCTTTCATCCTGTGGGAATATCAGGGTGTCTTTTCAATCACTAGTTTCAAACTAGTGATTTATACCTAAGCAGTCTTATTTGGCTTGTACATTTAAAATAAATTTGAACATGCATTTAGGTTAGGCCAACACTGGCCTGTTCTGAAACAGATCCCATACTTCTCAAACTTCTTCTTGATTTACATATTTACATTATCTCCCTGGACTTTGTAGGTGAGTGGGGTTTACAAGCCTTGAATGGAATTCTCAGCAAACTGAAGCAGGACCCTTTTAAATGAACCCAACTCTTAACAAAGATAGAGCAAGTGTTAGGCATATCAGCATTACAAGAACTCTGAACCAATGCTTTCCTTTTACAGACTAACAAAATATAAAAGAAAAAATATGGGTTCAGTAAGTCACAAGAGGACTGCTTTTTATGAGTACCACTTTGGACATTTTCAGAGAAACACAGAGCAACCCCTGACTCCCTTTGTTCTTAATCCAGATTAGCTAATGAGTCAGCTTCAAATATTTATAAGGAAAATGCTTTAGTTGCTTGGGGAGTAGCGTAAGAGTTTCAGTTACAAATTGATGCTTTCACCTTGAAATGTCTGCTACCTCAACTTGCAACAGCTGAGGGGCCAGTGCTCTGAGAAAAAGCCTGGCTAACGGAGCAAAACCTAGCGAACACCCCATCTCAAGTTTTATGACTTCTTAATGGCTTGAATCACTTGTAGGTGTTTTTAATACCTGCTGTCAGTTTGGAAATGTTTCTCACTTGGCAACTGGATAAGGACAATAAACTTGTCAAGCAGGCAACTAACTATTCAATCTATTATTAAAAACATAAAATCCAAAGAAATGGAAAAGCTGTTTGGGTCTATAGCGTCTCACTAACACTTTTCATCCATAATGTCTTTTAAAAGCACTTCCTGAAGTTTATTCCCTTATTAAGAGAATTATCAGAGAATAAATTATGCGGTAATAATCTAGTGCTCTTTCTAAATAACAAAGAGGAGCAATAAATATGAGAAGATATTTATATTATGTGCTTTTAATAACTGCTGGTAGTCGCAAACACATTATTTTAATTAAGGAAAGGCTTAGCAGAAATCAGTTATGGAAAGTATCTGTGGCTAACCCTTTTCTTTCCAGAAAAAAAATGCAAAGATAAATATAAATTTTTGTTTCTGGAAAGAATTCATTGAACATACAATTATTGTTCCCAGACTCAGCTTTTATTTTCTTGCTCCTGAAATAAATTTCCAACTCTCCTTTCACCTACTCAAATATGTGCCTTCAAAATAATTGATATCCATTGAGCAATAAAATGGTACCTGGTGATATTGTAAGAATTACAATTAAGAAGACCTCACCATTATCATTCAGGAATAGAGTTAAGATACTTGAGAGACATTAACTCAGCAGAGTACATCTGCAGATATTAAATAAGATGTAAGGTTCCAAAATCACTAGGAAGAAGACTTGCAATCTCTGGATTTTTGAAAAAGTTCAATCAGATACATTTATCAAAATTACTTACTATACGTGGACTAGTTCAATGTCAACAAACACCTTATTCATTCTGACTAGTTATCCATTGGTTACCAGTTACTTATTTGTAACAGGTTTATCGAGGTGGGTCACAATTCGATGAATTATAAACATGAAATGATTTAATTTTTCCCATATCTACTCTAGGAGTTACAAACTTGTAACCTATAAACTTAAGCAGTACTTTATTTTGCCTGTAGAGTTTAAAATAAAAGTGAATTTGAATGAAAGTGAAGCATGCACTATCTTACTTGTACTGTACTCCATACTCTCTGTGGCAGGTAGAATTCAATTCTAAGATGGTCCCTGATTTCTCACCCGCTGGGGCACACCCAACGTATGACACCTCCCTCTTGACTATCACTGGGACCTGGAAATGTGGTTGATGCCACTCCCACAGGTAAGTCACAATATATTGCAAAGGTGAAGCTACTTTCCAGATTCAATTAAGGTTCCTTATCGGTTGACTTTAAGTTATTCTCAAGAACAGTATTTTGGTACGCTTCACCCAATCATCCATGCTCAGTCAGAGAGTGTCTTGGCCCTTCCTGAAGCAGCAGAGTTGTTTTCTGGCTGGCCTGGAAGAAACACACTGTCATTCTGAGAACTGCTTAGAGAGAGGAGCAGCCGAGGGTCTGAATTCCAGAACTCTAAGGAAGTGAATTCTGCCAAAACCCTGACAGAGCTTGGAATTAGATCCTGAGCTCCAGAAGAGAATGCATTCTGTCTGATACATTGATTGTAGTCTTGTGAGATCCTGAGCTGAGGACCCAACTAAGTTATTCCCACACTCCTGATCCTCAGGAAACTGGGAGATAATAAACATGTGCCACTTTAAGTCACTAAATTTGTGAAGATTTAAAACTCTTCAACAGAACCCCCACCTTGATTCACACTTATCCCCTTTCACATTTTTTTTTTACGTCTTAGAGAGTTTCTTTAATGTTCTCAACAGTTTCAGTTACTAAAACTTAGTCCTCTTTAGTTCACAGTTTTAACTTCCTATCAATTTAAAGATCCTCACACCCAGTTCAAGTTACAGCTGTGGCCCTGCCTGCTTGGAGTAACATGGGTAAAATTCTGTCCTTCCCGCTTTTTTTCAGGGTCTACGTTTCTGTATTGGGTTCTGTAAAGAGGAAAAGGAGACCCAGCGATAACATTACATTGGTATAGGTGGAGGGAGGTTTGATCTACTTGGTCTGATTTTACTCAATCTACAAAAGTGACACTAATGCCTTTCTCAAAGATGTTGCTGAGGATTCCCGCAAGAGAAGGGTAGTCAGACCTCCCTTGGTCCTCTGCCAGTGGACTACACCCAAAATGCCTCCCCAGGTTGAAAAAATGACTCCTTGTCACTGAACCTGTATGAAAGCCCAATGTCCCTCCTCTAACCTCACACTTTCCCACAGGGGAAAGACCTGCTTACTTAGAGGTCCTCATCTATGATTTCCGAGGATTGTGGAGAACTGGAAAGGGATGAGGTTGCCCCCAAGCCCCAAATCCTGCCATGTTATGCTAGAATACCTTCAAGCTCTGCTGGAGAGAGCTCCTTTAACTCTCCTGCCTTCAGAAATGCATGAGCAGGAACTAGTCTTTAAATTCATCAATGCCCTCCAACTTCAGGGGACCCATTTATCTCTCACAAAATCAGAGAACAGGAACAGGGTTGGTCTACAGAGACTTTAGTTCAATATTCATCCAGACAGAGAATAAAAAGAAAGATTCCTTTTTTTTTGGACCCAAATACTGTGTATCATTGGTACCTTCCATTAGAATTTAGAGCACAAGAGACTTTTTCCTCAAACTGGAGCTTTAGCTCAATTTCCTGGACAATAGGAAGTCTCACATCTGGCTGCCTAGTTAATTTATCCAAGACAGCAAAAACAACTATTTAAGGAGAGAAAAACGGTAAATCTCTAAAGACCAACTATGATCTACACTCTTTTCCTTCTCCCCGCAAATAAATTTATGTTTACTCACCATTCATAGAACAAGTTGTCAAAAAATTGCCATCAGTTTTCCCTCCTACCGTCTTCACCAGAAGCAGAAAAGGAAGAAACCGAGGCCCTAGGTTTGATTCTCCACACAGTGAATTCTTAACAACCAGCACCAACTAGACTGAGACTCATTCACAAAAAAGCAAAAGCTTACTTCAGGTCATTGTGGATATACACCTTATTGATCTCAGGGATCAGCCCACCTTCAGTCTGTGAGAACTCCTCGAAAAGTCTGTATTAACTCTACAAAGCTGCACATCTGTTCAGGAAAACATATTTTTTCAGTGCTCTCTTTTTTAAAATTAATTATTTTTAGAGACATTTTAGGTTCACAGCAAAATGTAGCCAATAGTATGTGGAGTTTCCATATACCTCCCTCCACCCCACCGATACACAACCTCCTGTACTACCAATATCCCACCACAGTGGTACATTTGTCACAACTGATAAACATACACTGACACATCATTATTACCCAAAATCCAAAGTTTACATTAGACTCAAGTCTTGGGTGTTGTACATTCCAGTTTTAACAAATGTGTAATGATATATATCCACCATTATAGTATGGACCATAATCGTTTCACTTCCCTAAAAATCTATACTGATATGTAATTACACAAGTCCATAGTTTGTATTAGAGTTCACTCTTGATGTTGCATATTTTAGAGGTTTGGACAAATATAAGTCATGTATCCACCATTAAAATATACAGAATATTTCCACTGCCCTAAAAATCCTCTGTGTTCTATCCATCCCCCAACCCCAACAACCACTTATCTTTTTAATATCTCCATAGTTTTGCTTTTTGCAGAATGTCATATCGTTGGATTCCTATCGTGTGTAGCCTTTTCAGATTGGCTTCTTTCACTCAGCAAGATACGTTTAAAGATTCCTCCACATTTTCTAATGATTTGATAGCTCATTTCTTTTTAGTGCTAGATAATAGTTGTTTGGGTATACCATACTTTATCCATTCACCTAACTGAAGGATATTTTGTTTGCTTCCAACTTTTGGCACTTAAGAATAAGGCTGCTATAGATATCTGTGTGCAAGTTTTTGTGTGGACATAAGTTCTCAACTCATCTAGGTAGGTGCCCAGGAGCAGGACCACTGGATGGTAAGGCAATGTTAGTTTTTTAACAAACTGCCAAACTCTCTTCTAAAGTGGATATACTGTGTTTTATTTTCACCAACAATGAATGAGAGCTCCTGTTGTTCTATATCCTTGCCAGTGTTTGGTGCTGTGTTTGGAATTTTTACCATTCCAATATGTATATAGTGGTATTTCATTGTTATTTTAATTTGCATTTCCCTGATGACATAGGATGTGAAGCATCTTTTCATATGCTTACATGCCATCTGTATATCCTCTTTGGTGAGGTATCTGTGAAGCTGTTTGACCCATTTTTTAATCAGATTGTTTGTTTTCTTATCATTGAGTTGGAAGAGTTCTTTATATATATTTGCATAATACCCTGTATTAGATGTGTCTTCTGTAAATATTTTCTCTCAGTCTGTGGCTTGTCTTCACATTCTCTTGACATTGCCTTTCACAGAGCAGAAGTTTTTAATTTTAATAAAGACTAACTTATCAATTCTTTCTTTCATGGATGGTGCCTTTGATATTATATCCAAAAAGTCATTATCATACCCAAGTCATCTAGATTTTTTCCTATGTTACATTCTAGGACTTTTTAGTTTTATACAGGTAGGTGGCTTTATTTGTCGATAACTAAAATAACACCTAGTACACAGTAGACATTCAAATTTTGACTTAATCAATTTACTCGTTTATGTATTTGGTGTACCTGTGTACAGTATAATAATTTCTTTTTAGCTTTAGGTTTCTGACAAGTAGTTTCAAAAACTCTTAGAAATTCTTAAGTGACAGGAGTCTGCAATGCTAATCAGGTGACTCCTGTGGACCCCTAGGTAGCTGCAGGATGGTCACCAGGAAGACCAACCATATAATTACAGGGTTGAATTTTCAGCCTCCTCCTTCTCCAGGGAGGGGTGGGAGACTGCAGATTGAGTTCAATACCTTGGCCATTGATTTAATCAATTTGCCTTTATAGTGAAACTCAGTGGTACTTTTTCCTGATTGGTGATCACATTGATATGCTGGAAAAGTGAACCACCCCAATTCTAGTGAATTATCAAACTTGCATTGGGTTGTGGGAACTCCCTAATTGGTAGTCAGTTGGTCAGAAATGTGAGTGGCTTCAGGACCCCCGAATTTGTGACTGGTTTCTAGAGTAAGGGTATCTGCATAGCAACTCTATCCTTAAACCTGTGGATCCTGATCCTAACTCTAGGTTGTCAGCATCAGAATTACACTGAACTGCCGTTCCCTAGATGGAAATAAAAGAGAATGCTATATATAACAAACCATTTAATTGCATTTCCACAAGTGTGTACACTGTATTTGTCTGGTATCTACAACCAAGGCCCAGTCTCAATCAAACTGCAAATCCTTGCAATTAATGCATGGAATAATTTTTAAACTAACTGTACAATAAAATGACAAATAGCAGTCCAAACAATGCATTGATTTTTTTTCCACGCAGTTGAATGTTTGCCCGTGTTTACATATATATTTGTTTCTCTGAGTAGTTTCATTAAATACAATTTTATGGACATAAAAACAGAATTGAGATGTCAGGAACTACAACTCTGAAATGAATTGATTAAGGTAAATCAAGACATCATTAACAGTAGCTGAAATATATTGTCACTACATCAGTACGTAATGGGACACTTGTTAATTTTATGCATGCACACTTTATTTTATGCACACTCTTCACTTCATGAAGAGTATGTTCTAATAGCTTCTAGGTTAGCAGGGGTAAGTAAATTAGGCAAAACATCAGGCAGGCATTAGAAAAGCAGGTGACTCCTATTACACTGGTTTTTCATAAGCTGAGATAAGGATCTACAATAGAGGCAATCAATTATTTCAAAAGAAATTCAAATTCAAAAATCAATAACTGGCTTTCTTTGCGCAAGGGGAATATCTAATAGCAGCAATCAGTAACTAGGGCAACTTCTAACCTGATACATTTAGCCAAAATGATTTCAATTTCTATCTCCAAGTATGTGTTAGTGCTTCTATTCCATCGTTATTACTTTGAAAATTTTCATTAGAGATTCAGGGCTTTTCAGAACTGAAAGTCACCATAGAAATCATTATGGAAGAACATCTGCAGGAGACACCTTACAAAGTTAAATTTGAATTTGGTTTAAATATGTAATAAGGATGATTGTTATATTACACTAATCTTCTTGCTTAATGAAAGCAAAGTGAATAAACATAGGTGTTGTGTTTCATTTGTAAGGACTGTAAGAATTTAGGATATTTTAGAAGTGCTGGGCAGATTTTATCTTTATCCCAGCAGATATAAAACAGATTTGTTAGCAAATCAATAGTGCAAAGGAAGAAAATGTTTCTTCTACTGGAGAGTAAAGGACAACCACTGTTTCAATCACCACTTTAACAGCAGTGTTTGCATTCAAACAATGAGCTGTTAATTACAAATGATTGTTATCTGTATGTAAAAACAAGTTCTCAAGATATATATAGCCCACCTCTTCTTCCCTGAAAGCCATCAACAAAATATCTCTGTGCCCTTGAACCTAACAAAACTAAATTACATTTTTAAAATATTCTATAAATTTGACTCTTCAGAAAGATTACCCTCTTGGCCACTACAAATTAAGAAAAGTTTTTCAGTGTGTGATTTAACTAGCTTGAAATCTCTTGATTACTATTATTTCAGTGGAAGAATTTTTTTTTCTTTAAAGATTTTTATTTATTTATTTGACAGAGAGAGAGATCACAAGTAGGCAGAGAGGCAGGCAGAGAGAGAGAGAGGGGGAAGCAGGCTCCTGCCGAGCAGAGAGCCCGATGCGGGGCTCGATCCCAGGACCCTGAGATCACCACCTGAGCCGAAGGCAGAGGCCCCAACCCACTGAGCCACCCAGGCTCCCCTCAGTGGAAGAATTTTAAGGAAATTTTTTTTAAGGAATCCAGAAATGAGACCAAACTAAGTAATCCCAGTCCCAGCATTACATTTAAAATTCTACATTGTTCTACCTTTTTCAGTAAAGATCACTGAAAAAGAGTGCTGAAAATAAACAAATGATGAATACATATATTAAATAATTATAATTGCCAAATATAGGTGATACCTGCTAGAAAAGCAGATTTTACATTGTTCTGTATACAACAGGATTTCTCAACCTCAGCACTGTTGACATTTGGGCTGGATAATTCTTTGTCATGGAAGGCAGACCTGTGCATCCAATGTTGCTCAGTAACATTTCTGGTCTCTGCCCACAACATGCCAGAAATTCCCACCCCCTACCTCAGTTGTGACAACCAAAAAATGTCTGCAAATATTGCCAAATGCCCCCTAAGGGTGGGGACAAAATTATTCCCAGTTAAGAGCCAGTGAATAGTTCGTTGAAAATAACAAATTGATGAGTCCCATCCCCCTGTAATTCTTTTCCCCCAGCAATTCTGATTCAGGAAGTCTGAAGAGATCTGCACTTTTTTTTTTTACAACCACTCTACATTTTTCTCACGTGGGTATTCCCAAACCCCATTTTGAGAGCTACTACATATTCATTTGCCAGCAACATCCCAGGGAGAGGAGAGGCATTCACAAAGGTGGACTACGTGTTCAGCCGTCTGACCTCAACAACTCTTCTGACTGTCCAAAGCTGAGAGGCAGAAGGAGAACCAAAAAGGTCCTCTTATTAATCAGAAAACCATGTAGCTTTTCAAACCCCACAGTATATAGAATGTTTTCATGAGCTCTGGATTCTCCCAATTCTCCCAATTCCCTATCTCCCAATGGAGATAGGAAGATATTTTACAAATAAGCTTCCATACCATTTCTACCTCATTAGGATTTACATTTCTAGTTTCTGATCATGAATAACAGCACAACAAAAGCTAATCAACTCTTTCAACTGCATGGCCTCCTTAGAGAAAATAGATTCGGGGTTGTCTTATTTAAAATTATACACATAAAATCTGCCAGAATTCAAAGCTTGGGGTTTTTCATATGTAAAAGATTTTTTTTTCATGATCCACATACCTCTTTCCTTCAGCAGGTATAACTAGATCAAACAGATCAGTTTGCTATAAAGTGCGCATTAAGGCATTCCATACTCTTACCTACACTTATCACTGTTATGCCCAGATTTTGAGATCCCCAAATACCACCAGGGAGCCGAGTCCGATGCAAAAGCAAAAGAGCCCCTTATTCAAGCTAGCCTGAGCTCAGTCTCTCACACTCACCGACGTGGCGGCATGGTGTAGAAAAAGAGAGCAAATTTCAAAAAGCGCAACAGTTTTAGAGGGGCCAGTGGCCAATGAGATTATAATACAGAATGTTGCTTAGTAACTGTTTAAACTAGCCTATCACCCTGGCCAGAATTGGCGCACAAGCTTGGCGGGCAAAAAGCGGAGTTAATATCCCCCCCACCCCCCCACCCCCGCAGGGGTTCCACGTTCCTATTGGCTAACCCAAACCCAACCCCCAGGAGGTCTGGGCCAATTAGCTCAAGGGAGGGCTGAGCCACACTCTGACCCTCCCAGAGGCAGGTCCTGCGGGGGGCCACACACAAGAAGGTGAGTGTAAGCAAAAGGAGCCAGCCCTGCTCTGCTCCTTCAATCACTAAAATTATATGTGAACATGGGTAAAGATTTTTAATGAATTTTCAGATCTTTTTCTATCAAATAATTTACAAATACAGTAGTCATTTCAGTGGATGTCCCATCTTCTCTACAGGCTGAATTATACATTTTTGTTGTTGTTTTTTAGCAGTCACATGACTCCTTACCTAGCTTCTGGTCAAATAAATTCTCCTTTCCCATGGTCTACTGTCAACCTGTCCTGCACTGTGCAACTGACTTTTATGAACTAACTACAAGAGTGCACAGTTATTGCTGTCAAATTTATCTTCTTGATTCAACACAAATGTCCATTCTATATAAACCAAGTTGGTGATAAGGCTGCATGTAAATTCCTGTACAAGCCTGATATAACCTCTATCTTTCCTTTTAATCTTTCTCTCAATCATTATTAAGAGATATTTATACTTCTGAGATCCTCTGAGCAAGATGAAATCATAAGGACATGTCAGGTAAATGGAACAGCACCATAAATAACTGAGTGGATCAGCCCAGAGTGTACTGGCTTTCAACAGCCCACTAAATAATGTCTGAGGACATGGTATTCAAGTATCTCACTACCAGCTTTCAATCTCTCTTTTCAGGCTCACCTCACCTTGATCTTCATTCTCTAGGCTATGCCATAAGCTAACAGGCCTGAGTCTATCAATTGAATTTCACAGGATTTCTTACCTCAAGTCTTCTAATCACTCTCCTGACTCATCCATTCATGAGATTCTAACTTTGTCTGGTAAGATTCTCCTAATCCTTCAATGTCCAACACAACCATCTCCATAAAATATGCCATCATTACCACCTTCATTTTCAACTTTTTTGGAAACAAATTTCTCCTACTGAATTCTCATGGTAATATATGAATACATCAGCCTTAAGGTACTTATCAATTGCTAATACCCTATTTATAGGTCGTATCTACCTAATACCTAACAGAATGTTTCTCACTTGGGAATTTTTTGTTAATTAACAAATTAATATTATACCTCAAACTTGAAACTTCTAAGTGAAAACTGGAAAAAAGTGGCAACTAGAGTTGGCACAAATTAGGAATAGGCTTAAGAGTAAAATTAAGAGGGCCCCTGGGTGGCGCAGTTGGTTGAGCGAATGCCTTCAGCTCAGGTCATGATCCCGGAGTCCCTGGATCGAGTCCCACATCGGGCTCCCAGCTCCATGGGGAGTCCGCTTCTCACTCTGACCTTCTCCCTTCTCATGCTCTCTCTCACTCTCTCTCTTTCCAAATAAATAAATAAATAAAATCTTAAAAAAAAAGAGTAAAAATAAGAGTGAATCCAAGAAAATATTTCATAAACAATCCTCCATTGAGAAGGAATAGCAATAAAAATGTTCCTCTTCTAACACAAATTTTAAAAATGAGATTAATCAGTCCAATGGGCTTCCTTAACCATTTCTAGCTCCTTAGGATTTTCATTTCTAGTTACTGTGATCATGAATAACAACCTAACAAAAGCTAATCAACTCTTTCAACTGTAGGACATCACCAGAGGAAATGGAGTTTGATTTCAGAAAGAGCACTTCATAAATGATGCAAAATCTATAGTGGCTACAGATGCCAAAGTAGGTTTGGGCCAAAACAACAAATTACTTAACCAGTCTTCAGGTGACTAATTCATTTCAAAATGATTTGGCCTGGAGTAAGCTTGGTGAGTCTAACTCTACCTACACTAGTTAAAAACTACTTAGAGGGAGTATGCAATTGATTCCCCCAAAGGATTCTAATAAAAAACAACTTAAGTTAGGGACGCCTGGGTCACACGGTGGGTTAAAGCCTCTGCCTTCAGCTCAGGTCATAATCTCAGCCCACATTGGGCTATCCGCTCAGCAAGGAGCCTGCTTCCCCTCTCTCTCTGCCTGCCTCTATGACTACTTGTGATCTTTCTCTCTCTGTCAAATAAATAAATAAAATCTTTCAAAAAAAAAAAAGAAAAATTTAAAAAAACTTAGAGTACAGAAAAGAAGAAGCTCAGCATTTGAGCCACAAATTATTTATGTACTTCCATCATAATTGTTGAAATATAATTTAAGTTGGGAAAAACTTGTAAGTGAAAAGTTAAGATTTTTTTCCTAGAACCAATACAATAAATTGACCTGTAGTCAGATATATTTTAACAAACACTATCACTGCAAAAATAAAAAATAAAAATTTGCTCAAGTACCCTAACCAAAGGCTCTTCTTAAGCAACAATCAAATGGCAAAATTCTAGTTTGAACAAGAGTTTTTTAGAAAACTTCTACATTCACATCAATGGAATAATATCTATTTTATCAAATTAATTGACATAAATATGCATTATAAAATATAGTAATAATTTCCCACCAACAGACTTTATTATTACATATATCTGAATATACATACATACATATATACACACACACATATATTTTCGTGCACTAATGTCAATATGAAATGATATAAATAACAGATGCTTGAGAGACCAGAGATCAGATTTTAAATTCATCATCCTGACTTTAACTCACTTTATCCCTTATGGTCACTCCACCTCTTTAGAATTGATGTCAGATGTAGAAGAGAGAGATGTTTGGACTACATGAATTTTGGGTGTGGGCTTCCAGGATTAACAGTCTATACCTTTATGATCTTATATGATGAAAGTATATAGTGTGAGATAATCTACACCTTAACCACAAGGGTGTTAAATGTATTCTTCTTGGCACCAGTACTTTAATAAAATAAGAAAAAAATAATGAAATAATGTCCAAAAAAATAAAACAAAATAAAAAGATTTCTCCTACACCCTTGTAGTTGCCTTTGGTGTTCTAGTATTCATTCTATTTAACTTTCAAAAGCTTAATCTTTTGATAAGATAATCTACACCTTAACCACAAGGGTGTTAAATGTACTCTTCTTGGCACCAGTACTTTAATAAAATAAGAAAAAAATAATGAAATAATGTCCCAAAAATAAAACAAAATAAAAAGATTTCCCCTACACACTTGTAGTTGCCTTTGGTGTTCTAGTATTCATTCTATTTAACTTTCAAAAGCACAAAAAATTAAGATTTTGTTTATTCATTGAACACACCATTTTATATCATCAGTTTTATGCCACGGACTGTTCCTAGGCAGTAGGAATATAGTAATAAACCATATAGACAAGCTATCATAAATATCCCAGATCTTATAACTAGTGGAGAAGACAGGTAATAAATAAGGTAAGATAGATATGGAGTATGGTAAGAGGTGTAGAGGTGGCTGAGATATAGCTGAGTGATCAGGAAAGTCTTCTTTAAAGACTTGAGATTTTGAGCTGACACCTGAGAACAGGCCATAAGCCAACAATGTAAAGAGCTGGGGAATGTGTATTCTCACCAGAGGAAAGTAAAGGTAAGGGCAGGCCACCTAAAATATGCCACTTTAACAATATTATTTTTTTAAATAAAAGTTAGAGACAGCCTGTACAAGGACTCTCGGACCCTCCTCTATCCCCCGAATGCAAGAAATAAATATTCTCTAAGAAAAGTACCCACCTTGTACTAAAAAGTAAATAGACATCTTTATCACCAGAGATAGAGATGTTAAAGCTGAGAAAGCTGTATAAAAAAAGCTTGTTACTTTTTACTTATCTACTACCTCAGCCCAAATTTCACTTAGAATTCCTGACTAATTGAAGCTCCCAAAGTTAAGTTTCCTTTGTCCTTTCTGTTCCTCACAGATTTATTGTCTCTTTATCTACAAAGTATAAAAACTGCCTGCCTTGGTCATTTCTTGAGTTGTCAATTTCCTTATTGGTCCTCATGCATATTTAATGGAACTTGAGAGGTTTTTTCCTATTAATATGTTTCATGTAAATTAGCTCTTAGTCCAGCTAGAAGAATCTTGAGCAGGGGAAAATTTCTTCCTCCCCTGCAGGGACCAGTAGAGACAAGGTCTTGGGAGGAGAAAGGCATTGTTGTGTTGGTCATCAGGATCCACTTACTAAGCAAGAACATGAAGCACTGATTTCGAACTTCTCTAAAGGATTATTATAAATCAGTTTTTGGATTTAATAAGAAAAACATTCTAGGCTTTGGAGAAGTTCTTGACTCCTATTCTAATCCCACTGGCCACACCCAGTTGATCACCAAGTCCTCCTAATTTAAATCATGATAACATACCTAAATGCTTAAAAGTGCCAGTTAGCCATCTAAGAGTTTTATATCTATTAACTCATTTAATCCTCACAACCTCTGTAGTTTGTAGGCACATTACTATTATTATCCTCATTTTATATTTAACCCAATAAGAGATCTATGGATTGAGTAACCTGCATGAAACACAACTGTAAAGGTATAAAACCAAGATTTTAAGCAGCATGTCTGGCTCCAGAGTCCATATTCTCCATTACATTTTGCCATCCTCTAACTATCTGTCAATTCTGTCTCCTCCTTACTATCCTTGCTGCCTTGGCTTTATTTAGTTCAAGGATTTACCTTCTCTGGACTGGATTCTTCTAAGAGCTCTAATCATTTTCCCTGACTCCACTAACTCCCCTTCCCAGAATAATGCTTTTGTCCACATTGATGCGAGTGTGGCATTGAACACATAGCTATTAGACACTTAAAATGTGTTTGGGAGTTGAGATCTGTTTGAGAATTGAGATCTGTTCTAAGTATAACATTCACACCAGATTTCGAAGACTTAATATGAAAAAGAAAGAATGTAAAATATCTCAATAATTTTCCCTTTGATTACATGTTACTATGCCTTGTTGCTTGAGCCCCAAATGAGCTAGCAGAATCTGCAAACTTCTCAAGCCCTCTAAAAAAGATGATATCTCCCACTGTTTTGTGAGAAAGCCCCTAAACAAAAAAGGTAAGAGACCTAGGACCAAAGCACCCAAGATTCGGTATCTTGTTACTCCACAGGTCCTGCAACACAAATGTCAGCGTATTGCTTTAAAGAAATACATACTGAGAAAAAGAAGATAGAGGCTACAGAATATGATAAACTTTTGGTCAAGAGAATAAAAATATCCTGATGAGCAGCAAAATAGTGAAAGGAAGTACAGGAAGTCTGTTTCCCAAGGATAATTGGAACTGAGAAAGACCACTTAAAGTGATTCCATAGAAAATGAAAAAACTAAAACTTCATAACTATTTTTAAATGTTTAATGCAGATTTTATGTTGAAAAATACCAAAAATACTACGTTAATTTTTATCTTGTGTTTAAAAGATTTATGTTATAATTAAAACTATCTTGGATTCTTAAAATAAACTATGAGTATACCAATGGGGCAAGGCTGATTTTTTTTTAATTGATCGCACCACAGAAATTCACCTTCACATTTAACTTTCATGGCATGACCGTAAATAAGGGTCAGTTTCACAGATGTATTCAAGGATTTCATTAATTTTCAATTATTTTTCAATTCTCAAGGTCCTCTTTATAATATTTTCAAAGTCAAATCATCCTAAGATAATTATCTTATTCTCATCTTCACCAATTTTTATCTTATTATTTCTGGTTTAACTTCCACATCCTTGCTTTTCAATAGCTTTGCTCTGATTTAAGAAATTTACCAGTATTACTTGCAAGTGATTTATCTAGTAGCTCTTATGAAAATTATAATTTCACTTTATAATCATTTAGTTTTTATTCTAATAAGCTCTATTAAGAGTGATCCTCAAAGATGTTGGAACAATGGTCACAGATACTAGCATTGAGCAAAAAGGGACATTTGAGTGAGAACTAATTTTTACACTAAAACTTAACAGTTCAAACTAAATAATTTCTTGTTACAATAACTTTTTTATAGAAAAACTTTCTTTTCTATAAAATGTAATTTCAGGGATACAGAAAACAAAAATGTGCTTATAAAAGACACACATTAATGAAAAACGCAAAATTAAAATTATAGTTAAGATAGTATGCCATTAAATAGAAAAATAAAGAACTCAGGATATATAGAATCTAGTATATTCAATGAAAGTCTTCGTTTAGTAATTAGAAAAACGGTCTGTCAAACTTATAGAGGGAAAACTTCTGAGGAGAAGGAACCCTCTGAGAAGAAGCTAAGAGAGTCAGAGAATACCCTGCATGCCTACGTGAAATGGAGAGTGGATCTGTTGTTCTAAGCACTGAAGTAGATGTTCTAAGCAGGAAAGTCAAAACTATGTCATTCTACAAGATGTACAGAAATAGCTCAAAAAAACAAATCATGTATGGAGCCTGAAGCTGAGAAAAAAAAATGTTTCTGTTTTAGAATTATAAAATATCCAATCTGAGCAAATTGTGTGGGAGGGGCAACTGGGAGCATAGTTCACTAGTGTCCAGATGAACACCAATCTCATTAATAATGTTGTTTTTTTTTTTCTACAAGTTTCCCCTGCCTTAGACTAAGTAGCCTTCTAGCCCAAGGTGACACTAAAGTTGGAGAAGCCAGTTATAATCAAAAGGCTATCAAGGATTTGCTGTTGGAGTTGACATAGCCTCAGTAACTAACCATCTTTGTAAAGAGTTATAACTTTAAAAATCATAGCTAAAAATCAAATCACAGTGTTCTTCCAGACCTCATAGTTCAACCATATTTATTCAGCATACAAAAAACAAAAAATTTGTGAAGTATACACAAAATTGTACTTGAGAGTGAGCTATCTCCATAAACACATAATACATCCACTTCTCTTTGGCTGAGTCTACCTTCATGCACTTGGCAAATGCGGACTCTGAGCCTGCGGTGTCAGACATCATGCTAAGAGCTGGAGAGCACGACTGAAAAAGGTTCAGTGTCTTCTTCATATAACTCAGCAGGTGTATAAACCGGTTAGAGCTGATTGTTGAGCTAGGCGAGCACACAGTTTGACTGTTGTTCCATTGATTTGGGATTGGTTTTATATTGATTTGGCAGACAAATTCTGTAGCATGGTCTGCATGACTCCCGGTCCCATATGCTCTACCTTGGCAAGAGCAATTATTCAAATCCCAATATAGACTGAGCTGTCTCCCACTACCTGGAATAAATAAGGGCCCAGTTAAATTAGTTCCCTCAAACCAGCCATGCCATTGACTTTCTGTTTGGTAAGTACAGTTCTCCTCAGATTCACTTCCCTCACCTCTCCACCTCCCTATTCTTTGTTTCCTATCACTGAACCGTCTAGATAAGTCAGAACACCCCCAGAATCATTCATCTATTTGAAGTTTGATAAAGTATGGTCAATGAATGCCTACATTGGAATCACTTGGTTGTTGGGCCCCATCTAGACCAGCAGAATCAAAGTGTGTCAGGTAGGATAGAGGTGAGGGAGAGAGAGAAAGAATGAGTTCTAGGGTGGAATGTCAGAATCTGAATTTCATGAAGTGCCCTCAAGGTGATTTTTATATTTTACAGGATTCCAAATTCTCCTGCTCTTTCTCTTACCTCAAGTGTTCATTCTTTGCCAGTTTTGTTTGCTGGTTCTTTTTTATCTGCTGACTAATAAGTCACTGTAAGTACCACAGGACTCAGTCCTTAAAATTCTTCTCTTTCTATCTACATTTATTTCCCTGCAGTCTCATGATTTTAAACACCATCTGGTTACTCCCATATTTATAACTCCAGCTTGGACATCACCCTTGAAATTCAACTGCCTACTTGATATCTACTGAATGTCTATTAGGCAGCCAACACATAATATATCCAAAACTGAGTTCCTGAGTTTCTTCTCCAAACATACTCCTCCTTCAATTTTCCAATCTCAGCAATGGTAACTTGACAACCCAGTTACTCGAGCCCAAATGTGGCATCATCTTTTACTTCTAATTCCCTCCCTCTGCTATACTCCCTATACCTTTCTCCATTATATTTTCTCCACAGTCCTTATTATCATAGAACACAATATATTTTACCTATTTATTTGCCAACTATTTGTCACCCACAGCCCCATTAGAAAGACAAAGATTTTGTCAGATTTTTTTTCCTTACTATCTACACCCTCACTTTCTAGTATAATTCTTGGTACACAGTAGGCACTCAGTAAACTTGTGTTGAATAAATGGAGCAGTGCCTAACACATAATAGCACTTAATATTTGGTGACAAATACTGAATTTTTACCTAATAACACATAAAACAGATTCCTTTGCAATCTCCAAAATTTCTGAGCAGTGCCACCACCCTGCAGTTCCAGGATTACCTCCAGACTATCTTATTTGTTTTCCAAGTCCCAGTTAGGCTATAGTGTGGAAGTCTGTAAGAGCAAATGTGAATGACCTCAGAGTCTACCTGCCAGGCACCAAGAGAAGTAGATACCCTCTACTATTATTTCTTCCTAAGTTCATCAAATAATTGATTACCAATATTGCCAAACATTATCAGCATCACTACTACCATCATTATCAAGGTGTTCATAATACGTGGTTTGGAAAATTTTTGCCATAACAAATTATAGGTGTATGATGCAAGCACAGAATGTCTTATTAACTCCAAAAGATCTATTTAAACTGCAAGATTTTTACTCTAAGCAAGAGGCTTAAAACTGGCAGACCTCAAACTACGTACATATTTGTTTGACCTACATGGTCTTTTAGTTCTTTCAATGCAATGCCAATATTTAAATATCAGAAGATAGCATGTAAAAATTTAGATTTCCAGTTCACTTTCAACAACAGAGAGATCAGATGGTGCTGGGCATGTATTTCTGCACAACAGGCAAGGGTATCTATCACCTGCTCCCTCCTGACAGACGATACTCTCTCCAGGTTGCCACAATTGCTATCCTGTCAGATTTGCCAACTCACACTACCGTCCTGGTCTCTGTAAGGAGTTAAGTTGACAACTAGGACTCAAGAGCCCAGATTCTTGCAAAGAAAACCAGTACTTAAGACCCAGACTGCTTAGTGTAGTGAAACAGAGAAGAAAATATAGAGGCTGAAATGTGACTTTTCTAAGGGAAATCCACTGGCTAAATGCTCTCTCAAGTTTGGAGGCTATAATTTTTGTGACCAAACCAAACAGAAATGCTATACCATATTCTAAGGATCTCTCATGGTGACATTCTGTGAGAAAAGAAACAAAAATACTTAATGTTTCATCCAATGCAATGAGCGAGGACCCAAAAGGCAGGAGAATGCATCCCGTTACTTTCAATGGAGTTTGCAGTGAAAAATCCCATTTCTCTTACACTGAATACACAGCATGCATTTGGTGACAGATGGTCATTCCAAGTGTTGTGGTCTGTCTCAATATATAATGAAAAATATATAAACCTTCTGTTGCACAGCATAGGCGTGAGGCTTAAACACCTGTTTCAAATTATTCTGATACTATAAACATTGTTGGAAATTGGAAAGCCTTGTGTTTTAAGAAAGTGAGAGATGCCATAGCCAACTACACTAAATTGAGTAGGCTTGGGTCCAGTGAGCAGTAAAAAAAGAAAATTATGCCTGCAGCTACTGGCAACCAGCTGATGGTAATAATATTACTGAGTGGGAATACAGTTAAAATCTATTGCAGTAGAAATCCCGTATATTCTCCAAGGTGTAGTTAAACTCATGCTATATATTTTATTTTTCATCTCCTTTCTTTTCAGCGTATTACTTCCAGCATCATCCTTGGGGGATATATTTGAAGGTGGTGATATTTTGATGTTCTAATTAATAGCAAGATTAGTGACACTCTCTACTACGATCCTTCCTACGTCCATCAAGTAATCGATTACCAATAATACACTCGAGAAACTGAACGGCTAGCATTTCAGCTCACCTAGCAATTCCACCTAAAGAAGATATCTGAGTTCTTGTCATTCTACAATAAAGTTGTCACTGCACTTTCCTGGTTTCTTCAGGGAAACATCTGCCTACTTGAATCTCTCATAATGAAGTACTGTCAAATTACTGATGGACTGCGAATCATCCAATAGCTAGCCTGGAAAGATCACTTGCCAATGGCACCTTGCCACGACAAACAGATGTGGTCTCTGTTACCTATCGGAAAAAAAGGTCAAATGTTCCAAAATAGACATATTCTGCTCTTCACCTTGTGGGTACATATTAGTCATCTAATAAGCTTTTCATTTTGCACTGTATGAAAATCAGAGGAAGTTTTCAGTTCATTGATTGACATATTAGATCATTGTAAAAGCAGACTATTCTTTAGAGTAATTATGCAATTGAATCTGACTTCAAGACTGGAGGGCTGCAAATAGCTTGTCAGAATGCACATCAGTTGCTGCTGCCTTTTACATTCATGACAGAGTTATATGAACACTGTAATCAGAGTCTTGCCAAAATATACAAAAATAAATTTGATAAGTAAACATTTGAAACCCACCTTATTTCCCATGTGCAAATACTCAGGGTTAGAATATACCTATGGATCCAACTGAACAAATTCTTTCAATCCTGAACCCCTGGGCAAATAGATGATGAAGAAATGATACTTGCTAGGCCAACAGCAATTTCAATGGGGACTAGTATTTACTAAAATATATTACGATCAAAACATTGCACTTGGTCTAGAATATAACGTCTGCTCTCATAGGCATTCTTTCTAAGCAAATTTAGAGATTATATTTAGGAATTAAACCTCTTCAGGGACTTACTTGTTAAAACTTGAGCCTATAGATGGGGCACCTGAGTGACTCAGTGGATTAAAGCCTCTGCCTTCAGCTCAGGTCATAATCTCAGGGTCCTGGGATCAAGACCTGCATCAGGCTCCCTGCTCATCCAGAAGCCCGCTTCTCCCTCTCACACTCCCCCTCCCATTGCTTGTTTCCCTCTCTTGCTGTGTCTCTGTCAAATAAAATCTTTAAAACAAAAACAAAATTGAGCCCATAGAGTAAAAGTTTGTTTCAACATTAAAGAGAAAAAAATTTGATCCTTTTTTATTCATTTTTTTCTTTAGAAATATTTTGCACGTGGTTTTAAAATAATCAACTATCAAAAAGATGTAAAATGAAAAAACAGCACTCCCCTCAGCCCCATGTTATCACTCTCCAGAGATAAGTAGTGAACATTGTGTGTATCTTTCCAGAAATTTGAATGTCTACCTTATGAAAGATACCATACTCATTGTGCTGCATCTTGCTGTTTTTAAGTATATATTTTGGAAAGCTTTTTATATTTTCATGTAAGGATAGAGCTTCATTCTGTTTAGCAGACACATATGGGTATGCTATAATTTATTTAAATGTTCTCTAATGGATGTTCATTTTCTTTTTTTAGCTGCGGCAACAATGCCACAATGAACAAAAGAGTGACTTTCGAATAGCATTTACTCAAAAACAGAATGAGTTTCTTTGAGAAATTGAGGAAATCACCCAATGTCTTCAAATGAGGAAGGCCAGAAGAACTTTTAGTTTTATGATTACTTCAATCAGTCTCACTTCTAGCACATAGATAGGTTCATAGAAATTACTCCCAAATGTCCATTTATGTTGTCTTTGATGGTCTCATCGTAGTCAGTTACATCTATGAATGAGGGAATTCCATGGTGATTTAAGGCAAGAGTATATGAAGTTTCAGAGAACTGCTCTCTTTCATGTCCCCCTCATTTCTCTGTATGAGTGCATAGATCTGTCTCCTTCTCTCTCACTTCCCTCTCTCTTTCCATATAAATAGAAGATAGAGGGAAATATATATATATATATATCCACACATATTCAAATAGACTTATGGGATATTTTTATTATGCTAATAAGATTTACTTTTTGTCCCCAAACCTCCTGTATGTCCCTTTGATGTTGGGAAAGCCTAAAAGACAAAAGGTAGCCTGGCTCACAGAATCTTTGGAGACACTGAAGTTCTCAAGACATCAGGGAATTGAGAGCTTGGATTCACCCATTCTAGCTGCTAATTCAACATTTAAATTAAAAAATTGAAAATATCTTTCTTCAATTTCACAATGCCCCTTCAATTTACAAGTCTTTCTTTAACCAAAAATTTCTGGTATTTATAGTAGAAACATTACAAGGGGATATTGAGGAAAATTAGCTAGTCATTGTCTTTAACTTAATGGCTTTAATTCAATGACTTTGGTCTTGAAATTTCCTCAGAGCCCCTCTTTATGTTCTTTAGGCATCTTATGACACTCAACTTGTGCTCTTCCCAAATTTCCAATGTCAATCAGACAAATTCACTGAAATAAAGCACTCCATCTATAAATCAAAGGGCAACAGCATTCCTGCATTGTAGTAAGCACCCTATGGAGTCAACTGATTACTATAAGCCCAAACTTGAGTTACCTGCCAATATATAGGTGACTCATTGAGTCATAGCAACTTTTCTGTCACAAATGCACTACATTTAAGTCTTTAGGGAACATCTATAAACTTTTAAATAAGTCTCTGGATAATTAATAATTTATTGTTTTGGCCACTTTAAGTACCTGTGATCTTAAACACATATGTGTGTGTGTGTGTGTGTGTGTGTGTGTATATACACACACACTATATAAAATTATAAAATCTTGCTGCTACATACATCTTTTCCCACTTACTGATAATTCCCTTAGACAAATACCAGATGTGAATTATTTTTTATAATCTCATAAACATTACTATTCATTTGTTTGTCTTTCAGGTATTTTTCTTTATTCTCCAAATCTCTGAACTTGCTTTAGTATCTCCTTTTGTTATATCTGTTCAGTATTTAAGAGAGTGTGTTTTCTTTATTTTGTCTTCACCATAACATTCTGCCTGCCCTAAGCATGAAGTAGGGAAGATCTCTTGGGGTCCTGTCTGTTCCCCCCAGCAAAGATTGGACCAACTGTTTAATCCAGTGAGTTTGGGCTGGAGAGGAAATGAATAGAAGCTTTCATGGAATTTATGACCCTGAAAAAAAGCAAAATACCATGACGCTCTGGATACACAACGCAGGAATAAAAAAGTAATAAGTATATGGTGGATGATAAGTAGGATACACCCTATTACAATCTTTCAGACTTCAGTTTATCAGCCTGAGCTGCATATCAAATTCATGTGGTGAGGTTTTTTGTTTTTTTGGTTTTTTGGTTTTTTTAATTTGAATGTTAGAATATACTTCAGACTAAATCAGTATGCAGCATCAGTAGTTCTAAAACTCCCCCAAGTGATCCCAGTGTGCAGCTACATTTAACAACCAGTATTCTGGGGTACAGCTAAGCAGCCCTCTGATATAAAAACCTCAAACCTTTGGAGAGGAAGACTGTGTCCATGGTTAATTAGTCCAGACCTTTTTTTTTTTTTAGATTTTATTTATTTATTTGACACAGAGAGAGAGAGATCACAAGTTGGCAGAGAGGCAGGCAGAGAGAGAGAGAGGAGGAAGCAGGCTCCCTGCTGAGCAGAGAGCCCGATGCAGGGCTCGATGCAGGGCTCGATCCCAAGACCCTGAGATCATGACCCGAGCCGAAGGCAGAGGCTTTAGACCACTGAGCCACCCAGGTACCCCAGCCCAGACCTTTTAGTAAGGAAGGTAGAACTGTACTAGCAATGATTGAATGAAGGCTGGGATGTGACAGAATCTGAAGATACACTGTTTCACTGGATCCTCCTTGTCTTTGAGATTGATATTAGGTCTCCATTTTATACATGAAAAAGCTGAAGCTCCAATAACTTCCCCAAAGCTGACCAAACTAAGATTCTACCCCAGGACCATGATACTCCACAGCCCATGCTCTTTTGTGCAGCATGATGCTTCTACTGCCCTGCAAAACAGAGGCAACACCCATCCCTACTGCAAATCTTGTCTCATTTCAGGCTTCCTGTCATTGAATTTCATATCTGGCTCCTGGAAATTCTCTAGGAAGGGAAATGAAGAAGTGAAGGAGTTCTAAACACACACAGAATTCTATTTTACTCAGAACAGCCATTCAATCAACCAGGCTCTGTGTCTCTGACATTCTGATAACAGAAAATAATTCCTTTCTTTTGCAGGCTCCCTGGCACATCAGTACCAAGTTTCTCGTGTCACGTCCACTTCAATTTCAATTTTACCCTAGGACACATGCACCTCAGCATGGTCAGCGCCGCAGCATATCAATGATGGCAAAATTTAACAGCCTTTTAAAAAGAGCTGGATGAAAAGGATTCCTAAATGCTTTTCAGTGCCTCCATGAATCATCTGCTTTCAATGGAGTGATATTTTAGAATCGCCCACTCAAGTTGACACCAATTCTGAATGGCGAGGTCTCACCTTTCTTACAAAGATAAGTTCCAGTGCCATTAGTCTCTTTAATGCAGCCTTAGCACCAATGAAACTGTTTCTGGCATGGAAAGATAGAAGAGTATTTTCCTTGGAAAATACTAATTTTAAAGCTTTAACCCTAGTTTAACAAAGCCCAGTAAGCTATACACCTTGACTATCTCACTCTGGCTTCTCACAGAACTGTCTTTGCAGATCTAAGACATAAAATTACCTTTTCAATATTCAGTAAGGGCCAATGAAGATACACCAAGAGTCTTTTGTCCTTTCACTGTCTGTACATTGGGGAGAGAATTACTATATATTTCATAGATTTGCTATACAGATTAAAATGAGGGATGAGAGAAATTAAGGGTAGCTTAATAAATTATATGGAATATAGTAAAATTCAATACATATTAGCATTATTCCCTCAATTTTTTATGTTACTTAAGTTCCCTTATTTAAAGAGCCTAAGAACAAATTTCATTCAAGAAAAGATTTCAGGAAAGCTTCCTTTCCTTGTAAATTAGATATTCACTTCTGCCAAACAATGGAGGCTGCGCAATCCTCTGCACTTTCCTTCTTTATCCTAGCTACCAGAAATCTCAGTGTTGTTTCTGCTAAATTCCTCTTCCTTGAACCAGACAGAGGTTACTTTTTCATTCATTTAAGTATGCCTACCTCTCTTTTCAAAGCAATATGAAGCAGCATACTGTAGAAGCATGAATTCGATAGAAAATAATCTATAAATATAATTTTAAAAAAGGAATTTCTTGACCTCGAACTCTGAGAGAAAGAAAGCCAGTAGGGTGTTGATGTAATAGGAATTGAGCCCTGGTCAGTCTGTTATATAGACGTATGGACAGATGAGTAAATGGATGGATAGATGAATACATATAGCTCCCTCTTCCTGCCTCCCCTTTTGCTACTTGGCTTTTGTCTTTCATTTAGAATTTTTTTATTTATAATGTCAATAATTTATTGTAAACTGCTTTAATCCTTTTGGGAAATAGAATATAAATAAATACATTGATATATGCACAAAAAAAGTGTCCTCTTTTTCTCTCTCTCCTCCTCCCTCCTTTATTTTTATTTCAATACCACAGAGTAAAAACTAACACCATTCCATTTGTTCAGTAAATATTATGTTCCAGGCTTTATCCTGGGAAGTAGGATTACAGTAGTAAAGAAGAAAGGCAAGTTTTCCTGAGAATGACATTTTAGAGCAAATCTTTCCAGTTAGGGTACACCAATGAGCTAGAGTTCTACCAAGAGCAATCCTCTCAGTCTTTTGGGTGGTTAGGGGAAGTCTGGGGATTGGAACACTGAACTCAAGAATCACATACCCTATTGCACAGTAGATAGCATGACTTGGTGTTTAGTAGGCATGCATACCACTAGTGCATTTATCTCCAAATATCAAATACAGTCCACCTGCATTTTTCAATAACTCCATATTTACTCATCAAAATTTATAACACCAAAATAAATAGTCTTAAATTCTTATAGTCATTCACAAATATGCACAGAGCAGTCAAGATTTTGAGTTATGTGACATGAATATTCCAGACTAAGGCTAAACAAGGTGATAGTCTTTTATTTTTTAGCTCATACTACAAAAAAGTGCCTTTTCTGTAGTTTTAGTGCTACATCTTCCACATTTTTGTGCTTTCACACAGTAGTTTGCTTAGTTTGGTAGTTTGCTATTTAATATGACTCCCGAGCACAGTCTCACAGAGCTGTCTAATGCCATGCATTATGCTTTACAGAGGGGGAAAAAAAAGAGGGTGTATTAGAAAAGCTTCATTCAGGCATTCTAGTGCTGTTGGACATGAGTGGAACATTATAAATCAACAATATATTTTAAATACAGTTCTTTAAACAGAAACAAATAAACCAAGTTTATGTATGATGAGTTGAGAATGGTGTGACCAGAGGTTCACAGGAACCTAACCCTATGTTTTCTGTAAGAGCAATGAGTCAGTATTCACTAAGTCAGTGTTTATAGTGGCTTTATTAAAAAGAACTACCATGAATAACAAAAATCAACTGAAATATTTCTTAGGCATGTTATCATGTTAAAAAGTTGTGAAGAACTGTTCTAGATGAAAAAAGACACATAACGGGGCATATCGGTGGCTCAGTCCATTAAATAATCAACTCTGAGGCTCAGGTTATGACCCTAGGGTCCTGAGATTGAGCCCTATGTTAGGTTCCACACTCCGTGGGGAGTCTGCTTGAGGATTCTCTCTCCCTCTCACCCTGTCCTTCTCTCTTTCTCTCTCTCTCTCTCAACAAATATTTTTTAAATACACATAACAAGCAAATAAAAGCATTATTAAACAGGGTGGTTTCAAATATCGAATTCCATGAAGTAAAAGAAAGAAGATCACTGGGAGGAATGAGACTACTTAAGATTACATGGTCAGAATTGATCCTCTTGGATGTGGCAGCATTTGTGCTGAGCCCTGAATATACAGAAGAAGCCATGAAAAAAAAAAAATAGAAAAGGTAGAAGATTCCAGACAGAGACAGTAAGCATAAAAACCTAAAGAAAAGATTAGGCTTGGTATATTCCAAGAGAATATAAGACCAGTGCGGGTGGAACACTATTGGACGGGGGGAGGCGGGGAAGGGATAGGGAGGCAGGGATTTGGGGCCCTGGTAGGGAATTTGTACTTTAAGTATAAACAGAAGCCATATGAGAAGTCTAAGTGAGCAAATGATAAGATCTGATACATATTTTTAAAACTCTCTTTGGCAGCGATGTAAGGAATGAATTGCAGCCAGGCCAGGAAGAAAATAGGAAGAGCTGGTAAGAGGTGATGGCAAGATCCAGAGGAGAGATGGTGGTCGTACAAGGCCATAGGCCTAAGGGTGGAGTGACACAAGTGGATTCTGGATGCCGACAGCACTTGTGAAAGGCAAGCCAAAGAGAGGACTCACGGGTTCCACTTAAGTGGCTTGAGCCATTTGACTGAAAGTTATACTGGAGGAAAAATAGTTCTGGATGAAAGAAATCATGAATTCTGTTGGAGAGGTCAAGAATGCAGTTTAAGAGCAGACTCTACAGTAAGTAAGAAAGAAAATTAGAGCTGGAAATATAAATTTGTAAGAAAATTAGAGCTGGAAATATAAATTTGGGCATCACTGGCATACAGGTGGCATTCAAAGCTTGGTACTGACATAATTTACTAGCAAAAGGAGCAAAGAACTGAACAACCAAATCTGAACTAGAACAACATTAAGGACAAATATAGGAGAAAGAAAAGTCAGCAAAGAAAACCAAGAACGAATCTCCAGATAAGCAAAAAGGAAATCAGGACTTAAAAATATCTTTTACAAGAGTGCTAGAATGATATAAATTTGGTTGTATTATATAAGTTCTATTATAAAACAGAATGACCACTGTATTGGCATATTACTATTCTTGTTATTATCATTATTTGCTTAATCAATCACTATTGATATCAAGTATTTGCATCTTAATGTGTAACATTTGTTCTTAGAATATACATATATACAAAAAGAATAAGTTTCTTATCCTGCAGATAAACTATTCACTGCCTTAGGTTGGAGACCTTTAACTCTCAGGCATTGAAAAGGAGCATAGCAACTAAGGTCACTCTCTAGGATGCACAGCGATGGCCCATATGCTATGTTTGGTCCCTCTACACTGGACTTTCTCAATTGTTTTTGGCAGCTGAGATTACCTTTTTCTAAATTAAGCAATAAAATGCTGAAATATGGCCACAGTTACAGATAGGCAAGTACATTGAACCTAATGATAATTTTGGTGTGTTTTCATGTCGTTGTTGTTATTATTATCATCACCCTACAACAGAACTTAGGGAATTTTTATTCATTGTAAATCATTTGTTGTTATAAACAGTGGAAAACTAGGCTTGCTGCCACCTACTGCAGGCATAGCTCAGGGCTTGATAAAGATGAATGTAACGCCCTCACACAGCATCATTCTACTCCATGTTGAAACCAACTCGAACCTGGGCTGACTACCTTTTGAAAGGAAAATGTCCCCCATCCTGCACCCTTTATTTCTGCCAGCACCCTATGTGACCTCACCCTGCCACCCACTTCCACCCCACACAAACTCACCTTTATGTTCAGAAGCTTCGTATTCTCCTTGTTCTCATTCTTTTCCTTTATATTCAGGACTGTGTCTAATTTATCTCTCTATTCTCAGCACCTAGAAAAGTGGCTAGAAAATTACAGATTCTCAACAAATGTTAAAACCGTACCTTCAATTTGCAGTTGCTCTGCTTTCTAAAATCCTTTGTGTTTTGATATAGAATCTCTAACTCTTTTAGTATAATTAATTTATGATCTGAGGATTTTTTGCTTTTTAAAAACTCATTTTGTAAAATCCTACCTTTGTGGAGTTGTCAAGTTAATTACTGAATAATATAATTTAAAAATATCAAAATTAAGTGCCAAATATATACAATATATTAAAAATATCAAAGCAATTCAAAGGAAAGAGATTAGCATGTGTGAGGGTCACTGGAGAACATTAGAAAAGGCAGAATTTAAGCTAAATATCAAGGCTAGGACAGAAAAGGGAACAAGGAATATCTTGCTGGAATAACATATATGAGCTAGGGTCCAGGACAAGAAATGTATGGTAAATTTCAAGAACTAATGAGAAGAACAATTTGTGAAAGAAAAGAAAATATCAGTACCCAAGAAAAAAAATGGAAAAGGCAAAATGAGAAAGAGAAGTCAGGCCCTTGTAATAGAAGATAGCTATTTTTCATATTTAAGTTCAGAATCTCTTTTAAAGCAGCAGGAAGCAACTGTGAGTTTTGTAATTATTAGAGAGAAGAAAGATCAATTTGTAAGAAGGTTTTAAGATTGCTTGCAAGAAAGGAGATACTACTGAAGGCAGTGAATCCAGTGAGAATATGGTTAACATAATATAAGGATTAGGAATGGTAATGAAAACTACCAGAATATATTGACTGATTAAATATGGCTGAAGAAGAAAGACATGAAAGACAGCACTGAGGTTTCCAGCTGGGACAGCTGGAGCAATGAGGATATTATTGACAGATATGAGGAAGTCAGGACAGATCAGAGGGAAGCTGTTTTAGAAAGGAAAGAATTCTAATTTAGACTTACTGACCCTAGGGTGCTATTAAAACACCTCAATAAAGCTGTTGAGGACCAAAAAAAAGTACTTTGTAGAAACATCTACCAAGAAGGTAGAAGGATAGGACTAGACATTAGAACAGAAACCTTTCCAGCCTCCCTGGAAGATACAAGTAACAATCTCCAGCTTCATGTTGTATGTATATATTGAGTGCAGGCCTGCTTTTCAGCATTTAATACATTTTGATAACATTTTGAATTAATCTCTAAGATAAATCCATATGAGTTCCTTGAATCAAAGAAAAACAAATTTCTGAGTCTAAAATACCTTTAAGGACCATTATTTCAATGACTATATATATTTACCCATAAGAGGGATTTAAAACAGCTACCAATAAAGGGGAAGTGTGTTTCCAGAGAGAAGACACAGGTGTCTGCAGCAGTGCTCATTAGCCAGGGCTTTGTACGCAACTCACAAGTTGCCAGGTCTCCATTCCCCACCTGGGAAACAGGAACCTAAGGTCAGATAATCTAGAACATGTCTTCTATTTCTCTTTTTTTTTATCAAACTCCATTGTACTAAAGCAACAGAGCCATAACTTATGAAGAAAATTAAGTATAAAAGAATAAGGACACAGAGAAAGAAAGTTGAGAGGCTCTTCGCTTGAAGAGCTACTCGTTCATCAGAGCAAGCTGCCTCCCTTGCATTGCATAGGCTTGTTCAAAAAGCATTTTCTGTGTCTCTGATGACTAGTTAAGGTAATTAAAGGGCTGCTTAGATACGCAACAACATGGATGGAGTGAGAATTCTAATAGAAATGAGGATTAACATTATGTTTTAGTACATGTGCATTTAATGAGTAAAACCCCATACATTTTCTCCTTAATGTAACTGATTCTTCCAGAGAGAAGTCAATACACTCTGTACTTTTACTGCACTGATCAGAAAAGAACCAGAGGAGGGGAACCAGTATCCACTGCTACCATTCAATGTTCCTGGTGCTTTACATAAATAACATACATAAGCTCACTGAACCCTCAAAACAACCGTCTAAGATAAGCACCATTTTGATATTAGACATTTCATAAAGAAATTGAGACTAAGTTAGAGTAACTTATTCAACTGTCACTTGATTAGTACATGTTAGAAGCAAGACTTGAATGCTAATTTTATTCCAAAAACCCTTTCCTCCCTATACTCCTACCCTTACCCACACTTAAGAAACATAATTCTAAAATACTCCACAAGGCACTAGTTTAGAGGGTACCAGAGGCCTGGAATCAAATCTCAACTTCATGACCTAGGGTAAGACACTCAACCTCACTATACCTCAGTTACAATGGAGATGATGATAATGCCTATACCATAAGGCTATTGTGAGGGTTAAATATGTTAATATAAGTAAAATATTTACCTGTCTGTGCCTAGTCATGTAATCACTAGCTATTGCTATACTAGGCACTGAGTTAGATGCTTTATAATCATTACTATACCTACTGTTTAGAGCAAGCTTATGAGATGAGCAAATCGTCGTCCCCATCTTCCTGATAAGAAAATTGAAGCTCAAAGAAACCAAAGAACTGGCCAAAGATCACACCACAGTAAATAACAAAGCTTCAATTTTCATCTAAATTCTCTGAAGTCCAAAGTCTCCATTCTTTTCTATTCCATGTTTAAAACAGATGTGTCAGGGTAATGAATGGCAAGCTCCACAAAGGGGAAAAAAAAAGACAGAATTTTAGAGACTTAAGTAGAGATTTTTTACCATTGGACAACCTAATCTGATCTGATGATAGATAGAGCAGTGATCCTCCTCCAGTCTGAAGGTATATCAAACGGAACACATGGACTCCACAGTTGCCATGGCAGGGCACAAGAGAGATGCAGAAGGTGCAGAGTTACTAAGTGGTTCAGCCAGAGTCATACGAACACATCAATAGAAAACCCACTGGACCATGTTGATACAAAAGTTGGATATTCATCCTTTCTGATGGAGGCATAATATTCCATTGTATAGATGTACCACATCTTCCTTATCCATTCATCTGTTGAAGAGCATGGACAGGACTAGAAGAGATTATGCGGAGTGAAATAAGTCAAGCAGAGAGAGGCAATTATCTTATGGTCTCACTTACATGTGGAGTATAAAGAAAATCATGGAGGGCATCGTGAGAAGGAAGGGAAGGGCGAATGGGGGGAAATTGGAGGGGGTGTTGAACCAGGAGAGACTGTGGACTCTGAGCAACAAACTGAGGGTTTTGGAGGGGAGGGGGTGTGGGGGGGGTGAGCCTGGTGGTGGGTATCGAGAGGGGCACGTACTGCATGGAGCACTGGGTGTGGTGCATGAACAATCAATCTTGTAATACTGAAAAATTAAAATAAACAAATTTGGGGAGAAAAAATAAATAAATAAATAAATAAATAAGAAAATAGTTATAGCTAAGGCATTGATGACTATATTAAATTGGAAGTCTACAGATTTGCTACTGAAAGTGTTTACTATGCAAATAAAATAGGTGTATATATTTCAAAAGGCAAAAAAAAAAAAAAACCCCACTGGTCCAAAATAGTCACATGACCCAAACCTGATTGCAAGGGAGGCTGGGGATCTCAAGGGGAACAAATAGATATTTCATGAACTTTGTCTATGTTGAACTAAATCACTGCTTAATATTTGAGTTCTTTGATGTTTCAATCAAGTGAAGAGTTTTGTACTTTGGAGAAGCACATTACCAAAATTTTAATGGCAAATATATTATAATGAAGACTTATCATTTGATCTGCTCAATAAAACTTCCTTCCCTCCCTAGAAATTTTCACTAAAACAGAGTGGAAAAATCAGTATCTGTCCAATGATAGTTTATACATGTGAACTCCTCCAGCTGTCAGTAGCCATTGGGATTCAACCACTCTTCACTGGGAAAGAAATACCTGGACAAAGATATAATAAAAGACAAGAGACAGAAATAGTCTGTCAGTATCTACAGTTCTATTTCTAGTGGTTTCCTGGAGCATGGACTAACTAATATTCAGTATAGCCTTATCATATGTTAATGGTTCAGCTCTAATCTGACTGGGTCAGCATCCATACTGATTGGTCAGTATCTGTTACTTGATATAGTCTATTATTTTTAATATTAACCCTACCTGGAGCCAATTTGCTGTCTTGGTTGGATCCCTTGGCCAAACTTATTTAGCCTTTTAGTTTGAATTAGATTTCTCTATTTCCAGCCAAAAATACATGATTAACTGATTCACTTAATAAATACTTATAAAGCACTCATAATGGACTAGACAACATTCTAAGTGTTGGGGATATGGTAGTGCATAAAACAGACTGTTGCTATGGAATTTTCAGAAAAGCATGATTTCTGTGAAAACAGTCATAAATCCACCAGTTCATACTATATAATCCACGATATTACTTTAATGATTTCAGTTTACTCTTCAGTATTTGAGATTCAAGAGTAAAATTTAGTGTTGAATAAGTGAATGAATAAACGTCCACTGTGTAACTCTCACTATATAATGAGCTTTAAGAAAAAAGGAGCAAATTTTTTTTAAAGATTTTATTTATTTATTCATAAGAGACAGAGAGACAGAGGCAACAGGAGAAGAAGCAGGCTCCCCAATGATCAGGGAGCCCAATGCGGAACTTGATCCTAGGACACTGGGATCATGATCTGAGCCAAAGGTAGATGCTTAACCATCTGAGCCACCCAGGCACCCAGGAGCAAATATTTTTATATGGGTTTGATTAGAGAGAAGTTCTTCTCTCCTGAATTATTTCTTTTTCAATAACAAAGCATTAACATTTTCCTAAGTAGCCTGATTAAGGTCCTCAGGAGTAAAAAACTACCTTGTGTTGAGGTGCCTGGGTGGTTCAGTGGGTTAAAGCCTCTGCCTTCAGCTCAGGTCATGATCTCAGGTCCTGGGATTGAACCCCACATTGGGCTCTCTGCTCAGCAGGGAGCCTGCTCCCTCCTCTCTCTCTGACTGCCTCTCTGCCTACTTGTTATCTCTCTCTGTCATATAAATAAAATCTTTAAAAGAAAAAAAAAAAGAACTACCTTGTGTGTGCATGACTCTAAAGAAAGCCCCTTGAGACGTGAAGGTTATAAAAATTCTCAAGTCACCAGTTGAAGGATGTGTCAGTTCAATTAAAAATAAAATAATGTTTGCCACATTTAAAATAGACTTAAATATGTTTTAAAATATTATTTCTTTTACTCATTTTTCCTAGAAAAATCACAGTACATGTTTTAAGATATAAAGCTTTAGAGAATTTAAAAATAAAAGTATTTCTTGGGCATCGAACTGTTTTATGTAAAATACATATTTAACTTACATAAGCCTTAATGAATAAGATATGAATTCAATCTCTGCTAAATTATATGTTACTTCAAAAATTATGCTGATGATACTAGATAAACATTTCTAAAAATAAAGTATCCAATACTCAATGAATCTGAAGTTTATGGTCCATCTCTAGGATTAATGACAGGCCAGGATTTTTACCTTCTTTTCACTTAGCCATAAAGGTTGAGTTTATAAGTTCTTATTTTTGTGCCAAGAGATTCACATTTAGAGAATTTCTTTTCACTGTGCTGGAGCATCTTGTCTTAAACTGTCATTATACACCACTCATCACTATCAACGTCAAATGTAATAGCACCAGCTGCTCCTGCCTCAGAGAAAAATTCTCCAGCTTCAGAGCTTAGATGCTGACCATCCTATAATTTCTGTACTACTTATTAGACTGTCAGTTTGATTAGTAATGAGAATTTCCAGCTGGACTTAAATAACAATACCCCTTTATTTCCTAAGATGGGCTGAAATGGCAGCTCCACCAGTTCCTCAGCAACTCTCCCCATCCCTTCCTGCTCTCTTCCCCATCCCTTAAATAAAGCCCCCATTCTCTTAGTCCAAGATGATTGCCGGAACTCCAGGCACCCTATCTTTATTCCAAGTCTCACATGGCCTCCCTCTTCAAGATTTTCCAAATGTCACGCACAATAGTTTCCCCTAAAACCCAATGGCTAAAACTGTCACATGACTGAGCCTTGGTTTTAAGACAAAATGAGGAGTATAGACTTTTACCTCATTGACAATATGCCCAACTAAAAATAGAGGTTATTACTAAGGAGGAAAAACAAGAATGGATAGTGGGAGACAGTTAAGCAGACATTTGCATAAACTTAACGCTTTTTAAAAAGCACACATTATCACATGTGAAGAAGAAAGAACTTATATTACTTTCATTTTACTGACAAAATTGAGTCCTAGAAAATTTGTGTAGTGGGGACCTGCTTGGTAATCAGCATTACCCTATATAGAGAAAGCTGGTCCACAGTCAAACAAAGAGGGAAATAAAAGGAACAGAGATGAAAGAGTGGTAGCCTCACTTTTCCTTGAGCTAATTTAGTGTGCTTCTGTTCTTAGTCACCAAAAGGACAATGAGCAGAATAAGCTAACAGAAACACGAACATAGGGAGAAAGAGAGATGAATATATTTTTTCAATATTTACTTCGAATCAGGCATGTCAGTATATTTATACCTTAAAATGTATACAGAGATATTATGTATTGAGTCATTAATAAGGAAAGCAATCAATGTGTGAATGTAACTTATTTCCAATGGTAATGAAACAGATTTTTCATTTTGGGTTCCACACAGTACAATGAGGAGAAACTCACCTGACCTGCATCAACTCCCACTAATTATTTTGTCCTATGAAAATCAATAAGAATGTTTCTGCTGTGTGGTCAAAATGGCAATCTCCTCACTCAATACTTATTCCCAACCAGTTTTTCTCTTGAAAGGGCTTCTCTTTCTGAATTTAAAAAAAAAAAAGTTCTTTGGAAGAGAAGGAATTTGGCTTTCATACATTCTTTCTTTCCTTAATGCAAAGTCTATGGGGCTCAGCAGCCATTTTGAAACCGTAAGGGGAAAAAGTCATCAACTAAGAATGTCTAGGGAAACAAAAAATACCTAGGTTCCCTGATGACACTTTGACTAGCTGTGCCAACCTCTCCGACTGCCTCTTTTGGAATTATTATGTAAAAAAAAATATTCAGTATTGAAGTTACTTCTTGTCATCTTCTCTGTGGCTTGCTGAATATTTTCTTAAGTGAAACAAGTAGGTACCCAAATGTCACACATATTCAAAAGCTCTTCTGGCTATTATGTCAACCCCAGGATCTACTAAAATCATTGTGCTCTGTTTGTTCGAGACACTGCTTCTCCGTGTCACCACCTCCTTCCCAGGCTACCCTCAAAGTTTCTTCTGTCTCCCCCACTACAGGGTCACCATGGCTGACCTGTTGTTCTGGTATCAGCAGGCTTTCACAAAGAAGGGTGTTGCTCAAATACTGGTCTAGACACGTAGAAAAACACATCATTAGCTCTTCAGAAATTCTGACACTTATTGTTGCTTTCCTTTTCTGTGTGAATCAAGTTACACAGAAAACCACACTTGTCTACCATAGTTTCTATAATTCCATCCATGTGGAAGATACCCTTCCCTTCCTCACCATTCCAAGGTAGCTGCCACTTCTGTGGAAATACACACACACACACACACACACACACACACACACACACACTCACACACACACCAAGAGCTAGATATTCAGAGATGCTATATCCACCTTTGTTTTGAGGTCATCTTTAAATCTAAAATTCATTGTTTAATCACACAAAAATCTTGTAGGATTTGAACTGTTATTCTCATTTTGGAAAAAAAAATTAACATGCCTAAAGTCAAGCAGCTGGTAATTGGAGAAGACAGGATTAAATGTCATATATGACCCAAAACACTTTATTTTTCCACTTACTTCATTTCCTCTGTTGGCTGGCATACTAACTAAATCTGCTTCTAACTAAATTACAATCGAAAAGAAAAAAAAATAACAGGAAGAGTTAAATGACTTTTAATACAGCAAATAATGCCAAATGAGTGATACAATAAGTTACCCAAGGAACTCAGAGGGAGAATAAATGTCAAAAGGAAGACTGTTTCAATACTTAACAATCACCAATAAAATGAGTCATAATTACTTTCCTGAATAAGATTTCAACTGTTTGTCACGGCTTATGTTGTCCTTTGAGTAGTTCTCTAGCGAGCATCACAGTCACCAAATTAACAGATTATTCAACCCTTTTTAGGCTACTTGAGACTGATTTACAGGAGAGATCATTCAAGCTACAAGAACGCAAGGAAGAAAGAGCAGAGTTGCTGGGCAATTTGGGAACAGTGTTCCTCCATGATCTTTTGCCTGTGGGTGTTTGCATACCACTCAACCCAACGTGATCTGTGTTACATCTTATAATAAAAGGTTCTGGAATTTTGGCAGCATGCTTCACAAAATGATTGACAGTTATTAAAAAAATGCAGATAATTAAGAATTAAATTTGCTCAGGACACAGTATCTTCCAGTAAAAGGTTGTGAACATGGTACTGGATTTGTTTCCTCATTCAATAAACACTTTTATAGAAGACGCTGTGCTAAAATATGGGCTTTCAGAAACAATTGAGACCTGTCCTTTTGGGGGAAAAAAGTAAAGAATGAAAGAGATCAGGAACAAGAAATGAGGGAGAGAGGGAGCTGAAGGAGAAGGAAGGGAAGAGGGGACCGGGAGGGGAGAAAGGAAAGTGAGGGAAGGGAAAAAAGGGAAAAAGGGAGAAAGGATAGAAAGAAAATGTGTGAGAGAGAAAAATATTTCATACGGAATAAATATAAATGAATGGTCAACTCTATCCAGACATTTTTTTTATGGTGGGGGGTGGATTAATTTGTTTATTCTTCAACAATGAATTTTTAAAAATCAGGGCTACAACTACTATCTTAAAAATATTAGATAGCAACAGATGAGAAGATGTTCAACATATACCTGAAACTATTGCACTCTATGTTAACTAACTGGAATTTAAATAAAAAATTGAACAAGGAAAAAAAAAAGATGTTCAATATCACTAACCACCAGGAAAACGCAAATCAAAACCACAATGAGATATCACTTTACACCTGACCGAATGGCTAAAGTCAGTAAGACAAGAAAAAACAAGTGTTGGTAAGAGTATAGAGAAAAAGGAATCCTCGTGCACTGATGGTGGAAACAAATTGGTGCAACCACTGTGGATAACAGTCTGGAAGTTCCTCAAAAAGTTACAAATAGAATTACCATATGATCCAGCAATTCTGCAACTAGGTATTTACCTAAAGAAAACAAAATCTCTAATTTAAAAAGATAGATGCACCCCTATGTTTGTTGCAGTATGATCTATAATAGCCAAGATATGGAATCAACACATGTCCATCAATAGATAAAGAAGGGGTGTGTGTGTGTGTGCGTGCGTGCATAATAGGATATTGCTCAGCCATAAAACCAATGTGATCTTGCCATTTGGGACAACATGGATGGACACCATGGATGGACCTAGAGGTTAAATAAAAACGTTATTATGTTAAGTAAAATAAGTCAGACAGAAAAAGACAAATGCCATATTTCATGTATATGTGGAATATAAAAGGCAAAACCAAGAATTAAGCAAGCAGAAACAAAATAAATACAAGTTACAGTTGCCAGATGAGAGGTGTAGGGGAGGGCAGTCGGCAAATGGGAGAAGGGGAGTGGGAGATACAGGCTTCCAGTTATGGAATAAATAAGTCATTCAAATAAAAGAATAGCATAGGGAACATAGCCAATGATATTTTAATTGTGCTGTAGAGTAACAGATAGTAGCTGCACTTGTAGTGAATGTAGCGTAACATATGGAATTGTCAAATCACTATGTTGTACACCTGAAATGAATGTAGCGTTGTGTCAACTCTAGTTCAATAAAAAAATAAAATAAAATTTTTAAAAGTTAGATAAGATCTCACTCCTGGTGGAGTTTATAGTCTAGTAGAAGCAGGAAGGTGTCAAGAGTGTCTTAATGGGCAGTGGTTCCTTTTCTTCTCATTTTTCACATGCTGACTGCAGTATCTAAAGCAGGTCACATAATTGTCTGGGCCTCAGTATCTTGATAGGTAAAAGTAGCATCTTTCCCTGCCTTTCCTAATTTTCCAGGTTTTTTTAACATAATAAAAGAAATGGTGTTTTTGAAATAATTTGTTGGGGATTGTGAAACATTTTACAAATAGAAATGGAATATTTTCTCCACTTGGCTATCTTTCAACCAATGGAATTTAGCATTGAACAAGAAAATTGTATGCTAGCAAGAGTGAGTTCAGCACTGTAAACTCACTGTCAACACCAAGAAAATCAGAGAGAATAAATGTGAAAAGCAAGCTTTTCTAGCTTTTGGCTGATGGCAGTTTATCTTCCAAGCCTTTGCCATAACATATCAAAACAAAAAACACCCATCGTGACATCCATATAATAAACCATCTGCCCACTTTCCTATATGTGACTCCATGAAGGTTTACCCTCAAACCTCCTAAAAATATATCCTATTAGGCTGGAAATGTGGTAGCTGTGCCAAAGCACATAGCAAAGATGATTAAATGGCACATTTCTAGGATTAGACACACAAACTTCCTGGAAGATTGATCACCTTCCAGACTGAAGATTCAGATAAAACTCCATCACTTACCAAAAAAAAAAAAAAGTGAGTTTTGAAATTTTGTTTAAAACTACCGCTGTGCATATCCTACAGTTTTTTTTAAAGATTTTATTTATTTGGTTGTCAGAGAGAGATAGCACCAGCAGGGGAAATGGCAGGCAGAGAGAGAAGCAGACTCCCCACCACATGGGGAGCCCAACACAAGACTCTGGGATCATGACCTGAGCTGAAGGCAGAGTCTTAACCAACTGAGCCACCCAGATGCCCCTGGACATTCTTTTTTATTCATCTTCTCCTTCATTTCTACCTACCTAAATCTTGCCCGTCCTTTATGGGTTAGTTTTAGTCTTGCTTCCTTGAGGCAGGCATCTCAGTATCCTAGCTGGAATACGCTCTGTCCCCTTCGAATTCTTTCAGCACTTTAGTTGCTCTTTTACACTTACTTAATTGGAAGTTATTTGAATATAAGTGATATCTTCTTTATTAGATTCTAAGAGTCCTGGTGAACAAGACCTTCTATTGTGTATTTTGGAACAGATTCAATTCCAGTTCTATGAATATGATAGTCATTCAATATTCATCTGTGGAATGAATGGTAAAGACCACATATAGCTAGTGCTCTCAAGGTCATCTGTAGTCTCACAGTCGACCCAAGTACATAATCAAAACAAAGATAAAGAAAAGTGTGTTGAAGCCTAATCATTACAAAATAAGTTTCTTCTCGTTCTTGCTATGGTTGCTTCTCCCATTTAATCTATATTCTCTTAACTCTGACTTTTTTCTCATTCTTCCCACCTTAGGCAAGAAGTATGACAAAGAGGTCAAGGACAAAAAATAAATAACTCCGTATCCAGATCAACTAGGGTTTTTCAATTTGCTAGATTCCTGCACCAAGCTACTTACATATTTGCATTTCTCACTTTCTTGACCTTTAATTTCTGTCATTCCTTTCCTCCTTGATAGATATTATTAATCTTCATCTCCTCTTGACAGTAGAAAGTTATTTACCCCCAGGCTGTGCATTGAGCTCCTCCTCCCTATCCCATGACTTCTCTCAGATCATGCCTCCCACCCGCTCTTCCCCTACTTGACAAGCTTCAAGTTTACCAGTGAATGAGAGTGAAAAGCTGAGAAAAGTGAGAAAGGTGGGTTTGTCAGAAAAATGGGAATTACACCCTGAAACAGATTGAATAGGTGGTGTCACTGGGCCTCAAGATCTTCAGTCACTTGCCCAGTGGCATTTAAATAAAAGAATTTTATTTAATTCAGGGTTTTAATACAGGGTTGAGCCCCTGTACCCTTATCAATTAGGTAGAGAAAATTAAAAAATCTTTTAGCCTGCAACAATTAGAACTAACTGTAACTAAAAATTGTTAAATTGCTGGGGTTTTTGAGTTCCTATATGAATATCCAAAGTAATATTGCCTCAGTTGAGATGACTGAAAGAGGCACTGGGACTCTTTAAGTGCTTTATGATAATTGTGTCTAGATGTTTTCCTAGGAATGTTTGCTCTCCAGATTAGGAGAAGAGGCTTTACTGGCAAAGTTTAGGCAATCTAATAAGAAATTAATTGTAGGATATGCGGGGTGCCTGGGTGGCTCAGTCAGTTAAGCATCTGCCTTCACCTCAGGTCATGATCTCAGCGCCCCATATAGGGCTCACTGTGTGGCAGGGTGTGCTTCTCTCTCTCTCCCTCTATCCCCTACCCCCAGCTCCTTTTCTCTCTCCCTCCCTCCCTCTCTCTCTCTCTCAAATAAACAGATAAAATCTTAAAAAAAAAAAAAAAAAGAACGGACAAAGGCAAAGAAGGCAAAAGCCCTAAGATTCGTTTGTGGAAGCAATGCAAAGTAAATAAACACCTTAAAAAAGAAATTGGAAGGTGAAGTTAAAAATCAAGGTCCCCAAAAATCCAGTTAAAATAAGAAGTTTGATTCTAATTAAGAAAATGAAGAGCTTAGCACAGGTCTAAACATGAATTGGTACAGATCGGTTCCTTAATTCCACTATAATTAAACATCTCTGTAGAGTTCATCAAACACAAACCATGAAATGGACATTGGGCCATACATTTAGAGAAACTAAATATTTTCAGTACAAAGGAACCTCATTGCTTGCACAAAATGTTTACACAATACAAACACAATTTTCCCCAGCTGCCTGGTAAAAATATTGCTAAAATATTCTGAGAATATTTTATACTTAGATCTATCACAGTAGAGAGGTGCTGATGATCTGGTTTGTAACACACGAGGTGACAACTGGTTTATTCCCCTCACTACACACACGAAGAAATTATAAAAGATGTGCACATGAGGCATTCAGTTCTTTGTCACCCAGTTTTGGTGTTGCAACAAATTAAAAACTGTCCTATAAACTGGTTTTGGAAAGGAATTCAGGTAAAGGTTGAGTACAGAAAGAAGTGAGGTGGATACAGCAGTAAAACATGACAGGTTTGCAGGCAGCCACAGGAAAAATCCAGAAAACTGGTCAGATATATCTTGGCTTCCTGAATCAGGTACAGAAAGATGTGGAAAGAGGGGATGACAAAGCCAGAGGAAGTCTATTCTGACATATTTGCACGAAGTTATCAAGAAGAGAACTAAAATCAAACAACATCCAAGACAATCCAAGACAAGCTCTCAAACAACTTTGAGAGCTTGTCTTGGATAAATCTGCAAAGTCCCTCAAATCAGGATAGACAAAATAAAAACTACCCATAAATTTTAAGATGATTTGGGTTTCCTTCCCACATCCCAAACACAAAAATACTGTGATTTACTGAGACAATGATGAGACCCAGAAGGCATAAGTCAGTAATATAAGGTCATAATCACTCTTTACCATTTTATCATGGTCAAAACAAAATCATGCTCAGTGAATAAGATAAATATAGTGAAACTATACAGAAATATAGCAGTCAGAAGAAAGTCAAATACTTAAGTTTTCCTCCATGGAGAAGGCTATTTTGACAGTAGCATAACCTAATTTCTGAGATATTTAGGTATTACTACTTTTCATTATTATTGAAACCTAATCTGTGACATCTGGTTTTGCTATAGCAACATCAACATTTTACATTTATAAAATATTTCCTGAGTCATGTATAATTTTTACAGTTATTAAGAGAGGATAATCTATTGATTTATTACTTGTGTTTAATTCTCCTTATATTTTTCCCCTCCCCTTCCATTAAAAAAAAATTAGCTGGGTTTGAGCTCTATAGCTCTCTGAAGAACAATCTGTATTGTTTCTGAAAACATAGGGTTTTTTTAAGGAAGTATGTCAAATTATCCTACAAAGAAGAAAGACAGGAAAGTACCTGAGGTGAAGACAAGTGTTAGACATTAGCTCCTAGGCTAGAGAGACAAAACTGTCTTAGAATTTTGAAAGTATCATTACCAAAGCTTTCTGCCTTCCCAGAGGTGAGAACCAGCAGTGTCTCAGAGGGAAATGCCTTTTCAACAAATCTGGGGAGTCTGGATGCCAGGTATCAAAGGCCTCGGCCTCAGCAAAGGTTGCCTCAAGACACCCTATGCATTTAGTCAATATGACCTCCAAATCCTGTGACTGAAATACCTGTCTGCATTAGATCCTCCCAACTTTTCCTGGACCTCGAGTTTGCAAAACTACTCGCAGAACAGGAGAGGGAGAAGCCCAGGAATGACTGAGACTGAATTTCCCATCAATCCCATGACAATTTAACTGAGTTTAAAAAAAAATCAGATTTTATACACACATACTACTATATAGAATACTGTGATATTTCTTGTACATTTACCTCCTCAATACAATTTCTACTTGCTTTAGAGCACGTGCATCATGTAGCACAAATGCACTACCATATTCTTGGTTGAATATATAATTTTAATCCAGAACTGTAGGATTTTGAAGCTGTAGAACTTTGAAATAATACATTGGCATTTATCTCTCATCTAACATTTGGGAACCAAAATATGCAAAAATCCTTTTCCTAAAAATAATGACTTTTACTTTGCAAATTCTGTCCCATTAGAATGTACTTATTTATGTTTTTGTGCTTTCTACCACCCATCCTCACTTGCAACAGATAGATGCAAGAAACTCCAATTTGTCATCTTTAGCCATTCTTGGAAATAGTATTTATTATTAATCTGACAAGTCGAGGAAAAATTCCTCTTTTGAAGGCACAGTGAAAAAAATTTAAGTGATCATGCATTTCTGCTAAGGAATCTACAACGCTCTGTAGAAACTAGTGGGAGGAGCCAATTCAAATTTGGAAACCAATGCTGCACACTGAGACTCTTCTAAGATCACTGTTATGTTCGACTTCGTTATTAGTTCTACTTTGTTAGTGCCCTAGGAGATGCATTTATTTTCTTTTTCCCAGGCCTTGAGCAAGTGCTCTGGTGCATTTATCTATGCTATTCAAATTGATAAATGAGTTAAGGGAAGAAAGATGTACTGTTAGTTGTTACAAGAGAACCAGTTAGTCACTAACTTGCAGTGAAAGGATCTCCGGCAAGTTGCAATTTCCTGACCTCAGTTCTCCCAACTGTACCAGAAGTGAATATAGGTTTACTAACATCACTTCCTGATTTTATACTCAAATTCTGATTATACAGCAACCAAACAAACCCACCTACTCTAAGAGGCTCTGCAAAAGAAGTCTTAGAAAGTGAGGAGGAAGTGAAATCTGTTCATCTTATGACACGAGAATACATTTGTTCTCCAATATGTGAGTGATCCCCCAAAGATTCTGAGGAGCTCAACATTATTTCTATTTTTTTAATAACTTCCTTTCCCCAAGTGATACATTCAACTACATTTTTTATTTGAAAGTATTAAAGGGTAGAAATGTGGTAGCAAAAATTATCCAAAAGTTCGGAATAAGGTAGAATAATGAGGATGGTGATTTTTTTTTAATATAAGAGAGCACTTTCTAGTAATCCCACCTTATTAATTACTTTTATTCCCTTCAGGAAACGTAACTTTGTATGACTTACTACCGAGACGTGGTTCACACTTAAGCATTTTACAAACCTATGAAGTCAGGAGCTAGTTTATATAAGATTGATAAGGGGTGAACTTTTTCCTTTGCCTGGTAAAGAAAGCAACCCCAAAGTTCATAGCCGCATGGTTCTATGAGACATAAACCTTATTTCATGATTCCTTTCCTCCAAGACTATAAATTCTAGTTCTTTACAGCCCCTTCAAATCAGTTCTGGCTGTTCTGCTTGTTACCTAATTAATGAGCTAAATAAAATTTTAACCCATGCTGGTTATCTATTTGTACAAGACTATGTTATAAGCAGTTTGAAAACTGTGTTTTCAGAAGTGGGATACTCCTGGACAGAGAAACTTTCTTCAGGGAAGCACTGTCAGAGCCCTCCTAGGCCAGTTCTCTACATTTTAAAGCTCCACCTTGTTAAAACAAATTTAAAAGGTAGCACTGATCACATTTCCATGTGCTCCATATCGAAGCGATTTAGTTTCTCCCTCTACTTACTTCTCTCATATATATATACACACACACACACACACATATCTTTTAATTCCTGTCAAATTTGCTGTTCCTTCTCCCCTTAGCTTAAACTGAAACAAAGAGCAAATCTTAACAATTCACCCATTATAATAGTATCTCTTTATTTATTTATTTAACAGAAAACAGCTTGTCTTCTTAATGGTAAAGAATAAAGTGACAGAAAATAAATGAGTTTCTAAATTTAAAGCAAGTATTTTGTTACCAAAGCAACCAGAATCTACAATTACATAATGCAGATAATCTGCTAGCATAAGAACACAACCAAACACATGCTGGATATGAACTGATCTTAGAAATTATAATTATTGAAAGAAATGAAAAAAATGACATTTTACAGTTTACTGAAGAGTACAGCAATATCTTAAGGTGATAATCTGTTCTTATTTTTATCTTCGTGAAAATGAAAACAAAATTTTGTATCACAACGTGCCTTTAGACACAGAAGAGATGAATATGAAAACATAGGATACTCCAGAAAGAAATCACAAATACTTGAAGCGCTATCTATCACATGGCCAAAGTTACCATGGTGACTCTGAGATTCATTGCCAATCAAGTGGACCTTGGCCTTCATTTCATTTTAAACTTCAGATACATGAAACACAATAGCCATGATCAAACAACTGGAAGTATATTCATGAGTGTACAAATATAACATCAAAACTGTAAAGAAACTCATGACTAGCAATGACACTTTCAATTAAGATTCAACTAACACTCATTAATATTTGTTCATGTGATGTGATGGCTGCTTTTACTGTTGGTTGTTTTTTAGCTACCTCTTTTTTTAGTTTTAATACTAAACTCAATGGACAAACTCAAGTTCACAGTTATGGAAAAACTATACTAAAGGCTATACATTCTAGTCTCTTAATGAGTCCCATAAAATTGTAAGGATCTATGGGTATTATGTTATTCATTTCAAATATTTTGAATCATTTTCCCTCCAATTCCCTATTAGTACATTTGTTGAGATATAGACTTGGCATTGGGACAGTTTAGAAATTGGGATCAAAAGATTAAACTCAACAATCAAGTTTGTACTTGACATCAATTATAAAATATTCATGTGTCATTTTCAGGGCAAAAGTTGGTACCTGATACAATGGGAGCTGTTTTGTTTAATGTTTCTTTACAAATGATTTACTGATTATATTAAAAGCACTAACTCACAACTACATAGTAAAAGTCCTGCTGCTGATTTCTGGGACATATTGTGAGGCTTCCAGTTGGGAAGTAAAACATATCAAATACATGTAAGAAAGAATTTAGAAACAATGTAAATCTCTTCTTCCTCTTTCTTTGCTTCATGAACAACGTAAGGCCAGGCCAATAGATGGAGCCAAGCAGCATACATATCCTCACCTGGCAAAAGGAGAGGAATGCAGTCAGAATGACTTTGGGTAGGGTTTAGAGGTCAAGGCTGTGGGCAGCTAATCTACCTACTCAGAGCTCTGAGTGGGACAGACAGAGCACGGCAAGGAAAAGGAAGGCTTCAGCATAGGAGGGCACCCCAGCACAGAGTTTCCAAGATTAAGCACGATGAAGATGGTATCCAAGCAAATCAGGGTGAACCAGTTTGAGGTGTCAGAGCCAAAACAGGGGAGGAAGACATTCAATTAAAGTGGGAGGGGTAAATTAGTAATGAATGGTCAAGAGTCCTGGCTGGTTGGGGACAGCCTCCACTAGGGGCATCCTTGGAGTCAGAACCTGGTAGGGAGGGCTTCTGTCCAAGTGAAGGTATGACGGTAGAATAGGAAATGGAATACTTACAAGGTTGATCAAATAAGTTAATATATTAAACATAATGGAAGCAAGTTTCTCATTGCTGGAAAAGATAATTATAAATATGGAAAAGGAGAAATTCATAATGAACTCTGTGCTATTAAATGGAATTGGATATATTGGTTGAAACTCATAGCTTTTAATATATAATCATAAAGAGAGAAATATAAATATAAATGTGCATATAAGGGCACCTGGGTGGCTCAGTGAGTTAAAGCCTCTGCCTTCGGCTCAGGTCATGATCTCAGGGTCCTGGGATTGAGCCCCACATCGGGCTCTCTGCTCAGCAGGGAGCCTGTTTCCTCCTCTCTCTCTCCCTGCCTCTCTACCTACTTGTGATCTGTCAAATAAATAAAATCTTTAAAAAAAAATTAAAAATAAGTGTCTATGTGTTTGCATATGTATATCATTCATATGTGTATCTGTGTGTATATGTGTGTGTGTGGATTTTTCCATCTAGCTCTGTGAGCAGTGAGACCCTGAAAGCAATAAACATCTTGATATTTAAACACTATTTTCCACTAAAGGAAATCAGTGCTCCTTGGGAAAAAGAGTGATCCTAAGTCTGGGGTAGGAAAAATACAAAAGGACAATGGTGTTGTGCCAAAGAGCAGAAAAGTGCTTCAACAACCAAGAGGACACGTCCATAAGATTAAAAAAAATCCAGTTTGAAGGAGTACGCATTCGCCAAAATAGATCAATTTTTGCTTCAATATACATGATGATAGTAACAGATTATAAACCAGTGGTCAAAACAGGAAATCATTCATATTGATAACTCAGTAAATTGAGAGTTTGATGACAAAGAGAATATTTATATAGTTTCGACATACTTCCCTACAAAAAAATATAATAATTACAAAGGGGAGAAAGTACAATTTTACAGAGGAGAATCAAGGTAGATACCACTGCAATCAAATTATCAAAGTAAACATCATCAGTAAGAGGACAAATGGAAATTGCGCATCCCCTGATCGATGAAGTAAGAAAAACAGTGTCACTTCTAAAATGTTCCTGCCAAAATGAACAACCTGAATCTAATTATATAAAAGTCAGACAAACTCAGATTTGCAGGACATTCTCTAAAATAACTGGAAGTACACTTCAAAAGTATCAAGGTCATGAAAGTCAAAGGCTGAGAGACTGTTCTAGAAAGAGAAGAGTATGTGCAAAGTGTGATTCTGGACTGCATCATTTTCTTTTAAGAGATATAGTGGGGTGATAACTGAAATACAAACAGGGTCTCCCAATCAGGTGGCATCACGTTATCAATCCTATTATACTGATGTTGGTGTCTTTATTGCAATATGTGGGCAAATGTCTTCATAGAAAATACCAAAATATTTAAGAAGGATATGACATCATGTCATCAACTTAGTCTCAAATGGTTCAGAAGAAAAAAGTTCTTCGTACTGTACTTGCAGCTTATCTGAAAATTTGAGATTTCCAAAATTATGAACACTGTACTCTAAAAATTTCAAAATGAAAAAGAGCAATTACTCTTAACCCTCTTTCCTTAAATCCTGTCACCTTCATCCCATCCCCCAAATTGTAACACTGCAAGTGTGGCATTTTAGCTTTGTGACAGGAAACACGCTTTAATTTCTTAGCTACAAGATTGAAATTTAAGGTTTTTAGTCAATTTCCTTTACCTTTTGATTTCTCAGTGTTATAAATCATGTTATTTTTCAAGGTCTCTTAAAGTTCTTACAAAAGTGTTTTTAAAATATGGAAAACCTTGAAACAAAATATGGTACAAGGTTTCCTGGGAGAAAATGTGCACCAATAGAATGCTATATTTTTATTGATGCTACAAATAGAAATTTATCATAATTGACCTTCTTGCAATATTTTTATAAACCTACTTGAAGGAAGAAATCTTATTCTAGGACCAAAATGTTTTGAGCACAGCGAGTCATTTCTATAGAATCAAGGCAACTCTTGTGGCACTAAGCAAAATACAGAAAGGGCTTGACTCACATTTGTAAAGACGGATTTATAAGTTGGATTTTTATAAGCAACAAGGTTAATTAGAATTACATACAGTTCAAAAGGTGCACCAAGATTAACTTCTTAAAACTAATCTAACATAAGGTCAGACAATCTATTATCACAATCAGTTTTTGCTGTCTAATTCCTCACTAGAAAGTTGGTTTTTTTATTTCATGTATTTTATATCCTGTTTTTGTGTCAATATATCTATTTTTATTATTCAGGAATTGGAAACCACTGTATAAAATCTTCTAAGATGTAGACTTAATAAAATTAAGAATTTCTTTTTTTGTAAACTTGACCATATATTTTTAATAGTTTTAGTCTAGAGGAAAATGCCACAATATGCCACTTCTCAAATTACAAGAAATGTACATTTCTCTATGTTTAACGTAACTATGAAGATCACTTCCATACTCAACATAATTTCAAAGTAAAAACTCCACAGTACACTGCAATGGGTCAATTCAATTCAGTATGTGGGATGGAAATATATGCTCTCCCCACCGCCTTTAATTCTAATAAAAGGCACAAGACATACAAATAAAAACACACTGTATAGGTACACCTGGGTGGCTCAGTGGGTTAAGCCTCTGCCTTTAGTTCAGGTCATGATCCCAGGGTCCTGGGATGGAGCCCTGCATCAGACTCTGCTCAGCAGGGAGCCTATTTCCCCCCTCTCTCTCTGCCTGCCTCTCTGCCTACTTGTGATCTCTCTCTCTCTCTCTGCCAAATAAATAAATAAAATCTTAAAAAAAAAACACATTGCTATCTGTAGAGGGCACACCATGTTGCCACAGATTGTAAAATTCCCTTTTTTTTTTTAAGGCTGAACAGTGTGCCACTATTTATATGTCACATTTTTGGTGAACCTTGAAGACTTTATGCTAAGTGACATAAACCAGTCACAGAAGGACAAATAATGTGTATTCCACTTATATGAGGGATTTCAAATACTCAAATTCATAGAATCAAAGCATGGAATGGGGGTTTCCAGGGGCGAAGAAATGGAGAAGGCAGTTACTGATCAACAGCCACAATTGCAGTTAAGATGAATAAGCTCTAGAGATCTGCTGTACCTATGGTCAACGATACCGTATTATACACTTAATTTATTAGGAGGGTAAATTTTGTATTAAGTAGTCTTACCACAAGGAAAATGTTTGTTTCAAAGGAGGATGATAAGGGGTGCCTGGGTAGCTCAGTCAGTTAAGTGTCAGTCTTTGGCTCAGGTAATGATCCCAGGGTCCTGGGATGAAGACCCATGTTGGGCTTCCTGCTTAGCGGAGAGTCTGCCTCACCCTCTGCCCTTCCCGGTGCTCGCTCTCTCTCAAATAAATAAATAAAATCTTTAAAAAAATAAAAAGAGGATGAACAATAAGCATTATACTAATTCTATAGGTATTTTCCCAAGCATAACCTGCTAATTGATGTGAGCAAGTTTAATAGTTTGTTAGTGTTCTACGTAGATGGTAAAAAACAAAACATTTGTTTTAAGCCACCCAATGCTAGTATTCCAGACATACGTCTGTGTGTGTGTGTGTGTGTGTGTGTGTGTGTGTGTGTGTGTGTGTTAGGAGGCAGAGGAAAGGGTCATCCTCCAAACATAGTATTTCTGAAGTTATTTTGTTAGTGAACATGTCAAAATTTCACTTTTCTCCCTAATGTCATCTGATAGTTGATCATTCATTTACTTATTCTGGGTCTTAAAGAACAGTAACTGCTATCTATCAAGAAGTATCTGGATAAGAATTTGGGAATAAGGAAGAAAATGCTGACACCACAAGTTTATAAGTGCAATAATACTCTACACAAAAGTAGTTGCCTCCTCAGTGAGTTGAGATTAACACAAACACAAAAGAATCACCTCTTGCCAACTTTATTTGGAGCACCCAGCCAGCCATGTGTGATGGAATACATTTTAAAGTCCAGATGATGCAAGAGATACTTGGAAAAGACGGGCCAGGGCATTCAGTTAGCTTTCAAATTTATTTCCTCACACATGGATGACCATTCAGTTTAAATGAAAACAGAGAAGCACAACTCATCTACAAATATGTCCAAGAAATGTTTGGTTTAGTTTCAGAAAATTTTTTCTTTGGCTCAACTGATTTGCCTGGCATACTTTAAAAGAAGTACTCAGTTGTCTCAATTTTACAGCAGCAGATCAGATATTAGATCGTCTGAAATTGGATTCACATTGGACAGTACAACATCTGAATCTTGATTTTAAAGTGGCAGACTTAGAAAAGAAATACACACCAGAAAATAGGAAAAGAAACTATAGGTCAAATTTTTCGTGAGCAGAACTCCTACATAAAAGTGATGAGAATAAACTAAAATGTGTATAAAATTTTTTTCCTAAAACAACTAATGGTAAAAGCTAGCCTTAAATGTCATGAAAATATATGCCCTAACTTCTATATACCCTCAACTACAACAAAGAATTTCTCTCCATCTCTGCTAAAAATTTATTTTATTCTTTATCTCCAGGTAAGTGAGAAAATAAAAGCATCCACAGTTTTATTTAAAAAGAGAAAGGAGCCTCAAAAACATGCTGCATTGAACAGGGATTGACACAAAAGAGGTGCACAAAGGAAATGAGTCTTTTAGTTAAACTGGATCAACAGAGCAATCTATTAGGAATAACAAAGACCTGAAAAACAACAGCATTTTTAAATGCATTGTTTGCTTCATAGTCCATTTGTTGAATATTAAATGTTTGTCACTATAAGTAAAAAAGAGAAACTTCATTTTTCCTCACCATAATTAAAACATAGACTAGTATGAAGAAAAAAATGAAATAAATGCAAAAGGAATATAGATAAAAACAAATGTCGCTATTACTAATAGATAATGTAATAAAAAAAAACATTAAGTAAAAACAAAAACATCATTCTTCCTCTAACCACTCATCAATAGTGTGTTTCTTTGAAGTCATTTCTACATCCCTATGTTATTTAAATAGTGGTACTATAGGGAACAAATAAATTTATGTCCTGCAACTCTCAAGATTTCAAGCAGATTTTATTAACAACCTGTTTAATGACTACCTAATTTGAGATATATGTTTAATTGGCCATATCCCTATCAATGGACATTTAAGTTAAGGAACATAATTTCTAAAGTGACAGGGGAATTTTGGTTCCCCAAATATTATATTGCCGATGTTGAAATGTCCCAGAGAGGGCTGTCTACCTAGATAAATGTACTTTACATATGTAATAGGATTAATGTGAAAATATTTGACATTTGATAACATGTTATTTAACCAACAAGCACTTATGCATCTATCACACTCTGTGGCATTTTTCTAATGTAGAAATATCCTTGAAGTACTTCGAGATTAAAGCAGACTAGTGCTTACTTTCTAGGCACAGATAACCACAGGTCCATTGGATATGAAGTGTAGTTCACTATCATGACTCAGGGTCGTGATAAGGAAGGTACCATCACACAAGTTCGTTCCACATCAAGAACATTTAGAGATAAAGTATAGACATCCCTCTCATTTTAGATATGTAGATAGAAGATTCAAGAGCTCAACTGGGAATCAAGACATCTAATATCTGGTCCCAATTTTCTACTTTTTAATTCTCTGGCTACCCAGAAATCATTTGAATTCTCTGAGCCACAACTTTTTCATCTCTAAGATAAAAACAGTAATAACTGTAAGCACAAAAAGAAAAATCCAAAATACATATGTACAGACATACAGGAATTTATGACAGCTGGCTAATGAAAATCTCAATTCAACTCTGCTTTGCACATAGCAATGTAAGATTGTTGAAGGAAAACTTAGATTATTACATCAGGCCTATGTATGAAATTCTACTCAGAATCTAATTACTAAAAACTTCTTATATATGATCAAAGCTCCCAGATTTAAAATATGCAGATCAACCCTTAAGTTCTCAGCTGGAGGTAGGGGAGAAGCTTCTAATAGATTCTAAGTTCTCTTTTGAATCATTTCCACTTTCAAAATCTGTGCCTAATCCATTTTAATTTCACCATAAAAGTTGTGCTTTTAGAAGGTACAATTATAGTCAAAGAATTTTACTTTCACCCAACAAGGGCCTTCCCTTTACATCGAATGTGTATGTATTATGTCTATTTCTTTTTTCTTCCTAACATCTAAATAATTATAAATTAATATCCTTCTTTCAGGTAGAGAGAATTTCACACATAAGAACATGCATGAATAGGCAAGCATGGCCACTAAGTTTTGTCTTTAATTAGTCTCTTTTGAAAACACAAGGTCCTTGCCTCAGAACAGCTTATTTTCTTTCTGTTTCTGCTACTGTTCTCTTAATTTCTTATAAGCTGGGCTTATACCTTTAAAAAAAAAACAGCTTTTGTTCCCTAATGCTTCCCTTAATTGTTACTGAAAAAATAGTAATTTTTCATTATTTTTCATTTAAACGAGAGAATCATATGGGACAACTGAGTGGCTCAATCAGCTAAGCATCTAGCTCTTGATTTCAGCTTGGGTCATGGTTTCAGAGTAGTGGGATCAAGCCTCACACTGGGCTCTGCGCTGAGCATGGAGCCTGCTTAAGATTCTCTCTCCTCTCCCTCTCTCTGCTCACACTCTCGCTCAGTCTAAAAAGAGAGAAAGAGAGAGAGAGAGAATCATGAGAGTAATAATAAATACTCCACTCAAAATGGTTATGCTTTGCTGTGAGTATAAGATGAAAAATATGACTACCAGCTCTGCTTACCTTTAAAAGTATGAGCATCTCTCAGTGCAGAGGGCTATTCTAGTGCTAAAATTTGTTTTTTTGGTATAACATGGTTCCCTAAATGTAAGCATTAGCTAAGATAATGTTACATAGTCATGAAATCACTTAGGTATCTTCCTGGATAGAACTACATTTCCCAATCCCTCCTGCATATAAATAGAATTATGTGACTGAGTTCTGGACAATGTAATCTGAGTAGAAGGGACGAAGGCTTATTCCAGGCCTGACCTCTAAAACAACCCCCTCGACATTTTGTGCTCCTTTCTTCTCCCATTCTGCCAAAAGGATAATGCGCCAGTAACCAGGACACCTCAAAATAGTAAAGTGGGATGGCCCCGTGATGGAAGTAATCTGTTTCACCTGAGCGACCACTCTGAATAGAGCCACCAACCCAAAAAGCACAAGCAAAAAAATAAACTTCTATTACATGAAGGAACTAAGATTTTAAGGCCATTTGTTATGGCCTTTCTGACAAAAGAATACATGGCCTGGTCTAATGAAAACATGGGCCAACTCAATAAACTAGAGCTCCCCAAAAGAAACAACCAAATGTTTCAATGTTGAGAAAAAAACTAAAATAGTACACTCCTTCCTTTGGGATTTTAAAGGATAGCTTTTACTTTTTTCCTTACTAACCAACTTAGCACCTAATACCTGCCTAAGACATGACCCCAATGTGCTAAAAAGATGATAGAGGCTCTCCCCTCAGCTCTGCCATGCTCAGTCTCCACATCTCTGGCACTCGGTTTCCTCATTATTGAAATGAAAAGGTTGTGCATAATTTTTAATGTTCATTCTATTATACTAAGCCTATACATCTAAAATATTATTATAGTATGCATTTTCTGTAGGTAAAAGAATTTATAAAAACTGAATAAACCAAGAAATTTACAAAAACTTATCAAGAAAAATGAGCCAAGTTACAATTCATGTTTTGAAATAACTATATGAAGCTCTTAATATGAAAATATGGGTGTCAAGGATTTAAGAAAATTAATATTACATAACAATTTTGAACACTAAATTGCCATGGCAATGAATATAAGCTTTCCCCCCAAATAGGCTGAGTATTAAAATTGGTTACACCCACTCAAATACATTATCTGATATAGTCTAAATCATAGAAATCATGGAAAATATGTTTTGCAACAGAAGAAAGGAAAGAATATAATGCAGCTAAGGAACTAGACTATGGTTGCAGACCATCTGAGCTTGACTCTCTCAACTCTACTCTTACTGGTCGTGTGACCTTGGCCAAGCTACTTTGCCTCACTGTACCTTAGTGCCCAGAACTTAAACAGAGAAGATTAATGATATCTGCTCCATAGTGCAGCTGTTATGAGCATTAAGTAAGTGAACATATGTAAAGTACTTGGAACAATGCCTGCATATAGTTAGTGCAATACTAGTTTGCTATTATTACGCACTGAATTTGTATTAGAAGTAAATTCCTTCTCTATCCAATTTAGATAGCTTTGATATACAACACAACTATAAAATTAGATTTAAAGAAATTTAACTTAATGTTATTTTTCAGTGGTATCAAAAGCTGTAAATTATGCATCATGAAATAATAGTTTCTTTTTAACTGACCCTTTGTAAGTCTCTCTAGCTAAGTACATTAATAACATTAAGCTAATTCAAATTAAAATTCTTTCATTAAAACTGTTGTACTTTGGCATAAAACAAAAGTTATTAATATGAATATTTCCAAGAAAAGAAAAAAGGCAACAACTTGAACTCATTTTTAATATAGCAGAGCAACACTTTCAAGGAAGATCTAAGATATTTGCATAGGTCAAAACTTGTAATTATATGAAATCATTAATTTAAAACAACTTATGTCAAGGACCAGGCACACACATAGCAGTAAGTCAAGAATTTTATATGAGATTAAAACAATATGTGTAAATAAACATGATACCAAAGAATCCAGAATTGAAGTTGAATAAAATAAATTGTAAAGTAATTAAGACTATTTTAAAAAGAGAACACACAAACATTTCTGGAGTGCTAGACTCAAGGCTAATGACATTAACTGACTTCAAAGATACCACGTTGACAACTATTTCTCACTATATGGCAAACTAGCCAAAAACTCCTTCTATCAAAAAACTTGGAAATACTGGTTAAAGTATAAAAAGCATCCTCTGAAAATTGAAGTTCAAAAAGAAGGGAAATTCCCAGATCCCCCAAGTTAAGTAGAAGCTGAACACTAGAGTAAAGTTGGCATTTAAGCGTTTTGGATGTCCTGAGAGTAATGAGAAGGTTTGAGTTTAAATACCACGGAAAAAGAGATGACTAGATCTAGGGCCTTTGGAAAGAAGGAAGTGAGGAATCAAATTGTCACTCTATGTAAGGAACCCAAAGGGCAACATAGGCAGAAAGGGTGAAGAATAAACTGATCAATTATAAAGGACAGAAGAAAGTTTATCTGTTAAGACCAGTGTGTTCCAAATGAAAAGCAAGGAAGAAAAAGGAGAAAAGTAAAAAGATAGAGAAGGAAAGAAAAAGAAGAAAGGAAAGAAAGAGACAGAGACACCACAGAGAATTAATAAGCAGAGAGTACCATCGTATAGGTTTAGCGGTTCAGATTTATATGACTCACTTTGTCCTACAAACCCCAAGCCCCAATGTTCTAGAAGCTGAAAATTATCATTAAAATGTTCCGCAAGAAGACATATGGTTGGCCAACCGGTACATGAAAAGGTGTTCAAAATCACTCATCATCAGGGAAATGCAAATCATAATCACAATGAGGTATCACCTTAGACTGGTCAAAACAACTATGATCAAAAAGGCAAGAAATTACAAATGCTGGAAAGGATGTGGAGAAAAGGGAACCCCTGCATACTGCTGGTGGGAATGTAAATTGGTGCAACCACCATGGAAAACAATACAGAGGTTCCTTGAAAAATTAAAAATTGAACTACCATATGACCCAGCAATTCCACTACTGGGTATTTTTCCAAAGGAAAATAAGAAACAAACTTTAAAAGATATACGTACCTTAATGTTCCCTGCAGCACTACTTACTAGAACCAAGATATAGAAACAACCTCGGTGTCCATCAATAGTTGAATGGATAAGGAAAATATAGTGTATATATACAGTAGAATATTATTCAGCCATAAAAAAAGAAGAAAATCATACCATTTGTGATATGGATGGACTTTGAGGTCATTATGCTAAATGAAATATATTAGAGAAAGACAAATATATGTGGAATCTAAAAACAAAAACAGGTACAGAAAGCAAATTGATGGTTGCTGGAGGCAAGGAGTAGAGGGTGAACGAATGGGTACAGGGGACCCAAAGGTAAAATAAATGAGTAAGGTAGTAAGTAGAGGTTGGTAAAAAAGGCACAAATTTTCTGCTATAAGATGAATAAGGTTGGTGGATCTAATGTAAAACATGGTGAATATAATTGTTAACATTGTATTGTGTAATTGAAATCAGCTAAGAGAAAGATCCAATTCTACAGATGGACTGATAGAGGAAGAAAGAAATGTTAGTCAACTAAATGAGAAGAACCGTTTCACAATGTATATAAACATCATCAGGATGTATACTTTAAATAACTTACAATTTTGTCACTTCTACTTCAATAAACATGAAAAAAACTACACACAACTCTATTATATAAATGTATCAAAATGTATTTACTCCATTACCGACAGGATTCAGTCTGTTTCCAATCTCTTTGTATAATGTGACTATAGATACATAGTTGTTACAGTAATTTTGATAAATATTTCTAATTTCCTTTAGAGTCTATATCAAGTCACACTTCCTTAAGCTTAATATGAGAGTTGTTGTCCCACTTTTTTACCAACTGGATATTATCATACTTTTTGATATATGCCAATGGTTTCTCTTTTGAGACTAAGCATCTTTTTCACTTAAGGACATTTTCTATTTTCTTTTCTGTGAATTGTCTGTTCCTTTGCTCATTGTTCTACGGTGTCATTTTCTTATCAATTCAGAGATTCTTCTTTATTGGGCAAATTAGTACATTGTGATATTATTACATAATTGCAAGTATTTTCCCTATTTATTCTTTGGTTTTGATTTATGGAAGCTTTCTCATGATGAATTTTTATATTTTATGTAATCTAACTCATCAGTCTTTTATGCTTTCTGAGTTTTATAGGTACTTGGAAAGTATATTACTTTGTTTTAATTCCCATAGTTTAGTCAAGTTTAATTTTATCTTTTTTTTAAACCATTGATCTTTGGTTACTATTGATTTAATTTGGTATAAGGTATGAAGTATGAATCCAACTTCCACTTTTTTTTTTACATGATCATCTACTTGTCCCAAAACTTATACTACTATATCACTCTCTTTACCTCTGTTGGTTTGAAATGCCACATCCTTATAAAATACGTATCTGATTCTATTTCTGTTCTTATTTGGGTTTCATTTATAGGTCTCTCTACTCATATGCCAGTACTGTATTAACATCTAGTAAAGCCAGTTCTCTCTCATTACTCCTTTTTATTACTTTTTGTAATTCTTGAATTTTTTATATAATGTTAATATCAATTTTGTTGTTTTCGTTGCCTTTAACTTATCAATTCCATGAAATATATAGTTTACCTTTGGAGAACTGACATCTCTATGATGTTTGATGTTTCTATTTTGACATTATATTAGTTCAATCATTTTGACTCCTGGAGAACATAAAAGTCATCTTCATCTAGATCCTACACACTTCTTATCAAGCATATTCCTAAGTATTTTTGCTATTGTTAAAATTATTGTAAATTGGTCTTTTTCAATTTTATCTTCTAATTTGTATTTGCTTATATTAAGCATTTTCACATAAAAATTATGTACCCAGATATTTTTTTTACAGATTTTTATTTTTTATTTATTTGATAGAGAGAGAGAGAGAGATCACAAGTAGGCAGAGGCAGGCAGAGAGAGAGGGGGAAACAGGCTTCCCACTGAGCAAGGAGCCCGATGCGGGGCTCGATCCCAGGACTCTGAGATCATGACCTGAGCCGAAGCTAGACACCCAGCCATCTGAGCCACCCAGGCGCCCCTGTACCCAGATATTTACTGAATTTTTGAAATAGTTTTCTTACTGATATTCTTGAGTTTTCCAAATACAAAATCACACCATCTATAAATAGCAACATTATTACACACACTTCTTCATATCTTATACCTTCAATTTCCCTTTTCTAATTATGTTATCTAGACAATATATATAATCATGTTAATAGCAGACAGCTTTCTGTTATTCCCAAAGAATGGGAATGCCTCTAGTGTTTTCCCATTTAGCATATATATGTATAAATATATATTTAGTACATTGTCTATGCATATATATACATATATATGCAGAAAAAACACTACATATAGTGCTAAAAGGTATAAATATTCAAATGTACAATTGTACAGAGAAATATATATACATATAAAATTTATAATATCACCATTTTTACCCATAACATTTACATTTGTGTAAGGCTTAAGTTTATAGTTAAGTAGATTTTTAATGATCCACATTAGTTCTTTTGCCTCAGTTGTTTCATTTATCTTTTGGTTAGATCCAGTTCTTTATCTAAATTCTTTAAGAAGGACTTTTAACAGCAATAGTATCTCTCTTCTGGTTCAAAAATGTTTGTCTGTTACTCGTATCTTTGAAACAAGTTGACTCAGAATAAAATTCTAGGATCATTTTTTTGAGTACCTTGTAGAAATTATTCCATTGTCTTCTAGCACCTGAACATAGTTATGGCATTGTCTGAAGCCAGCAAGATACCTTTTCTCTTATAATCTAACTTGCCATGCTGTCCAAATTGTTCCTTAGTTCTTTTCAAAGTTCATCTTTGTTATACTCTGTGAGCTTTTCCTCAGACATAGCATGTCTTTTTAATCTATAGATTAAATCCTCATTTACTTCTGTAAACTTTTAATGTAGGCATACCTCAAAATTATTATAGGTTCAGTCGCAGACCACTGCAACAAAGCAAAAATCACAGTGAAGCATCTCCAGCAAATTTTTTGGTTTCCTAGTGCGTGTAAATATTACGTTTACACTAGACTGTAGTCCCTTAGGTGTGCAATACATTACAGCTAAAACAACGTACATACCAAAACATTAAGATACTAACAAAGACCACTCATCACAGATCACAATTATAATCATGAAAATGTTAGAAATATTGAGAGAACTACCCAAACGTGACACAGACAAAGCAAGCAAATGCAGTTGGAAAAGTGGCACTGATAGACTTAATTGCCACAAACATTTAATTTGTAAACAAACGTCTACAGAGCACAATAAAGCAAAGCATAAGAAAATGAGGAATGCTCTGTGAGAAGGAAAGGAAGGGTGAATGGGGGGAAATCGGAGGGGGCGATGAACCAGGAGAGACTGTGGACTCTGAGCAACAAACTGAGGGTTTTGGAGGGGAGGGGGTGGGGGGGTGGGCGAGCCTGGTGGTGGGTATTGAGAAGGGCACGTATTGCATGGAGCACTGGGTATGATGCATGAACTATTAAACTTGTAACACTGAAAAAAATAAAATAGACGTATTTGGGGGGAAAAAAGAATAAAAAAAAAATGAGGAATCCCTATACAAAATCCCTATACAAATGAGGATCCCTATACATTGTTAGGGATCCTCATTTTGTTCCGTTCCATTATCATCCTCTTTGAGAACCGAATTATGTATTTCTTTGCTTTCCTCTTCTTGTCTTCAATATCATTTTCTCTTCGACCCATTCTATTTCTATATTTTTCTCACTTGTTCACATCCTCTATGTTCACCTCCAGTTATATAGCAACCAATTTTTCTATTTCTGGACTTGTTTCTTTCCTTTTACTTTCACTTGAGTTTCACCAATTCAAATTTTATCTTTTCTGTTGTCTCACTTTCCTTTATATCTAAAGTTCTCATTTTATAAACTCAATTATTTCATGTATCTAATTTTTTAATTCCTAAGAAGTGTATGGACACAGTTTCTATTTGTTCAATGGCAATATTTTTCTGTGAAGTGGTATTTACTTTCCATTTATCTGTTACTGTTAGCTCTTTCCTTATTTGTCCTTGTATATTTGAACACATCCTGTGCCAATTCATTTTTGATTACCCAATATTTAGGAGGTAAGTTTTTCCTATCAAGTCATCTATATTTGATTCATGAAGGGGAGAAGATTCCCCTTTCCTTTTGGTTGGAATTTCCATTATGACAACTTTGTGTATGTTATTTCAGTCTTTATTTCCTCTCAACCTATAAAGTATCTTTTCTTGCCCTTCCTATTGACATAGTATTTCCTAAAAATATAGCCAGTCTTTGTTATTTCTTCTTCAGCCACACTTGGGTACAGGGAAACTCTCAACATTCAATTTTCAACCAGTCTCTGTATCCAATTCCCACCCACCCTTACAAAGAGAGCTTTAAACACTGAATCTTGTCTTCTCACTTTGAAATGTTTTCTTTTTGTCTTCTTTTTGCAGCCAGAGGTATTTCTTCTCTGCTTCTTCTCACACCCCCTGCTTGATAATCACCATTACTTGGTACCATTTTAATCTATATTGTAGATGGTATCCTTTTGGTTTATTTTTCAGTTTTGCTCCAGTTTCACTGAATCAAGTAGAAAAAAAATGTTTCTCGGTATCCTGCATATTTTTCAGGAGTAAAAGTTGATTTAATGCCCCTTCATTAAACCAGAACTCCTGTAAATGGATTTCTTAAGCAAATTATTCAATAGAAAATTTAAAATTAGACATAAGAACTATTTTTAAAAATAATTTAAAAAGACATGTTGTCAACTGTGAGAAGATGGCTGTATATTTTATAAACAAACACAAAATTAGACTATAGGATACAAAAAATTTATACAAATCGCAGCAAAAAGTCAACAGTCCAATACAAACGGCCCTTAAAAAAGGCAACTTCTAGAAGAAATTCAAATGACCAAACAAACATAATAAAAGATGCTTAACTCCGATGGTAGTCAGGTGGACAAAAATTCTTAAAGCTAACATTACAAAACATGGATAGGTAATGAGAGAAAAGTTCATACTCAAGTGAGCGTAATTTCCAAAACACCTTAGAAAACAATTTGACAACTGTCAGACTGAAGGCCCAGCAATTACATTCTTACCTATATACTTTAGAAAACACTTGGTTTTTAAGAGCAGTTTTCTAACAGTAAAAATTTAAAAACAATCTAAACATGCCATCAGGGACACCTGGGTGGCTCAGTGGGTTAAAGCCTCTGCCTTCGGCTCAGGTCATGATCTCAGGGTCCTGGAATCGAGTTCCGCATCGGGCTCTCTGTTCAGCAGGGAGTTTGCTTCCCCCTCTCTCTCTCTGCCTGCCTTTCTGCCTACTTGTGCTCTGTCAAATAAATAAAATCTTAGAAAAAAAATTTTAAAATAAATAAACATGCCAACAGAGGAATGGATAAACATTTCCACCATCCCCAAACAATGAAATACTATAAAATTGTCATAGCGAATTTCATATATAAAATTACATATATTTTGAAAAATACCATAAAATTAAGCATGAAAGTATACACCTAATATGATACAATTTACTAAACTTCATGATGCATAATGAAACACTATATATTATTGAGGATTGAAATCTTTTGCAATAAAAAGAAAAAGAAAAGCATGGCAATGGTAAGTACTAAATGTACAATTTACACCCTAAGAATCCTCATAAATATTTGGGGAAGGTGAACAAGTGCAAGGGCAGACTTCATGCAATCAAGGATTTAGACTATAATCATACAGACATCGAAAAGAAAGCATTAAGTAATAAGCTGGTGATATCTAGGACTTTGAATGCTAGTATATAACCCAGAGTAGCCAGATGAAAATAGTCCTGAGAAACTCATCATTTGAACCACTCACAGACATTTCTATCTCTACTTCTTTTCCATTTTACTCCCCTGCAGCAAATGAAAATTAAAGCTTAAACACTGAATAAGACTGGAAACTATGTCTAAATATGTATAGACAGACAGGTACGGTGTTACAATAATTGCAAGAGCTAAGAGTTACAGCCAGAGCCATTCCATTCTGTAAAAGAGAGAGTACCATGAAGCCACTGTTATTCTTTCAGGCTACAGCCATTTTCAGGGTTCATGTAACAAATTTCCATAGAATAATTGATGACAGATTTATCCATCTCCTGCAAAAATGAGGCCAGACCACACTGGATATGAACGAGAGAATCCTATTATTTTGTATCTTTATTTTTTCTTTATTTCCTTTTATCTTCTAAATTTTATTATGAAAGTTCCAAGATATCAAGAGAGCAAGGACCTCAATTTTATAATCACTTATAAAAATCTCATGAATGTAGCCAGTTATTAATAATTAAAATTAGTATTTGTTTCAATATAAAGACAGAAAATTGAATTATACACAGGTTTTCTAATCCACAGGGGAAATGGATTAAGCCTGTAACCTCTCATCATCTTTCATAGTAATACTGAACCTTGCCAACCTGCACAGCAATCAGAGGCAAATGATCAGAAATCACATACAACAGATCTTCTCGAAGAGCATTTTTTAATAAGACCCACAAAGATAGGAGTTGGAGGGTTGTTTCCTCGTTGCTCTTAACAGTCTAAGGTACTTTGCTAGAATTTAGCAAGGACAACCATCAAACTTACAAAGGTTTCGGTACTTAGGCCAGAGGCTGCTGCACCAGCGGGGGGAACAATCCATCCCCTGGCACAATGAGGGGCGCAAGCCTTGGGGATATAGCATTATCCAGGCCCCCAGACCTGACTTAGCATCCACACTCTACCAAGGATAATTGCCTTAAGCAATAAGCTGTGGCCAGCTTCATAGAGCAATGTTTAGTTCCTAAATCATTTGACAGAAAGGAGGTAAACTCTCTCTCGGGGAGACCAGCCCGAAGGAAGTATGTCGTAGACAATTAGCCTTACCTCTCACTACCAAAGTAAGAAGCTGGAACTCATTTCCTTGCCACCTTTACAGAGAGAACAGTGGCATGTGACTTCAGCTAGGATAATCAGATACATTGGAAATGAGCAACATGAGGACACAGCCACCATAGGGAATTCATTTTCTGCTCAGAATGGTGGAGAAAAATCAGGCTTTAGGAAGCAGCATGAGCAGCGTTTCTGCTGTCTAATGACTAATGTCTCTAGTAGAAGCGGAGCACTCTCTCCCAAAGGCAGCAAGTGTGGTGCAGTTGCTGAGGCGGTATTCCCGGGACTGTTTGTACATTTTCTCTGGCTGTGTGGTTTCAAAGCTTAGATCTCTAACCCTCCCAAAGATTACAGTACTTACCTAATGTGTTTTAACAATTCTTTTTCTGTTTTAACAAGCTAAGTAGGTTCTCTTACTTCCAACCAGAATGCTGACACATACCAAATTACCTGTAGGCATAGCTACAGATACCATATCCTTAAGAAAATAGAAGTCTGAGATTGGTTATATGGACAGGTTGGGTTTAGAGGTAATAAGGATCCAGCCTCTGGCAGCCCATGAAACATGGTGATTGAACATTTAATTAAATTATCTCCTGCAGTTAGTTACCTGGAATGCAGAGCTAACTAAAGGCTGGTTTCTGAGTACTGAGAAGTCACTGCCACACAGCAGTGTGAAGGACAAAGATCACAATCCCTATAAGGTAAATGGTCTACTTCTAATTATATTAGAGACTCGTAGAAGGAAAGGGAAGGGAAGGAAAAGGAAAGGACACTATAAACTCAAAATCCCAAATTCTCAGCTCAAAATATAGTGAGAGAAGCAGGAACCTTCCATGACTATCTTAAGAAAACCTTCTTCTCTCATGTAGTGACATGACTAAGGTAAGCAAATAATTAAATTTTGCCAAATGACATCATCTGAATGTTTATCCTTGCCAGGTCTCTTAAGTGAATTTAAGACCACTGCCTGGGAAAGAGTAGAACCCTGAAAATTGACATGGGGGTCACACTAAAGGATTCGTATGGTCTCTAAGAACTCTGAATTTCCAAACCCCACTGGGCCCCCTTTACCAATGGAAGCAGTTTCTTCTCTTTTGCTGAGCAATGCCTCCCTATAATAAATATCTATGTCAATGTCTTGGTCTAGGATCCTTGCCTTGTGAAAGAAGGCCTGTTATGTATCATTGCCCCTTATTATCTGGCCATCTAAGGCAAGAGTCAGATTCTGTTGACTCTCTTGGGTAAAGCTAAGGGGGAACAACCTACATGTTTGACTTCGGGTGGAAAAACTTTACCCCACCAAAAAAGAATTGTAAAATTTTACTAATTTGTATTAATAAAATCCTAGAGAATATATATGGGTATAGATTCAGACATGCTAAGGAAACTTTTTTAAAATAAACTAAATTTCTCATCACAAGTACAGTTAACAGAGACTTATTGTATCTACTCAAGCAACTAAAAATGGGCCTAAATATTTCCAGATTAGTTGGCTAAAACCAGAATTCACAGTGGAAAATAAAGTTAAAGGGTAAGAAATTCTTGGTATAACATAGAAGGAACCCAATATCTTATGGAGTTGAACTGAAGTGGATTTATAATGGGGAGAATGATATCTACTTCTCTGGTATCTCCAGAACCTCAAACCATGCTCCTTAAAAGAACCCATAAGAAAAGCCTTTCATAATGGTACTGAGAATAGTGTTACCTTGCAGAGCACCAATATATGTTAAAAGGGCTAAAGGGCTATATGTTAAAAGGGCTATTCTCTGTTGTCTGTGAATATGCATGGGTATAATGCTTTTGAAATGGGCTCTTTATTTCCAAGATGATGATGGACCCCTTGAGTGATACAAGTGGCTTGTAAACAGGAGAGAGAACGCAGGCATGGTTATGTTAACAAACAACAGAGTCAGCATGGCTATCAGAATGATCTGACCTACAGAGATCTGGTGTGGTAGATGTCTGATCACTTAGAACCTAAGCAGATGGGTAGTTCACTTGAGTTAGTTCATAGAGTTGGTGTGTCTTTTGTAAGAAAGAGACCTTATATAATTGAGGAGTATCTTATAACACCAAAAGCATCTACTGTAAATCTTTCTTTATAGCTTTCCCACATGGGCCTACGTTAATAACCAGGCTAAGTGCTTACTGGGGAAAGGGACATAGAAAGATATTTCAGAGATTATTAGATTATTAACTAGCTTTAAACTCATAGTCCCTGAAGGCACAGAATATTGTCCTCTACTGGAACGAATGGAGTTTTTGTCATTGTTTAAATAGAGTTGTGACCAGAGACCACCTCAAGTGGGTCTTATGGAACACCAATCCCATCTGTTACAGTAACAAATTATTCTGAAACCTAGTGGATTTCTACCAGACTGAGGGTGCTCATGAATTTGCCATTTGGGCAGGATTTGGCAGAAAAAGTTCATCTCTGTTTTGTTCAGCATCAACTGGGAGCTAGAGTCATCTGTGGGCCCCTTTACTCATGTCTCACAGTTGATGCTGGCTATTAGCCAGAGCACTTAAAAGTTTTAAATGAGGCTATTTGCCAGAGCACCTACACACGGCCATTGCATGTAGTCTGGACTTCCTGAAAACATGGTAATTCTGTTCCAACCAGCACAAGCATCAAGAGGCAGAGAGGGACAGGAGAGAGAAGGAAGCTCCATCTCCTTTTGTAGCACAGCCTTGGAAACAGGCACTGTCATTTTCTCCATAATCTATTTGCCAAAGAAGTACCAAAGATCTGACAGTATTCAAGGGGCAGGAACATAGACTTTTCCTCTTGATGAGGAAATAACAGGGTTCTGGAAGATCATATGGAGCCAGAAAAAAATCACAGCAGTCATTTTAAAAAGATGTTCCACATCATTCTTACATTATTTATCTGGTTCCAAAGTATATAGTTGGAATAGATGCATTCAGTAACTGGAAAACATTTCCACACTGGCTCCCAAAGGAACAAATCTTTTACAATGACAAAGATTATCATATACTTAATTAGGCAATTTCTCCCATTGAAGCAGTTTTCCAAAATTTAGTCTCATTTGGGGAGCAAATAAGCACCGCCCTTGCTTGCCTGATGGTTTATAAATACTGATCTGGCAATTTTTTTTTAAGTTTCTGTTGTCCCTACACAAGTAGAAAATAGAAGAAGCAGTTTGTTATTCTGGGGCAGGCCAATGGTACACTTTCGCTGTCCTACCTCTGGGACAGGTCAACTATTTGGCTCCCTGTCATAATATAATGTAAAAGACCTTGATTTCCCCATCTCACAGAGTATCATGCTATTCACTATACTGAGAATATCATATGTCTAGGTATTGATGAAGAGAAAGAACTGAGTACTTTAAATGCCATGGTAACATGTGGGCACAAGTGCTTGAAAAAACTATCCCAAAAAATTTCAGAAGCCTGTCACTCCATGTATTTTTGGAATACAGTAGCCTGGGGTAATTAGAGACTAGTTGCTGTACCATGTAATTCTAACCTCCAAGAAAAGGACATGACACTTAAACTTTAACCGAAAAAAATCCACATAAAACCATGCTTTATATGCTGCTGGAAGCCATTTACTAAATGACCTGGAGTGTTAACTTGAAATAGGGCCATAGTTAGGGATGGTTCTCTAGCTAGTCCAGACTTCAGTGCAAGCAGATCTTTCTCTAAACCCGTATGACCCAAAAGAACCAATGGTGCTTAAAATATCTATGGCAACTCGGGCTACTTTGTGGAAATTAAGCACTAATAAGAAATCCACAAGTCAGGTGTGAAAGAAATGATACCCTCTTTAGCTAGAAATTAGTCTCTATTGGCTTTATATTGGTCTCCATTAGAAACTGAACACCTAATACTGCAGCCTGAGCTGTCCATTAAACAGTGAACATCTACCTGAGTTAAGCTGAGCATACCCATCAGTGTTCCAACAACAAATGCAGTTTCTGGGATCACAAGTTTTCATCACTAGGTAGTTCAATTTCCTGTGTGTTTATAACTACTACAGTGTCATCACTTCCTCAACCCATTCCTACAACCACATGGGAAGTTCATACTACTTGATCACTGAGAAAATGTCTCTGATTCACAGAGTTCTGTCCATTATGATGGCATTGGTTTAAAATGGACTGGGATACCCTGACAGCTTTACTTTAGGTGTTCTTGAGGGATAGAAGGAAGGCTATTCGCCCCATGATCCACTTGTCCTAAGAAGAGAGATTGCATGAGAAACAATTCAAGGACAATGACTAACTGTTTGACCAGATGGTCTGAGACAAAGAGGTTTGGATAAACCTCTCAGAATTAACTCAGAATATTTTTGTACTATGCAAATGTCCAGCAAAAAGTTCCTAGTCAAGAAAAGGCCTCAATAATTAGGAGGACAAGTTGTTCTAACATGTAGATGCCAATCAGTTTTTTTTTTTCCCCTGTCCCAGTAGTGTTTACTCAACAGGCTCATTTAAAAAGTGGCCATGGTGGCATAAGGAGATTTTGAATAGGCTCAACATATGGACCTCCCCACACCAGTGCAGACTTGGCTCTCATCACTACTGAGTGCCTTGCTTTCCAGCAGCTATCCCTGAACCCCTGAGAGATGCCCATATCCTGAGGAGACCAGATAGCCACTTGGCAGCAAACTGATTATTTTGGACCCTTCTCCATGGTGCATTTTTCCTTATTGGAATAAACACTGATTCAGGGTTTGGATTTGACTTCGCTGCTTACCATGCTTTGCCAGCAACACCATCTGTCGACTTACTGAATGTCTAGTCATCATCAACTTAAACTAAACAGTATCACTTCTGACTAAGAAAGCTCAATCGACAATGGAAGAAGTAAGGCAGTAGATAGATAGTCATGGAATTAGGTAGTCTTGTACGCCATAAACAATTTGCCTTATGAAACACTGGAATGGTCTTTTGAAGACTCAGTAACAATGTTAACTCAAAGACAATGCTTATGAGATTTAGATCTTATCCTAGGATATACGTCTACTTTTTGATGGTATCCTTTCAGCCAGAAAACAAGATCTGCGATCCAAGGGATACAATTGAGAATGTTTTATTTAATCTCAGAATGTGACCGATACAATACCTACTTCAACTGAGGAGTTATATCCCTAAACTTTAAGATGTATTTCTTGAGATCATTGAATTTAATCTCATGATCTTCAATTAGGGCAAGTTGTTCTCAAAAACATATAATTAGTGGCTTTAAGTTATCTATACACATATTTTACCCTATGAAACACAGACATATGAACATTTAAACAAAGAGATTTACCTAAGAATAGAATTCTCCTATTTACCAACTACTCACAAAAACCTGCTACATAGTAGGTTCTCAATAAATATTTGTAGAATAAGTAACTTAAGTAACTCATTCAGTAAATATCCACTATAAATATTTAGTTTGCATTTAACTTATTGGAAACATATCTAGTATGGTAAAATATTGTTACTCAAAAGTTCCTGCTTTATCTTTGGTTGGTGTTTTTCTTTTTTTTTTTTTTTAGATTGTTTCTACCGGTCTCTAATTTTAACCAAAACTTATATTGCTATAAGCAACAGACTATTTCAGTCCATATTCCATAGAACTATATCTGATAAATATTTATTTTTCCTAGTCATACTAGTTTCTGTCTACAACAAAACAAGTTAGCACCAACAATGAAAAATGACAGAACTTCTATAAGAAGAAATGCTATTCTAAAGAAATAAATGTATTTTATTGCTATTCTCAGTAATTTAAATATGTTTGCCCTCCTTAGAGCTATGAAAAATCTCTACTTTGTTCCTAGGTTTTATTTTTAAGGGTTTGAACCTGTGAAGTAAATAAGGCTATCTTTTTCTTTCTGTTGTAGACATTTTTAATCCAATTCCTATCATATTGGAACTGTGGGAATCTCAGATATGAGGTTACATTTAATGGAAGCTTATCTCATGAGATTAGATTTTTGATTTCCCACCTGGCTACCAGGAGAAATATAAAAATAAAAAAAAAAGTAGACCTAAACTCTGCATGTAAATTTGTATCAACTCCTCAGAGATCAACTAATTCCACGCAACAAAAATAAAACCTGTGAATAAAGCCAGCTTCTTACCAGAAGTAGAAATACATATTAGAATATTTGTCTTGAGTCTCAAAAACCCATTTTTGTAATGGTTCAAAAAATTCCAAGTCACTAGAGTTTCATTACAAAAGTAACAAAAGCAGAAATCATGAAAACGTTGTTAAATTACTTAAGAATGGAATATTTCCCATTTTATGTATTAAAGTAAGAAAGAAAAACACATGATACAAATTTATTAAGTATCTAAACAAAAAAGCTCTTCATACAGTGTGTCACTCATAACTCAGTTAAAATTCTCTTCTATTTCCATTAGGACTAATACCTAACAAAAGAAGAAAAAAAAAAAACTTCATATTGAAGGAGAGAGCCAGCCATCAAAAGTCCCTTTCTTAAGTCAACATTACTGTGTGATCCAAACATTATGACATCTTCAGAATTAGACTTATTCTGATGGTATAAATTAAATATGTATATGATGCAGCTATATCATTCACAGATTTTTATCTCTCTTACTTGACAAGGATCATATTTATGTCATTCATCATGTCCACATGATGAAATCAAAGCACTAGGAAGCAGTGTTAGAAATGCAGATACTTTAGAAATGAAGACAGATGTGTAAATTAATAAAAATAATATAAGAATGAAGTATGTTTGCAATAAAGTGGTAAGTCAAATCCTATGGGAACTAATCAATATATTCTGGCTTGAATTTTAAAGAATGTTCCAAAACAGGTGGCAATTTTTAAATCAAACTCTAAAGCTGTTATACATCACTATATGTCCCAAAATGTCTGCAGCAGTTTCTTACATATGATAGTTACTCAACAAATGTTTACTGAATGCACTTTTTGTTAAAAAATTATAGTATACAAATAACGAACTTTCACAAACAAAATCATTCTGACATAACTGCTTATGATCAATGTTAATACGTGATGATAACTAACCCCACAATTCACTCAATCATGCTATGCAAAGATTGAGGGTCATTATTCAAGGAGAACACAACAGGATCTGTAAGGCCTTATCAATCCAGAGAACAGCAACTTTATTCTTAACAACGTGAATATCACTCTTAATTCAGTATTTCCCAGTTTAAGTTCATCAGAAATATTTATAAGATGTGTTTTTATCTGATCACTGCACCAGAAAATAATTTTCCTATGTTTAAAAAAGATTAATACAGGTCAAAGGAATCCACTCTGGCTCTTGTGGGGCTTTTGCAGCTATCATAGTCTGGTAACAGATCACCTTCCTTACTGGGACCTCTTGTCTTTAAACAAATATTTTTGTAAAAGTATGACTTAAGAAATTTGGTCCAGGCAGAGACTAATGAGCAGGGTAGATAAAGAATCTCTGCTTTCAAAAGCTAAATGTTCTCCACCAAGTATATATTTTATCATGCCAGATTTTCAACATCTCTTCATTTGACCTTTCAAAATTTCAGAAAGGTGAAGGGACAAAGCTATCCCTAATAATCTACCAATCTCACTGCATCTGCTGAAACATCTTGGTATCCACCATTAGCGAGATGGATGATGGAAAAGGAAAATCAGTAGCTCATCTGAGAAGGGTCGCATTCACTCCTCTGGTGATGGATGAAAGCTATTTCTTTGTTAGCAGCAATCCTCCTTTATTGTCATGCAAGTCCTGCAGTGGGAACCAGTTTACTCAAGTAAAGTGACACATCCATTCCACCCTGAATAGATTGCTGCAGGAACTACTCTATGTCCCTAAATTTGTATTTCTCTGTGTGTTGTGGAATCTCCCTCGTGCCACCTCCGGCTGAATTTAAAGACTGACTCTCCTTTAAAATCTAGAAAGCACTTTAAATTCCTAAACTGAGAGGCAGGAAAACTGGATTATAGCTGCAGGAGTCTCTAGCTAACTAGGTAATTTTGTAAAAGTAATTTGGTCATGCTATGGCTCTGTTTCCATATGTAACTGCTTTAAGGGTGTTTTAAAAGAAGTGTAAAATCTGTATCATATGTAAAGGTGTAAGAAGTAAAACAAAAGTAAAAACAATTATTCAGCTAGAAGCTGGAAAAGATCCTAATTTCAGGCTTTAAAAAGAAGAGAAAGTTTAAACCAATCTTAGAAATTAGTCACCAGTGACTGACCTTAAACCATCAAATTCAACAGCTTCAAGGAGGGACTGGACCCTGCTGAAGAAGCAGGTGATGTGCAGCAAAGCTTTTAGATCCGCCCTTTACCTTATCTAACCCATCTTCAGTATTACCTCACCTTAATATACTGAAGTCAGTATCTTATACACCATCACAATAGAAAAACATACAAAAATCTCCAAAGGGGGCATACAATCTAACCCCTACTCACTATTATTTTATGCCTCCTCGCTATGTTAGCAGACTTTCCCTCGGAAATCCATTCCTATTGAGAACTTCACAAGCAATACACCTCTCCTTCTCTTCCACCTACTGATAAAGCCCAAATCGAGACCATTCTTTCTTAATGACTTCAAAAATCACCCAAAGTCTCAGGGCCTCTCCATCCTCTGTAATCAATAGCTTGTAACTGGTCTGGACACTGAAGAAATGAATATAAGAAACTGTACACATGATAAGCGAAGGCCTTAAAGGTAATATGAAACACTAGCTAAAGAGAAAAAGAACTAGAAGGTCGCCCTAATGAAGACCCTTAGGACTAGATATGGAAACTAAGATTAAGACTGATCACACAGGGAAAGGAATATATGGAACTATCCATCAAGAGCTAACTTTGAAATAAATAGAAACTTTTACTTCTGTGATTCATTACTGATTCTTCCCCATGTTTTGCTTAATTTTGCATGTCTGCAGAACAGGGACAGAAATAAATAGAAAAATATATCTTGAAATATGAAAGTCTATAATCCCAAAAATATGCCTAGTACAGGGGGAATACAGAATTAGAAAGCATGGTCTACATCAGAAAGTAATTTATAAACAAATCTGAACCCATTTAAGCAAGAAATGACCATAAATTTAATACTAAAATTTAAATGATGTGGTATAGACCTCATATATTGCTCTTTTACCCAAGGGCCAGGGCACCGTGCAGGAGATAAGCACTGGCTTTATAGAGAAGGTGGGATTAACCCATACTGAAAGAACTGAGAACAGAAAGAGAGGAAGGAGAAAGGAAAGAGGACATTCAGGTTTAGGGACAGCCTGAACAAAAGCTAAACTTGAATGCAGAGGACATTGTGCATGGAACTATCAGGGTATGTGGAAGCCATAGTCCCAGTAGAAGAATAAGACTTCCATTTCATTTCCTATCCTATACAGAAAATAGGACTGAAACAAAAGGATGAGCAAGGATTTTTTACTGAGCAAGTTGTTTCTCTTTAATAGCTACATCTATAATGGGGGGGGGGCAGGGACATTACAGGAGGAAAAAATATCTAACTTTCAGATATTAATGAAAATAGAAATAATGTGGTTAAAGCACCAAGCCCAGGATCATGAATCCTGGTAGGTAGCTGTTAAATTTTGAATTTTTTTTTTTAGATCAATCGAAGCAAGAACTTCCAAACAACTTGGGGCTGTCCATCAACAGAACAATCAACTCACCAAGGAAACTCCTCCTTATCATTGGACATGTTTATATACAGCCTGAACCAGAGGGTTTTCCAAAAATGAATTGTATATAAAATGATCCACTGAGAAAATTAGTTTTTCTGTCATTCTTTTGAATTTTGAATACAATTTACAATGCACAAGCTACTTTAATACAGGTGTACATGTTTATTATTTTAAAGTTAGAGTATGTAATATTCTCAAAAGTTGCTTACTGAGAGAAGTAATCCAAAAAAAATGTGATTGTTATTTATCAAGGATGTTACAGAAGGAAATAAAATTAAAAAGCTGAAGAATAAAATAGAAATAAAACTAGGTTGGTATGAAGGGTTCAGGTTATGGAACACTTTAAAAGTCAAGCTAGATATTTACCCTGTGTGGCCTATGCATGTCCATAAGTTGGATCTTTACATGTACTTCATTATTATGTTTACAGAAGTTGGTTATAGAATGTGTTAAGAGAAAATTCCAGCCATTTAGTATAACTTATTGGAGGAAAGAAAAATTCTTCTGGGTCTGTGTAATTGAATACAAAAACATAAAGGTACCAGATTTGAGTTAAAATTCTAGTTAATAGCTAATATTTATTGAGTCAGCTTCTATTTCAGTCACTATTCTAAGTACTTACAGGGAATTATCTCATTTTTTTCTTTTAACAAACTTGTGAGGTAAATACTGATGTTACAGGTAAGATTATGTAGTTGCCTATGGTCACACAGCTAGTAGGGGACAGGGTCAGGATTCAAACTGAATCCTGAGCTGAAGGTCAGCTCCAGAATCTGCATTATTAGTGACCACATAATTCTGCCTCTCAAGGTGACCATTGGGAAATTGTTTGCCTCCTCCCTAGTCTAACAGAATGATATTTAGTCTTTGTAACCCTGAACTTCTGTCAAAGAATGTAATTTGTAAACTCTCTCAAAGATAGAGCTTGAAAAGCACCAACCACTTCTGTGAAGATAAAGGGCAAATGTGGCAGCTCTGTCACACATTTTCTGTCTTTCATGTTCATCTGTCCAGGTGTCTGTCCATTCCTTCCTGCCTAACCCAAACTTGTGTGAGACAAACGGAGCAAGAAGTCACAGGAGAAAGAAAATAGGAATCAAGTCTGAAGCAGGGAAAGACAAGCAATTACAAAGAAAGAAAAGGGAAAGAAAAAAGAAAAAGAATGCTTATTGAATCACCATTGTCTTAATACACCCAATCTTTGGCTTCTCAAAGCCTCTACTCACAATGTTTCCTTTAATCATAATTGCTTTTGTTGTCTATGTAATCAGAGTACTCATAACTGTATGCAAGTTGAGTGAGCACACTGATATACTAAACTGCCTAGAATTTCCAAACCCACTCACTGTTTTAATCCCCAGTGTCTACACACATGTATTCGGCAACTACTTCTCTTACTTGCTGAGTTTCTATAAATATTTCAAAACCAACCCAAGAATAACTTCTAGGCGTCCTGACCACCTTGGGACTAATCACTCTTCCCTCTGTGCTACATCTGCCCCTTGTTTCATAGAAACTTCTACAAACTCAGCACTTTGTAATTAAATGAACATTTTTCTCTTTAATTGGATTCTGGGCTGCCTTGAGTTATCTTGTATTTGATTCATCTACCACCAATCCATGGTACAGTGCTTAGTACACAATCAGCACTCAGCAAATAATTTTTGAATTGACCCTGTGCAAGGCATGGTATTCAGAAGAGATGGATATAAAGATAAACAAGATATAATTGCACCATCCAAGAGGCCAGAGTCCAGCAAAGCAACTGCACAATGTGTAAGTGCTGTAATAAAGGAGTATTGTAAGTGCTACTATCACAGGGGAGAGTGCCAAGAAATGGAGACCTGATCTGGAACTTAAAGAGTTCACTAGGCAGACAAGAGACAGAAGGAATTTCCAAGAAGACATAAAAAAAACCTCATAAAATATCATAAAGTCTGGGAAATTTTATGAAGTTCAAAATGGGTAGAGCACATGAGGCATATACAGAAACAGGACTAGAGATAAGGCTGGACGAGTGAGGAATAGATGAAAGACCATCAAGACTGTCCATGTACAGTCTATGCCTTCTTTGAAGCAGAATGTGGCCATTTCATGCGTTCCAAAGTTGGATCCACTTCAGTATATTCAGAATGGGAAATACACACACACACGCGCGCGTGCACACACACACAGACACCCCCCAAGAAATGGATCCCAAAGAATTATTTATTGTTTAATTTTAAAAAGTCTTACTAAAGATTGTATAGGGAACATGCTTAAATAGGTCACAAACTATTTTATAAGTATTCCTTCTTAAAAACCCTCTAGGAAACAATTGTCATCTAAACAAAGACACATGAATAATTTCCCTAGATCAATATTCATAGTCCAGAACTGTCAGGTAGACAAGGAATGTTTTGTCACCCTATACCTTCAAGCCCTGCTATCCCCAAACTTTCTCCCTGTAGTACTGATCACTTGTCCTTTCTGTCACCCAATCTCCCTATTACACTTTCCAAGTCATCTTCTCTATCAACCCCTCCTTCCCTATCACTTTCTTTCCCTAACCACCTTTTCTACCACCTGACTCATTATTTCATCATGCCTGTTTTTTTAAAGGATGAGGCATGTAGTCCTAATTTCTCCCATTTCTATCATTATACTCAGCATTCTTTTAGTAAAGAGAGGACCCTCCTTAGGATATATATTCTAAGATTCTTTTCTTGATACCCATAAAAAGGAAGAGGAGATCTATCACTAGGACATATACAATAAATAACAAAAAATATTCAACTCGAACCATAATTGGAAAATTGTACAAACAAAATCAAAATTGAAAAGATTTTGCTAAAGGTAATATTTGGTGTTGAGTAGAGTATGAGGAACGCAACACTCAAACACTGCTAGTGGAACTACAAATTAGTGCACACTTTCTAAAGGATAATTTGGAAATATTTTAAAATATCAAAAGTATTTAATTCAGTAATTATGCTTCTAAAAATGAAATTAATTACAGGTGAGTACAAACAATATTCATATTAACCATATTATTTTGCTTATCACAATGTTTATAATAGAGAAAGTCAAGAAACCACTTAAATATTCACAATAGAAAATTGTCTTCATCATTTATATCTATACGTAGGATGCAACTATTTTAAAATGCTGTAGATTAGTATTTTTCTAGCCCTTTTAGTAATAATACCATTTTATCAAAAAACCTCCTATGCATAGCTACAGTATAAAAAAAGTAAATAAAAGTAGAAATGGGGTCAAGAGGCCAAGCAAACTGACCCCTGCCCTTATGTCACTATGACTTTTGAGTCTGTGATAAATCTCATTGCACATAACAATACTAATAGGAGAAATTTCACACCAGAACTTAAGTAGCAAAAGACAGCTACAAAATGAGTATACACAAACTTATTCCAAAAAGTCAATGGGTGAAGGACAATATAGTCAGAATCCATTACTAGAAAAAAAAAAATGTGGTCCTTTAGTAGTTAAGGATCCAGAGAAGAGTGTAATCTAATCCTCTTCTTTCCCTGTCAGATTTCCCTCCCATCCACCTGGCTGGTGTTTCAGCCTTCAGAACACCCACATTCCTGACTCCATGTAGGAGCACAATTATTGCTCCATATACTTCTGTCTATAGACGTTTAAGAATAAAATAACCTTATAGTGATGTCTTTCAAGATACAACTTGTTTGATTAAAAACGAAGAAGAAAGGAAAGGAGGAGAAGGAGGAGGAAAGAAGAAGGAAGGAAGAAGGAGGAAGGAAGAAGGAAGAAGAAGAAAGAAATCCATCTCCTACCATATAACATACATCAGGGGGAAAGATGAATTCAGGTCTGAGATTCCATCTCAGTTTCTTTGTTCTTACTTTTCCTTTCCTAATACCATTCCCACACTGAGTCAGGTCAGGTGTAACTAACAGAATATAGCAGAAGTGTTGGTACAGGACTTCTGAGCCTAGGTCATAAAAAACATTAAAGCTTCCACCTTGCACTACTGGATTGCTTGCTCTGGGGGGAGTCAGTTGTCTTCCCCCTAAGAACTATGTGGAAAATTCCACATGGAAAGAAAATGAGAGACAATATAAAACACTAAGTTGCCAGCCATGTGAGTGGGCCTCTTTGGTAGTGGAGCCTCCAACTCCATTCAAGCCTTCTGCAGCTCCAGAATAGATCTAACTGCAACCTCATGAGATATCCTGAGAACTGATGAACACAGCCCTCTCCAGTCCTGACCCACAGAAATTATAATCAATGCTGGTTGTTATTTTAACAACTAAGCTTTGTTGTGATTTTTTGTGGAGCAATGGATAATGAAAATCCTCTCGTCCAAATTAACCATGACAGGGGACATCTCCCTGATTCTCAGAGTCCTTGATGAGCTGGGCAAGGCTGTTCATCATTACCACCAGCACTCCTTTGGTATTCACCCCTTTTTGCACTATCCTAGAAAAAAATTCTGGTTTCATTATAAAACTGGAAGATCTTCCTAACACAAATATTTAAGAAATTAATTTTCAGTTCTTGATCATTTCTGTCCTTCCAATTGCGTTGTATTTATTTTTTAAAAGACACGATTGGGGCACCTGGGTGGCTTAGTTGTTAAGCCTCTGCCTTCAGCTCGGGTCATGATCCCGGAGTCCTGGGATTGAGCCCCGCATCGGGCTCTCTGCTTGGCTGGAAGCCTGCTTCTCCCTCTCCCACTCCCCCTGCTTGTATTCCTTCTCTCGCTATGTCTCTTTGTGTCAAACAAATAAAATCTTTAAAAAAAAAAAAAAGACACTATTATTTAGAAGACACTCAATATTTAAAAAATACTCAAAGGAAGAAAAAAAAGACAGAAGGAACCATCTAGATAAAGGGAAGGATCATTATTTGCTAAGCATATTAAGTACCTCTAAAAGATAAGAGTGTACAAATGACTATGTAACAGATCTTTATTTTTCCATTGGATTGTGAGATTAGGAAACTCAAGTAGGTGCTTCCTGCTCAAGAAACTGGTGGTAGCACCTCATGGCTAGTTATCTTCTGCTGTTCCTTTCCCAGTATCAAATCAAAACTATTTAAAATGTATTGCTATTAAAAAAAAAGTAAAATGTACTGCTACTTTTGGTAACCATTCATTTAATTAGGATGTCAGTTCAATAGACAAAATAGAGTGCTTCAAAATTAGTGTTTTCAACAAGTTATTTCTTACACAGGAAAAGTCTAAGTTAACAAAGCTGCTTTCCTCTGCAAAGGTCTCAGGTCTAGACTCCTTCCTTTATGTTTTGGCCATCAAAAAAGGTACTGTCCTTGTCCACACAGTCCATGATGGAGCATAATGTGGTGAGAGCAAGGGGAGAAATTATTAACTGATTCTTTTCACATTCCATCACCTGGAACATCTTCACTGGTATATGAATATTGCAAAAAGGCTGGGAACTTAATACAATCTCACTCAGTATTTATCCCTCTGCAACACATGTCACACATATTCTCCAGTGGCTCTATACAAGTTTTCAAAATCCCCCCTTGTAGTCTAGAACAAATTTCTTGAACTCCTTTTACTCTCCATCCCTTTTGCTTAACATAAAACTCTCAAACAGCTCTCACAACTCTCCACCCTCAACCAGGTATTAAGAATCGCTGACTCAGGCAACGGCTGGTGCAATGCATTCCAACAATTGCTATTACATTTAAACTATCAGAACTATGTCTAGGCTATGTGGATGGGATGTTGTTAGATGATTTATCACACAAGAAGTGTTTTTCTTCCTACACAAAAGCTTCATAAAACAACATAATGACCATTTCATTGCCAAGTAACCTGAGTGATGATTTTTTCCATCTGTAAAATTCGTATTAAACAACCTGAGTCATGTTATTTTAAAATTGCAAATGATAATTAAATGATCCAATTACAAAGAGTGTGTCACTCTTTGTCTCATCTTTCTTCTTGGATCTGTTAACTGTGCTTGTGATAAATATCCTTAATGATCAGTCTATATAGTAGGATGTAATAAAAACAAATTCAATACAACAAATATGAACAGCATTCACCATGCGATGGGCACCGTATTTGGTGGTTAGGAAATAACCATTCTCACCCCCAAAGCATTTGAACCGAAATTTGAATAAAGAGGATTTAACCAAGCAATACAGGTAGTAATAAAGGCAATCCACCCAAGGTAATATTTCATCAAAGATCTAGAGGAAAGAAAATGGTCCAAATATACTATGTGCAGATCACAGAGGATGAAAGAGGACCAAGGCTGAGGCTGGAGATGGAGTCACCAACTGCATCGTGCAGAGGCTTCAGAGATTTTATTCCAAGGTCAATTCGAAGCCCTGAAGAATGTCAGATAGGGAACTGAAGTAAGTAAATGTCTTGTGGAAGAAATCATTTGACCTCTCATGAAAAGCATATGGTGGTAAAAACAAAAACTGGGCACCGAGGACAGGCAAGACTGCACGTAGAAAAAGTAATTTAGGGAGCAACTGTAATAATCCAAGCAAAGGTCAGAGACTAAAGTGGCTTAGACGAGTAGTATGGGAAGAGAAAGGAAACAAGAGTGGATCCAAAAATTGTTTAGCAGACAGAATTGACAAGACTTGGCATAGGAAAAACAAAAAGAGTAACTCTGGAAAAGAAGATGTTACTATATTGAGTTATATCAGGTAATAGTATTCTAGGCAACTTTTATTTTGATCCTTATTCTCAAAAATGTCTACAGTAAGGACTATTAGGAAAACTGACCTAATTAGAATGTGAAATTTTCTTTATATTTTGTGATCACAATAAGGTAAATAATACAAGCAAATAATCCTTAAAGGTTCACAAAAAAATTTTATCAATGGTGTGAGAGAACTGATTTTTTTTCCTTTACTCTTTGGTAGGATTTGCAATTATATATATATAATAATAATATAAATATATATATAATTTCAATATTCTATAATTTATATTTTAGTCATTGAATCTTTCATTCACCAGGTATCTATTCAACACCTACACACCTACACCTACACTCTGCCAGTCACTCTGTTAGACACAGGATATAGCAGCAAAAATACCTACCAACCCTCCCGTTCATAAAGTTCATATTCTGGTTGTGAAGGATGGCAGGCAGAAGGAAATAAAGGTAAATAGTACACTAAATGATCATAAAATAGATAGGGGGACTTCTTTTTTTTTAATTGCCAAAATAAACTTTTTCAAATACAAATAAGGAAGTAGTGGAGTAGAAAGAGGACTACAGTGAATTTCAAACAGTCTCATCGGCTTTCTCCTCATTCTTCCCACCCCCCATTGATCCTGCTTCCACTTCCACTCACTGACCTCAAGGCATTCTGCTTATTCAACTCTATAGTACTTACCTGCTTATATTAGAATTATTGAACAGAGATGTATCCCTCTTTTCAATCCTAGACTTATGAATAAAGTTTTGAGCCAGTTGTAGAGAGACAACCACTGTTCTTATATTTTAATAATAAATGTATCAAACAAGCCTCATTTCATAAAGACAACTATGAGCAATAGTCATAAATCAGGAAATATCCATTACAAACCCTATTTCTCAAAGAATACATGGATGTAAATAGAAATTTCTATTTTGAAAATGTGCTATCATAAACATTATCTTTTGAGTCTTGCAAACCTAACGATACTTGCATCTGACTAGTTTCAAATTTTATTTGGGAGATAATCTCCCAAATGGATGGGATTTATTTGTACGCATGACCCACAAGTTAGTCTGCCACCCACTGGCAACCGCTCATATTGCAATCTCTGAGGCTCAGAACAGCGGAGAATTACTTATTTGGGGCTTGAGAACAGTCAACAATGGATGTCAGCGGAAAAAATCAGTCATGCTAAATTTTTTGAATGACTTGAGATTTTTCAGGTGAACTATCTTGTGCTTAAGTGGAACACACCATGTATATTATCCCTGTCTTTTGTTTTATACTGTGAAGATGAAGCTTCTATCTTAACTACAAATTAATGGGTTGTTTTTTTTTTAAAAAGGATAGAATAAATGTATTCACTTAATATTCATGACTCATTTGGTAATGCATCTTAAAAATTAATAGCATGCATAGCGTTGTGTTTTTAATGAAAGGATTTGAACATTCCTTATAATGTGCAATGACTAAGTTTATTTTATATAATGAATGTAATTCACCAAGTACAGTATGATTAGCTGTTAGCTGCAACGGGTACTCACAAATCCCCATGCTAGAGGAATTATGATTTGGGGGTAAGCTATTTCAAACCTCAATAACTTTGTTCCCTTTGGGTGACGGTAGAATACGGTTTATTGATTTTTCTCAAAACATCCAGTGCTTTTCAATGAGGCAAAAGTTTCAAGTATCTTCATGCAGTGATCTCAAAACTCTCCTCAAATTATAAACAAAGAGTTTTTTTTTTCTTATATAGCTTAGTGAGTATGAAGCATCGCATATTATAATGAGGATCAGGCTCTCTATGACAGCAGAAGGGAAATGTAATTATAGATAAAAATCATCCTCCAAAGTAATACCTTTCCCAGAGAGCCAGGAGCATACTTCTATAGCACATGGTATTTAACTCTTCCTTTAACAGGACATGCACTTCTTTTAAAAAAATCTGAGTCCATATAGCATTAAGGAAGATTAAAACAAATACAGTTTACCTCATCTAAGTGTAAAGTCTTTACATAATAATTATAATGACCTTACTAATTAAAATGAGAGAAAAGCTACTCCAAAATAGAAAATTTGTCAAGTATGTGTTAAACGATGTAGTAGATTATTTTCAACCGCAAAGAAAATGAACTATGGCAGTGTTTTTGGGTAGACATCTTTAAAGTACTTCTTCAATTAATAGATAGTACTTCTGGTTAATCATCATATAAATACTTTTAGATAACCTGAGACATATTCTTCTATAAGCAAGGACTAGGTGGAGAGTGCCATTTGGATGATTTTTATCCTTGTTACACCTTTTGGGATACCAGATAGAAGTTATGTTTCTAAAAAGTACAATCTTTCATAATAACATTATATGAACATTTTATATCTTTGTTGACCAACTTTTATGATGTAACTTCTCTCACTAAAACCAAATTATCATGAATTTCAAATTATTGGTATCCATTTTAATTGTATATTCTTATTTTATATAAACATTACTTATAGTAGTAAAATACCTTTTACCATGCATGTATATCAAACAACACATTAGTTATTTCACTCAATGAAGAAATCCTCTAAAGTAATATGGTTCTTTTATTTTACAAACAAGAAACTGGAACCCAGATGGATTTTTTTTTCCCCTAGAGTTTCCCAGCTCATAAGCAATGATTTTAGTCCTCATGTAGAGGATCCAATCTGGTGCTCTTTCAACCTCGTTTCACTGCAAGGTTGAGAGCTGGACATTATAGGGATTTATAATAGCAGAAAACATCTGCTCTACCAGGAATTCTTTTACCACCTAGCTTTAGGGAAGATACAAGAATGCCTACTGATTGTTAATCATTGACAATCCTAATATTCCTAACATCCATTTGTCATGCACTGTGCTGAACATTTCACATGGATTATGTCCATTATTTCCACAACGGTCATCTGACAAGCTTCTGCCTAAATGTCACTTTCTCAGAGCAGTGTTCTTTGGCCTCCTCACCTCTACCAGACCCCCATGTTGCGGGCTCATAAGTTACCATCTTCCTTCATGGCTACTCCTTTCAGTTTTAGATTTTCTACTAATTGGGTGAAACGTTCCACGAGGGAAATGAAACTGGATCTTCTTGCTCTGAGTTCCTTTGCAAGGTATTGGTCACATTTTAAAAAGTCACCAGGCAGGGAAAAAAATTGAAAACTGTATTAATCTTTCCTGAGTCATTCAAAATAACAAGAAGTTTTCTACTCATAATGTACAATAAAGTATCTAAAAACCCTTTATCTTACTTTTCCACTCTCCTACACTCAATATCTCACTGACAGCACGGCTGCCACCAGCAGCTTTCTCCCCTAACTTTGTAAAACTTCCTCTCAAAGCCCACTTCTGTAGCACCTTTCTTCCCTCTCCAACCTCTCTCACCTTGTAGAGCTCTCAAGTTCCAAATTTGGACTCCTTTCAATTTCTTGGCTCTAATGATTATTCTAATTCTTCTCAACAAAATTTCAGAGGCAGGGGTGAAAAAGATAGTGAGCAGAGGACACATATATCTTGCATGTCTGTTTAAATCATGTTAGTTCATCCTATGCATGCGGTAGGACACGAAAGGTTTTGAGCAATGTCAGGATGACAGCAATATTGTATGAAAAGTTAAGTAGGTGATACTTTGCAGAACGAATTGGAGAAAAGGAAAGGCATCTGAGGCTCGGGCTCTGTTAGAGGGTTGCTGTAAGGTCATAAGGATGATGTCCTTTTTTTGGAGTGGAGACCATAATAATGGAAACAAATGTATGGATTAGAAAAATTCTGAAGGAAAGAAACATAAAAAAACTACTGACTGTCTACAAATGGTGAAGGGAAGTCAAGAAGCAAGGATGATTCCAGTTTCAAGCCTAACTGAACATAAGAATAGTACAAATGAACAGGGGAGTCCTGAGTTATGATCTCCATCTAGCTTTGACTTTAGAAAGTAAAGTTATACTTACTAAAAATGTTTGAGTATAATTCAATATACTTATAATGCCTGGTTATAAATGTGCTGCTGTGCTAATGCATTTTCATCAGTGTTCGATCACTCACTAGCAAAGTACATAATAACAAAGCAGTGCAGAAAAAATATATATATTTATCCCAAAGTAAGTGAAGAAACTAAGAAGAAAAAGACTAATAAAGTGGCTGCTTTTTTCACCTGCAACTCTATGTAGTAAGAAAGGGGGAAAAAAATACGGAATCCCACTGTTATTAATCTTACCAGAAGTTTCAATCCAGTTACTGTCCAGAGCACAATAAAATGGAATTACTGGGTACAACGTTATAACTAACCTAAAGAGGAAGTCTTATTTGCCCCAATGAAGTGCTATATTTTGAAAGAAACTCTTAAAATGCCTGCTAACTGGGGGTACCTGGGTGGCTCAGTCAGTTAAGCATATACCTTAGGCTCAGGCCATGGTCTTAGGGTCCTGAGATGGAGCCCCGTGTCAAGCTCCCTGCTCATCAGGGAATCTGCTTCAGCCTCTCCCTCTGCCCTCCCACCTGCTTATGTGCACACACTATCACTCTCTCTATCTCAAAATCCTTTAAAAAAAAAAATTCTTGCTAACCTAGCATGTAGGCAGGACAAGGTCCGTGGGGATTGGTCTTATTTCACCCCAGTCCTAACTTATACAGTGATATTTGGGAATCAAGGCTATTATGTGAAAAGTTTTTATCCACACCATTTAACACTGTAAGAGAGACGTAGGAAACCAAGGTGGAAGGGGAAAAGAGGGAAGAAGATTCAACAGGAATCTAATTCTTGTTACCAAAGAGGACTCAATGAATTTACCTGGCAACCTAAGTGGCAAAAGTATTAGTTTTTCCTCCATCCACTCAACGCCAATTTTGTTTGATCATCAAAAATGAACTATTTTTGGTAATGGATAGTACCTTTCTACTCTTCAAATACCAAGAACTTAGCAAAGATGTCACATAAATGGAGGTAATAAGTCTGCTCAAAAAAAAAATAAGTCTCTTAAAGAGACAAAATAGATTCCAAAACATTAAGACCAGACTGGACCCTGACTGAAGATACCATCTTAACAAAGAATGTGATGGTTAAGAGAGAAAAATGCCTATAATGAAAGGAGAAAAAATGAGTCAAGGAGGCATATCTTTCATTGGCCTTAAAAGTATAGTTCTGAGCATACTTTAAAATGCTTGGCAGAGATACATCCATGTGTGTGGGTGGAAATATGTGTCCAGTATGAAGGTATTACCAATAAGATAATCAAAACCTGATATCATTTAATATTCTGATTATGTATTATACCTGGTTATAAATTTAGGATTAAGCAAATTTTTAAAAATCTGACACCAAGAGAAAATAAATTGTAGTGATCTTATAATGTGCCAGCCTAGCTAGGCTAAACTACACTTCTCAGAATTCCCTTCTCTGTATGTTTCTGGTTACAGTGAACTGACCATAGTAGAGATTCTCACCGGGGAACTACATGGTAGAATTTAAGGAGTCATTTTGTTGCTCATGCATATTACTTATCTTCTAATTCATGCTGTTGACATGAGACTGAATCCAGGCCTGCACCTGCTACACCTTGCCTTTGGTTCTCCTTGGCCATTACCGACTCCTAGACCAGGCATGTGTACTCAACAACATTACAACAGAATCCTTGATTGCAGCAGAATACACACACCATCCAAGCCAGAAGCAACAAGAACTGACACTTCAATCAGACCCCATGGACTCTAGTTGGTATATTCCAGCTTGCTCTTATTCTCTCCCAATTTGTATCTATCTTCCTTCCTGAACTGCTTGTCCCGTGGACGTAAGGCTCCAGCATCAGATCGGATGTGAAGAAAATGAACAACACAGAGATGGCCTTATTCCCAAATTGCATAACATAGAATTCGTGAGTGTTTATCCTAGTGGTTCTGCTCCTCTAATTAAATCCTGACTGATATATACACTGTCCAAGTCAACTAGCATAAGTACCCAGTCTCATCATTCATTTAACCAGGAATTATTTAGCACCTGCTCTGTGTCAAATACTATTCTAGGTATTGGATACACGGATTCAGCAAGATGTCCTTTCCTTCATGGAACTTGAATACTAATTGGAAAGATGAAAATTAGGATATAATTAAGCAAGCATAAAATTTTTAGATAATGGGCGCCTGGGTGGCTCAGTTGGTTGAGCGACTGCCTTCAGCTCAGGTCATGATCCCGGAGTCCCGGGATCGAGTCCCATATCGGACTCCCAGCTCTGTGGGAAGTCTGCTTCTCCCTCCGACCTTCTCCCCTCTCATTCTCAGTCTCTCTTTCTCTAATAAATAAATAAAATCTTTAAAAAAAATTTTTTAGATAATATATTCCTATTGCTGTTGTAACAAAGTTAGTGGTCAGAATTCCAAAATGATCTTAGATAATCTAAAAGAGAATCCATATCCCTCGCCTCTTCTGGTTTCTAGAGGCACCTGCTTTCCTTGGTTTGTCAGTCTTCACCTTCATAGTACTCTGCTTCCATTGTCATATCTCCTCTTTCTGATCCTGGCTCTCCTTTTTCTCCTTGTAAAAGGACCTTGTGATTATACTGGGCCCAGATAATCCAAGCTCGTCTTTCCATGTCAAGATTCTCAATCACATCTACAAAATCCCTGTTTCGGGGATTTGGGGGACGATGTTACCATGTCAGGTAACATTCACAGATTCCTAGGCATTATTTAGCCTATCACATGTTTATATTCTGAACACAAATAACTAAAATCAGGGAATATTTTATGTTGTGCAGTCAGAGATACCCTCTCTTAGATGATTTCTTTTGAGCAGAAACCACAAAGATGAGGAGTATTCTAATCTAGACCGAAAGACTAGGAAGCGTTAAGACCCAATGCAGAAAAAGTTGGACCTGTTCAGGGAAAAGAAAAACTGCTTTGAGTAGAGTATACTGAGTAAGATGTGGTAGTGGCAGACCTCAAAAATATTTGAGAGCAGATCTTATAAGACTTTATGATAAGCAAATTGGGTTTTATTCAAGGTATAATGGAAAGTCAGTGAGGTGAATGCAATTGACACAGGGAGATACATGACCTCATATACCTTAGGATATCACTCTAGCTAAATAAAAAATAGACTGAAGGGGATTGAAGAGAAATTATTCTCTACTCTCTTACTCTGTTTGAAGCTCCTCAGTCTAATCATTATCTGAAATTTTTAATATTTATATTCTAGTGAGGGTCATTGACCAGCAGCACTCATATTACCTGGAAGCTTGTTAGAAATACAGAATCTTAGACCATATCCATGACTGAGAATCTGCATTTACTATCCCCAGATGATTCACAAATAAAATTTTGTGAAACACAGTTTTAACAAACATTGCAGTAGTCCGAGAAAGAAAAAATAGTGGCTTGGCCTAGAGCTGAGACAATGGGAATTGTGAAAAGTAATCATTTTCAAGATTTATTTTGAAAGTAGAGACTGATAAGAACTGCTGTCAGCTTGGTTACAGATGAGAATGGGGGGTGGGGACAGAAAATCTACAAAGATAACAAATTTGGGGCTTGAATAATTAGAGTTGATTGTGGTATTGTTTGCTGAGATGGAGAAAATTGAGAGAAGAATGAAGGTTTTATAAACCTGTTATGAGATGCCTATTTGACATCTAAGCGACCATGTAAGTCATTCAATTAGCCACATCAGCATGAGCACCACAATAGGGCATGTGCAACCGAAAGCAAATACTTTATTTCGAGTGACTTGTGAAAGTTAACAATGAGCAGTAAGTCTATGAGCACCTATCAAGAAAAATGTCAAGCAAGCAGAACATTTCCTAAGACTCTTGCCCTATACAGAACCAAGGTTATCAGAATCTAGATAATCTCATCTAATCTAGGGCAACTGGCTGGCTTAATCTAGGTGTATTTTCAAACGTTTTCGTATCCCATACAACATATGCCATCCAAGTAAGATAACACTGGCTTAGTTGGGCAGGTCATTCATAACTCCTTTGCTTTATTCTGCATATTTCAGGTCTAACAGTAGTGCCTATTAACATGAAATTCAGAGATGAAGCCAGGACTAGGGATATAAACTTGGAAGACATGAAGGTATGGTTGATATTTAAAACCATGGAGAATGGAGGCTATCCTTTTGTGAGAAAATATAGACAGAAGAGCCAAGAATGATCAGGAGCATACCACCTTGTAGAGGCAAGAGAGAGGAAAGAGAGCCATCAAAAAAATCTGACACCAAGTGACCAGTGAGGCTATTTGAAAGCCCAGCAGCCTAGGGAGGAAAATTTTACACAGAATCAACCATGTCAAATGCTCTTAAAAAGTTGAGTAAATTGAAATGAATTTACCACTGAATTCGGCAATATGGAGACTGCTGCTGACCTTGACTGAAGTGAATCACAGCACAGGAAATGACTGACCTTGGCTCACTGACAATTAGTCACTAATCAAAGGTTTTATTGCTGTGGCACTCTATAGGAAAGACTTTGTCTAAGGCAAAGATGGACCGTGTTCTGAAGTGAGCCGATGAGACTAATATTACACAGACACATGTGGGTTTTATTTCATATCACTGTCTCTTACAGAAGATCTGTATAAATTATGAGTCACAAGAATAGCACAGATATCTATACTCCACACTATTTTCCTGACTGGTTAGCAAGCTACATCTCTCCGAGTAGCTCTTAGCAAACAGAAGCAGCTAAGGGAAAGAATCTTGACTGAATGTCTGTATAGTTGAGCCAGTGTGTTTATTGAAAAAGTAATGACCTTTTTTTCTTCAAATACAATTTGAAAATGAGAGTTTTATAAATACAGTTTCTTCTGAGAGAAGATATGCCACTCACAATGCTAAATTTTTTTCTTTTCATACTTTTCTATTGTGTTCTAGTGGAATGAAGAAGGGGAAATCCTATTCGAAGTGGGTTGAAGAGAGAATGGAAAGTGAAGAAGCGGAGTCAAGTATATGTATCACTTTTGTGAGGAGTTTTTCTGGGAAAAGAGTCAGATAAATGAGGTGGTACCTGGAGGGGATTATAAGAGCTAAAGAGAGTTTCTGTTAACATAGGAGATATTATGTAGTATGCTTACAGATGACAGAATAATGAGGGAAAACTTATTGATAAAGGAGAAAGCAAGAGAATTGCAGATGCCAAGTACTTAAAATCAGTAAGAAAGAGTAGGATATATGAGGAACTTCCTGCTCTAGACTTGAAGAAGAGCAAGGACAGTTCAAATTGAAAGTCATATTTCTCATTAACTAAAAGATTGACATTCTGTTTTTGTACCTTGGTCTCTTGTGAGTTTTGTTAGCAGAAAACAGCCTCCTAAAACTGAGTACTTCAAGACATTGACAAGACTGAGTTTCTTAGTCTTTAAGGCTGACAGCATCATACTGAACTGTGGCAAATCCGCTGAGGAAAGGCCATCTCATAGGGGACTTGTCAGGAAGGACAGCTGACTTTCCCCCTGGTAACATGCTTTTCCTCTCTGTGAGCTAAGTTCATTACCTTTAGATCTCAATTCATAACAGTCTGTTTTTTTTTAATGTACCTTTAGCAAATAATAATTATATATAATTTTAATTGATATACTGAATCAACTAGCATGAAAGCTGGTTTTTTTTCCTACTTACTGTGAGAATTCTCCAAGTGTAAGAATTAGAAAATTAAAACCAGATGGCAGAAAACGTAACAATAAGAGGGCTTCTGTGGTTCAATAGAAGTGGATAAAGATACTTTGCTACCAACCATATTACTGGAGTTAATATGTAAACGTTTTATTCAGTGTTCCACTTTATTACTGATTTCTGTGCTTAATTGGTAGTTGACTTACGTACTTTTCAAAAAAGGAGTGAGTCTAAGAATGCATTAAGGCACTGCAAATCCAAGTTCTGTTTTAGTGGGAAGCTGGAGAAAAAAAAAGAATTGTGGGTGGTATTGATGCTGTTGGTTATGCAAATTAGAAAAGCACAAGAAGTAAGAGTTCTATCATTTCCATGATGGATAGAAATGGGCTTAGGGTTGACAGGCAATCTAAAAATTACTATTACCTCTCATTATATCCTTCCGAGCATTTCTGTTTGTGCAGAATGCAATTTTAAACATCTTGATCAAGCAACAGGAATCTGCCTCATCTCCTGACACTGATGATCATCTAGCAAGGCAATATTGTTGCTCTAACAGGCATCCTGATGCTGTAATGAAACTGCATGAGGCATTACTTAAGAAGGGGGTTCTGAATGGAAATGGCCAACAGAAATTTAAAGGTAAGTATCATTTTATAACTCATGAAATGATCAAAGGCTTTACACGGTTATGCCTATGAGGGCTGGTATACGGTAGAAGATTCACTCTGATATCCTAATCTCTAGATGCAGATTTGAATATCTTTGGCCATCTTAAACTCGGAGAGTTGTAGGACATTACAAACTGTCCAGTTTCGAATGTTCAGATAAGGAAATGGAAGCCAACAGTATTTCTATAACACTCCCATTATCACAGGGTAACTGAAGGCAGTGGAACACAGTGGTCATGAGTCATAGAACATTGCTCTTTCTAGCTCATCATTTTAGGACAAAAAGATGATAGGTATTTATTTCTTTGATCTGAAAATTCAAACTCCTACAGTTTTAAAAATTATCTGGGGATAATTTATCTAAAACACTTGAAGGCTTCTAGCAATTAAGTCATACCAATCACAAAATAGATCTGAGGAGAGTAAGGGTAGCAACAACTCTCTCAACCTCTTCAAACTTCATTTCCCATGCCTATAAAATACGGAAAATAAGGGCGCCTGGATGGCTCAGTGGATTAAAGCCCCTGCTTTCGGCTCAGGTCATGATCTCAGCGTCCTGGGACCAAGTCCCGCATTGGGCTCTCTGCTCAGCGGGGAGCCTGCTTCCCCTTCTCTCTCTGCCAGCCTCTCTGCCTACCTGTGATCTCTCTCTCTCTGTCAAATAAATAAAATCTTTTAAAATAATTTTTTAAAAATATGGAAAATAATGTCTGGACCCTGGGCTGGTTAAAAGGATTAATTGGATTATAATTATAAAATGTGGAGTTCAAAGTTTGGCAAGAGTGACTGCTCAAAAAACAAATAAACAAAAAAAAAGGTGGTCATCATTATCATTCTCTTTGTGCAAAAACCAAAAAATCATGTTTCATCATAGACTCAAAAGCCTGAAAGAAACTTTCAAAAGACATCTATTCATCTCTCCTGTTTTGTGGACCTGGGTTAAATCTCCACTTATCCACCCTGACTCTTCCCTCAAATAATTCTAAGGAAGAAGATGACACTTCTTGGTGGATTGTTAGGACTATGTAAATAATGCTGTTTAATTGTTATGGTTATGTATAGTTGTTTTCCTGTAAGAAATTTCTGCAGTTCTAAACCACAACAGCTGACAGCTTCTGGGGACAGTATCTTAATTAAGGATTATTGTGCAGAAAGCTTTTCTCTGACTAGGAAGGGGGAAAGAGAGGCTGTTAGGAGTCAGGCAGAAATGTATTAAAGAAGTACAGAGAGGAAAGGGCCTTTGTGAGCTTATGGGGTCTCCTCTTTGCCTAAGAAAGCTGTCTGATTAGACAGAAAACTGTCACAGGAGCATAAAAGCCATTTTTAGCACTATGTAAGGCAGTCTCTCTCTTTTTTTTTTTTCTTTACTAGACCAGGGAAATGAGAACCACATCTCTCCAGTTGCAGCTGCCAATTATTTAAGAAGAGGCAAAACTCAAGAAAGTCAGGAACAAGTCTCAAACATAAATGATAAAATTGCAAACAGAAGTGGGTACAGTTTATGGATGGCTTTATGGTTGTTCAGTAAGATTAGGCTGGAAGCAGCCAGAAGAGAATAAACTCTGACTTCACTTAATTGGAAGTAGATGCCTCAATATGGGTGAGTGCTTTAATTTGAAATTAGCTGTTGCCAGGGATGCTAGAAACAAAAGTCACTACAACTCATCCATATTGGGTATGGACAAGCTAATAAATGAAAGGTGGTACTTTTTAAGGAAAAATGAAGAATCAGACTCATAAGGTAGGTAAGAGTTTCCAAAACATCCTAAGCACAAAACAAAGATAAATCTAACCCAAAACATGCCAAAAGGGATCCTATTCCTAGGATCATCCCCAATTAAACTGTAATAGAGGATTATCCCCCAAGTTATACCCTGCTAGGTTTAGGTTGGGTGTTTACACTTGACATCTGGTCTAAACAGGTATAGAGGATATTTGACTGGTGCTTTAAAAGCTTATTAGTAAAGTACTTTAGTTACTGATGATATGACAAATATTTATGAAATGCTCAATACAGCCAGGCATTTTGCAAGGCTCCAGAGTTGCAGAGGGAAAAAGTATACAATCTCTGGCCCTAAGGAACTTAAAATCCAGCAAGAAAATTAGCTATTGCAGAAGACAGACAGCTTGTACCATTAAGCACATGATGAAAAGGAACTGGATTTCAACTGAAGAAGTAGAATCAAGCTCTAACCTGAAAGACTAGTAACAGCCAACAAAGAGTAGGAAAAACAAATATTTTGAGGCAAAGGTCCTGAGGTAAAGAGGAAGAGAGAAAGAAAAGTTGGAGTAGCTACAGAATGAAAAGGCAGCCCTACGAACCAGTAATTACACTACTGTGTATTTACCCAAAAGGTACAAATGTAGTGATCTGAAGAGGCACCTGCACCCCAATATTTATAGCAACAATGTCCACAATGGCCAAACTATGGAAAGAGCCCAGATATCCATCTGGAATGAATGGATAAAGAGTTAGTATAGATATACAATGGAATACTACTCAGCCATCAAAAAAATGAAATCTTGCCATTTGGAAAGATGTGGATGGAACTAGAGGGTATTGTGCTAAGAAAATAAGTCAATCAGAGAAAGATAATTCTCATATTATCTCACTGATATGCAGAATTTAAGAAACAAAGTAGAGGATCATAGGGAAGAGAGGAAAAAATGAAACAAGATGAAACTAGAGAGGGAGACAAACCATAAGAGACTCTTAATCCCAGGAAATGGGGCTGCTGGAGGGGATGGGGGAAGGATAGAGTGGCTGGGATGGATATTAGGGACAGTGTGTGCTATAGTGAGTGCTGTGAATTGTGTAAGACTGATGAATCACACAACTGTACCCCTAAAACAAATACATCATATGTTAATTTTAATAAAGAAAGAAAAGGCAGTCAGTGAGGCTAGTGTTGACCAACTCAAGGAAAGAAAATAAAGATACATAGCTGGAGCATACAGGCCACGTAAGGAATTTTTAACATATCCTAAGTGCAATGGGAATGCCAATGAATGGTTTTGAGCAAAAGGGGTGAAATCAATTGATTTCCATTTCATAAGGAACTTGGCACAGTTCTGTATAGAGCACAACAGCACATAAGGGTATATGAAAGGATGAGTTAGTAGGAACTGTGGTGTTCTAAATGAAGCATGGCAGTGGCTAAGACTAAATGAGAGATGTGGAGAAAAGTAGATGCATTCAAGACCTATTCTTAAAGAAGCAACAGTAGGCCTGGTGATAGAGATGCTGGATATGCCTGAGAGTAAGGAGTCAGAGTCGTTCACTGGCTCTGGTTGGAATTACAAAGTACAGTATGGTGCCATTTGCAAAAATGGAAAGCACAACAAAGTCAGAGCTGGAGGAGAGTGAAGGGAAGACTAAAAAAAGGAAACAGGGAAAAATGCTTCCAGGGAAGTACTGGAATCTTTGAGGTAAAGAATAATTTGAAATAGTATATCTAATTTTTATAATTATTTTTAATTTTTATCTATATATATTTTAAAATATAAGCCACAAATCATAAAAGTCTTTTTTGACTAATGAGAGCAACATGACTCGCTTGGGCAATAAATCTGAACACCCAGTGGTTGATGGTTACCAAAGTAGATATGAAATGAAAAAGATTAAGAAACTCCAAGTAAGAAGGAGCCTTAAGACCAAATAAATAATCCAAAACAATTTTGAGGCTTAACAAGAAATAGACACAGTTAAAATATGAATGTATTGAAGGAAATCAGAGGCATCCAAAAGAAATAAAGACTCCATTGTCAAAGACGGTACCTTGATGAGGTACATAAGGAGAAACAAAACTCTGGTTAGTAAGTCTTGAAACAAGAATGTAGCAACCATGTGCAGATTAGCACAAAATGAGGTGGTGTGGGACACAATGAAGAGATACTCATTAGGTCCCCAGAACCAATGCAGGACAACTGAGATTTCCCACAAGGACCCCAACAGGTAAGGATCATCACCAGTCCCAGAGTGAGGAAGCCCTGGGTTCTGAAATCAGTTTCAGAAAAAACTGTTTGTCTTCATCAAGTGCTTTATGAAAGTTTACCAAGTGAAACATATATAGTTCTCATTACAGAGTATGGATTCAATCAATCTCAACAAAATCTTTTCGTGCATGAAGTCTAAAATTAAGGAATTCCTCCATATGTTGTTGTTAAAAGTGCGAGGACTGGGCAGATACTACCAAATTCTTTCCATCAAAATTTAAGTACCTGAAAGGTAAAATTCATATAAATAGCAGCCTTTATAGAATACTGCCTTTAAAACATTAAGGACCAAGAAGAAGCCAATCCATTATAAACTCTAGAGCTTCACACTCCCCATATTTCCCGACTTTTCACTTGAAGGGCTCTGCCATGAAATCCCTTGTTTCAACCTCAGGGGAAATGGTTATCCTTCTCTGTAAAAATATCCTAAAGGCTTTTTTGTATGCAGTCTGTATATATTAATTTCCTACATCCTTTCTTCATGAGTTTCTAGTTTCAAACTCATTCACCATTTTCATTATCCCTCTCTTGAATTTCTCCATACACTGTCCCTACTCTCCATAGTCAGAGCCCAAAATTAGTCCCATTAAGTGCTTGGCCAATGACAAGCCTAATGAGATGATATTCTCATGAATCCTACATATATGAGATTGACAATTCATGAAAAAGTGATGTGATTCCAGAATCTCAGATATGGCCTTCATGTGCTATCTTAATCCTGACCGAAAATATGTAAGCTAAAACCATGAAGTAACTATTTGCAAACAACCAAACTCCAAATCATATAGATGAAGTTCTAAGGTTCAGCTGAAGTCCCAATCACAGCCTCACTTCTGCCCACACACACACACACACACACACACACACACACCACTAACCCTCTTTATTCTTATCTAATTTCTATGAATATAAGAATTCTGAGTTAAATGAAAGAACAGAGAGACAACCAGAAATGACTAGTAACTAGAACATAACATGCAGAGGTAAAGCCTGAGTATATTCAGCATTAACCATAGAAGGCTTACCAAAGAAAGGAAGAGAGAAGAAGCTAATCTGGTTAAAAGCATAACACTGGTTCCAGAATTCTGAATTCTTACTCCACCACTTATTAGTAGTTTGACATTCGATAAGTTACTCTGACTCTTAGTGTCAGGTTCCTCATCTGTAAAAGGAGGCTAATGATGGTATTACAGAGTTAACAATCAGATGAGCTAAATATCTGTAAATATCCACTAGATCTGAAGCACAGTCATGTTATAATCTACATATACTTTTGCATCATTTTTAAAAGAATATTTGTTAACGTGATTAAAATCAGCATATAAAAAGGGCAACTTAGACCATCTTTGCTGTTGAATTATTGAAAAAAATCCCAGGTGGTTGTCAGTTCTCCATTAAGTATATAAATTTTTGACCAACATTGTGACCATTGCCATGGGCATCAAGTTTGCAGTTAATATAAACCAATTCAATGCACATGATGGGCAGAAAACAAATGGCAGATTTCCAGGCCCGGGTCCTGTCAGCCAACATTCCTACCGGCAGCATTAATTTAACCTGCACCTTTACTGAAGTCATTTCCTTTCTACCGGAGACTAAAAGCTAAATATTCTTAAGTATCTGGAATTTCACATTTTCCACAGGTTATTTTGTAGAGAAAACACAGGCTCACTCAATATTTTTACACATGCATACTTACACACAAGACACTTCTCACTTAAGCCCATAAATGATTACCCTTCACATTAGTAGTATACACTGGACCAGGTATTTATGAATTGGCCAAAGGTGCTCTCAGTGGAGTTGTATTTAGAGATCCTAATATTTTAAGTTAAAATTTTTCTACTTCATTTAAATCACAAGAAAAATGAATAAGGCCAGACACAAATAAGTATATACTTCATGATTCCACATAAATTTCTAGAAAATGAAAAATAATCTATAATAATGAAAAGCATGTCAGCAGTTACCTAGGGTGGAGTGGGAAGGAGGAGGACTGTGAAGGGCCATAAGGAAATTTCAAGGTGATGAAATGAACTGTATTTTTATTATGGTCATAGTCTCATGGTATACAACAGTCAGACCTTACCAAATTATACAATTTTAAATACAGTTTATTCTATATAAATTTACTTCAATAAAATTGACTTAAATAGGGGCGCCTGGGTGGCTCAGTGGGTTAAGCCTCTACCTTTGGCTCGGGTCGTGATCTCAGGGTCCTGGGATCGAGTCCCATGTTGGGCTCTCTGCTCAGCAGGGAGCCTGCTTCCCCTCTCTCTCTGCCTGCCTCTCTGCCTACTTGTGATCTCTCTCCTCTCTGTTAAATAAATAAATAAATAAAATCTTAAAAAAAATTGACTTAAATAATAAAGGTCACAGGAAAATGTTTACAACCACACACAAAATATAAATGAAATCAAGAATTTTAAAAAAAAATGTGTCTACCTTATTCAGTTATCTAAAATAAAGAAATACGATTTTTACTAGCACAAATTAAATTAAAACTGGCATCTTAAAAAGGGTTGTAGAGCCAGGATGTCATCTAGAAAAGATGAAAGTCTGTGTTTTTATAAACCTGGAACTAAGGGGAATAAAACAAGGAAATGCAGACAAGTTGGAGGTAACTGTCTCCTCACAGAAAATGAAATGGGCTATTGCATGCAGAGTTGTCAGGAATATTACAGTTACTGATGGTTCAACCTGAAAATTTTATGGAATCAGATGTTAAAACCCTTCTCAAAACTCTTGGTGGAACGAGCATAAAGGATACTTGCCGAGTATTTTCCTTGTACTTCATAAAATCCTCCAACTCACATCACAGTTTTAGAGTTCACATTATAATTAATTATGCTTACAGAAGGTTGGCACACGCAAGAGGGTCACAGAGAAGCCTTTATGTCGCACGTAAAACACCATCACAGGATTACAACACACTATCACACTCATAACAATTTACCACAAGCCTGACAAAATAATCAAATTCACTGGATTAAAACTAAATTATTTCCCTTGTTTAAGTAGTACAGCTTGCTTCACAAACTCCAAGTACAATTATGGCTATAATTCTTTACCCTCTTCCATCCCTTATTCAATCCATCATACACCAGATAGCTGTAAGTCTATTCAAGTCTTTCACTTGAGTTTTCTCCCTCCCCCTAAATTACAAAATACACTCATATCTATACTAAAAAAATGTCTTTGGGCCAGCTTCAGCTAAACATCTGCAGAGGCAAACTGCTCTATCTTGAGATTACCCTCCTAACCCTACTCAAACATTTCTTGCCATGGTTCTGAGCCTGACTTCTGACCAGAGATAATCAAGTTAAAATGAAGTCATTAGTGTGGCCTTAATCCACTTGGACAGTTGTCCTTATTAAGGGGGGGAGGGGAGGCAGCATTTAGACCTAGAGACAGATACACACTCAGGGAGAACACCTTGTGAAGACAACAAAATGGAATGACATTTCTACAAGCCAAGGAATGCCAAACTACTAACAAAGCACCAGAAGCCAGGGCACATGCGCAGAATAGATTCTCCCCCACAGCCCTCAAAAGGAATCAACTCTGCCAACACCTTGATCTCAGATTCCAGCCCCAAAACTGTGAGACAATAAGCTACTGTTGTTGCAAGCCACTCAGTTGTTAATATTTGTTATGGTAGCCCTAGCAAACTATACATGTATTTTGTTAATACACACTAGTTCGTATATAAATACCTAAGGATATTCACACACATATGTGTCTGATATATAGATTACATGTATAAAATAAAATTTAAAAAACTACTTTCAACTCTTTCAAATATTTCTTTTTGTGACTAGCCAAAGAATATCATTTTCTTATTTTTATGTCAATTTTTCAAAGTATGGTTTCATTCAATACCTTTAAATAGTTGTAAAGGAAGAGAATCAAATTCTGGAGGCAATTTGTCATTTCCTAAATTATCACTTTTATGTCAAAGTTGTCAATTTTCTTTCAAGATAAAAGTTATAATTTAAAATGGGAGTGGCATATATTAAAGTTTGATGACCTAGAACCGTCTCTTCCATCTTGACAATTCAATATCACTAAATGCTTAGAAGACTGGGTTTAAGTCAATTTTTTTTTTTTAAGATTTTATTTACTTATTTGAGAGCGGGTGAGGGGGGGGTGGTTTGGCTAGTGGGACAGAATGAGAGGAAGAAGCAGACTTCCATGTGGGGCTCCATCTGAGGACCCTGAGATCATGACCTGAATCAAAGGCAGATGTTTAACCAACTAAGCCACCCAGATGCCCCAAAACACGATTCTTCAATTAAAATTTACTCCAGTACGTCAGTGTTACCTAGTCCATAATACAAGAAATAGAATACATATTTAAAGAAATAAAGTAATGGAATTACTAATTCCAAAGAGCAACTGAGTTGAAATCATTTTTTTCCCTTTTATTCGGAACATGTTCTTACCATAAGTGTGGCCAAGAGCCAAATGAGGTATAATAGGATTTTGGATAATCCAGAAGTATCTCTTTTCTTACCGAACCCTAGTCAGGTAATATTAGGCACTCTGAAAGGTGACTTACTGGCTGATGGTTTTATTTATCTTCCTAAGTAACATCAGCCATTTATTTTTCATTTGGCACACATTATTTTCCCAAGAAAGACAAAGAATTAACTTTTTACTCATTTAGACATCCACTCTAATTGTTTTGAACTTTCTTGGCCATTTTTCCAGTCTTAAAATAAAACTGTAGCATTTTTCCCCCCAAGGGGAATTAATTCAGACCACAAAAGGGATGCAGTGCAGTTCAAGGGAATGTGTGAATTAATTAGTGTTAGAAGAAAAATCCTTTTTCTTATTCACATGCCTTTTGTTTTGGTTCTTCCAAACAATGACTGCTTTTGTGTAGTATTTGAAAGAACTAGGGTATATTTTTCAGGCATGTTTGGAACGGAGAAGGAGAGACAGCATTATACCTCTCAGAAGAATTTCTATATGGTTTTTTGTTTTGTTTTGTTTTTTTTAAAGATTTTATTTATTTACTTGACACAGTGAGAGAGATCACAAGGAGGCAGAGAGGCAGGTAGAGCGAGAGGGGGAAGCAGGCTCCCTGCTGAGCAGAGAGCCCAATGCAGGGCTCGATCCCAGGACCTTGAGATCATGACCTGAGCCGAAGGCAGAGGCTTTAACCCACTGAGCCACCCAGGCGCCCCATTTCTATATGTTTGATTTAACAACTTTCTCAACACATCAATTTGAATTCTCACCCAATCAAAACTTAAGTTACAATTAAAAACCTATTCTGATAAATCAATAGTGGAATTTAACAAGTCTTTCAGGCTCTCCTGACAATACCAGCCCAGCCTCATTAAAACAATCAAGTCCCAGAGTTCTAGTCTGGGTTTTGTTCTACAGGTTTTGTTGTTGTTGTCTTATTTTTGCTTTAAGATTAAAGAGTAGGCATAAAGAAAGCAACAAATTCAAGCAAAAAAATTGGGGATACTTCAAATTGAAAAGCTTCATCAAATTGTCAGTATAAGATTTAATTTCTAAATGTCTCAAATAAACAGGGTTCCCATGAGACTTTAGTTTTCTGGAAGCTGCTAACAAAGTTTAAATGTAAAGCTATGCCATTTTCATGCTAAGTCATTTCTGAGTACCTGAAAGCCAATTTTTGAGTATGGCACATGAATGGGAATTAAACTTACAGTACCTTGAAGGCCCCAAGTAGGCTCTAAACCAGGGTGAGTTACTTGTGGCTCCTTCCTCACAGAGAAACTTCAGGGCCAACACACGGGAAAAGCACTAGGCAGGACCCATGCTATTTATAAGGCTCAACCCAGGATTATACCACTTCTAGGTGAATCAGTGGATGAATCAATCATTACTTAAACCAACCACCCTAATTTCAGCTACTCCTTCATGAAGCCAGAATAGGCCGACAAAAAATAATGTTTCCCTAAGAAAGCTTTTTATAGCCAGTTACTTATATCCAGCCCTTCAAAAGGCAACAGAGTAGAATGGTACTTCCCAACATTTGCTGCTTATTAGAATCACCTTTAAAATCCACTTTGGCTCAGATCCCACCCCCTACCGGGTAAATTAGAATGCCAGAGAGTGGGAGCCAGGAGTCAGGAATCTTTAAGATCTTCAGGTGATTCCAATGTACAGCAAACATGGGATCCAATGAAGTAGAATTTTAAAGGAATTAATGGCAGAAACACAGACGAGGGATAAGAAAGAAAGAGAACATGATTACCTTATCTAGAAAACATAGGCCCAAATATTTGAATCTGGTGCCTTTTGAAATGGAGAATGAACATGCATTAAGAATATGACACACATATGTACACCCCCACACACCAGTGATCACTAAATAAATGCCCGTTTATAATACTACGAGAATCAACTGCTTGGGCACATATTTGATAGTGCGTCAAAATGCTACAAGGAATATAAAAGATATTGACTGATAAATCAATAAATGAATGACTTAGGATAAATGACCTTGCACACTTTATTAGCTCAAAAAGTAGCAGCAGCCTTTAAGATCAACTAATGGTTTGCCCCTGCCTTGCTCTTCCTGTGAAGAAACCTCCTTGAAAGGACCTTGACAGCGCCTATGAGCACAACTGCAATCAATAGATTGATTTCCAAAAATAAACAGGGGTGCTGCTGGTTTTCAGAGAATATAGGGGAGGAAACAGGAAGAAGAATTGTAGCCAGATAACATGCTTGTACTCTTTGGGAACTATCTTAAGGTCTCTCTCTCCTCTCTACAAGGGAAATTCAGGAAACATACACACCAAGACTAAGTAAAGCCATTCACAATCTTATTTGAGGGTAGGGCAGAAAATAAATTTGACAAAGACATGGAGAAGAAACAGCCGGAACCAAAATTACATGCAAAAACCTCATACCATAGGTTACCACCTCGTTTTGCAAATTGGGTTGTAAAGTTTTCAGAGTTAGTGATCTACCTAACAAAGGCTGGCCTGCAGTGAGATGAGCAAACTGATTCCACCCCCACGTTTTCCTACACTGAAACATTTGCTTTCCTTCTCAGTCCCTGGTTAAATAGGCACCCATGTCCCTGTGCCCTGTCCAGAGGAACCTCCACTTTGGTTGCTTCTTGGACCACACAAACAACACTTACTCACTCAGGAAAATATTTGACTACTCCTAGAATCCTTTCGGGTCCCATGGAGTCCCGTGAAGTTTCCTCAGGATTTTCTATCTACACCCAGTGAAATACCCTGTGGCAGAGCTTTCTACCCGTCAGGTCTCAGAAGGGAAGCAGGGAACAGGTTCCCGCTACTCTACAAATCTATTCTTTCATTCAGTCAACTACTTCTGTTGGCAGCTTCCATCTCTATCTGCTCCTCTGTGGGGGAATAGAGACTTTGGACCCCAGCCCCTCCCTGTCTGCTGCTCTCAGCTCCAACAGGCCCCAGCTGCACTGAGGAAGAATGGAGACCTTGGATCCCAGGCCTCCTTGTCCCCTGCTCTCCACAAAGGGAGGGGGGCGGCAATCGGCCCTGAGAGACTGCAACAATGTCCCGTTTCCCTCCCCCATCACCTGTAGCCATTAAAATTCACCCCAAACCCTGCAGGTTGCTCAGTCTTGGGGAGTGATCCCACTGGGCCCGCCTGGCATAAAGCTGTCTTCCCCCTGTGCTCCGTGTGCCCTTTGAGTTTCCTCCGTCACTTCAGTTTTCCCCAACACCTCTAGGTGATCTCAGGTATCATAGGTGAGAGCACTGCTAAGGGCGAGCTCAGCCTCACTTGCTCACCTGACAACCAGTCCCTGTGGTGATACTGATGCTGGGGATGTGCATCAGTATCTCTGATGGCTGGGACAGTGGGGGTACTCCCAAATTCTCGAGCATATTTGAATTCACATATTTTATATACCCAAAACTTCTTCTTTTCAGGTTCTTTTTCTTTAACTCTGTCCTTTATTTCCACCCACTACTTCCCTTGGGGTCAGCTGTTTCACCCCTTAGGTAATACCATAGTGAACTACCACAGAGTATAAGTTAATTTGTACTTTCAGTTCTTGCTTTACATGATGAACACTGGTGTGGTATCCTAAGCAAACATGGCCCGCTCCTTTATTAATGATGACAATCATAATGCTAGGCTATTTTTTTCCATGTTAGAGTTTACATATTTCTATGACCCAAAATTTGGCAAAATATCAACACTTACTTTTGTCATGTCTTACACTCACCAATTGGTATTAAAATCAACATAATTTTTTCAGATCTTTATACTTCTTTATCTGTTTGTTTTTCAGGAGAATCTGTTTTTCTTTAGGTGTTAAAGTCTACTGGTTTCTGAAATTTAATGATTTTGACCATCCTGACATATTTTATCTGAAATTTACCTTTTATTTTTTTAATTTCACAACTTACTTAACAAATACATATTAATTATCTTATGTTTTCTGGAAAAAGTGTCTGTCTAGTGATATAAATTTAGAAATCAGCATACAAATGATGATTCTTTCCAAGGGGCTAGAAGCTGTCACCTAAGAAAATAGTGTTGAAAAAGCAGAATAGAGTTTTAAACTCTGAACCCCAAAACACTGTAATGGTTAGAGTTCACGAAAATGACCTGGTTCTACCAAAAGGGATGGAGACAGGATAACCCAGATATAATATTATCCTGGAAGCCAAATTGAAGAAAAATTTCTAGGGAAGTCTGGGGTAATCAACTGTGCAAAATACGCTGATAAATTGAGTAAAAGGAGGACTGAGAATTTTCTATTAGATTCAACAATACAGTGTCACTGGTGACCCTGTTAAGTACAACTTTTATGATGGTAGAGAAAGCATGATTTTTGTATGTCTTGGACATGCAGTGCAGTAGTATCTCTCTCATTCCCAACTTCTTACTTCCAATCTGGGATATACCTGATATTGAATGAAAAATTACAACGCCCAGCTCTAAGAAATAGCCTATGTTTACTAACCGTGAATGAATAGCCCCCTGCTATAGATAACTTTAACACAGGTTCTTATTTAAATGGGTTCATCTGTAAATACGCAAAGACTATATCTTACGCTTTGCTATCTTTATTTTTCCCAACTCCTGGCAATGCAGAAGACCCAACGTACAAAGGCCATAGCACCAAAGAAGACAGGTGCTCTACTTTTGTCATCCTCCAGACCATAAAGTTGGACACCAGGAAAAAAAAAAAGTACTTAAAATGATTATGGCAGACCATCAGCCCTTAGTGACAATTGGAAATTGATTTAAAGAGATTACTTCAGAGTGTAAGAAATAATGTACTTCTCTATCAATATGATTGGGAATTATTCCTCTGAATTGGTCACATTTTGTGATGCTCTAGATCCACATTATGCAATGAGACATAATCTGTGTCAGAATCAGGAGCCAAGAACTCCAGCTCTGCTTTTACCACTAAATTACTGAATGACATTGAGCAGGTCATGGAATTGTCCTCTGACTTCATTTCCTTATCTATAAATGGAACTGTAATGAAACTTGCCCTTCCTTCTTCATAGAATAATTGTGATGATGCACAGACAAAATTCATGTGAAAGATTTTGTAGAAGCACATATTGCTCTACAAATGCAAAGTGATATAATAAGTTTATGATTAGATCCAAAGTCATTAAAACTAGAGACAAAAGAATATAAAAAATTACAATCTATAAATTCCTATCTGTGTACTACAAAATCCTTCAAGTCATAGCAATGCAAAATGAAAAAAAAATTCCCTAACATCAAATTTGTATGTCTATATGGGCTAAATACATTTGTTCTAAGTTTTTGACAATCTTCAGATACTAAGAATATGTAATGAATTTAGTACCGTAAAATGAGGAAAATTCAAGAAAAACTCAAGATAAAAATGAAAACTTAAGGTAACAGATAAGACATATATTAGGGATGGAAATTTTTGGTTAAATAAAAACTTATATTTCAGTATTGAAGAAATATTTGTACTCTCAACTAATATAACACTGAATATTGGATTTTTAATTTATGGATGAGTACTGTGTTTATATCCTTTTTTATTTTATTATAAAAAGCCTTGAGGTGCTCGCATGAGAAGGTACCCCATAAATTATGCTGTGTAACTTCATACAGCATAGTCATTAATCACAAGCGTTAAGCTTTTCTTTTCTTTTGGCATTGAACAAAGAAATCTTGAAAACATAAAGGAAACAGGTCAGGATAATCTGCCATGACTATTTATTTCACTTTAAAGAGTTGTCTCATGGAGCGCCTGGGTGGCTCAGTGGGTTAAAGCCTCTGCCTTCAGCTCAGGTCATGAACTCAGGGTCCTGGTATGGAGTCCCACATCAGGCTCTCTGCTCAGCAGGGAGCCTGCTTCCTCCTCTCTCTCTGCCTGCCTCTCTGTCTGCTTATTATCTCTCCCTCTGTCAAATAAATAAATAAAATCTTTAAAAATAATAATAATAAAGAGTTGCCTCAGAGCCAGGAGAATGTGTTCGATTTATTGTTTCTGACTTCACTAACCATCCTAGGTTGGGCAAGAGTTTTCTAAAACATTTCCTCCCACCAAAAAAAAAAATTAGTTGTTGCATGAGACTTTCAACATTTAACCTAGGATAATCTTTAAGAATTATTTCTAAATAAAGCTTTTAAGTTACCCTTCTGCTTTCATAATGTTTTGGGACTTAGAAAATTAAAATTCTTATAGAATTGTTGAAATTTCTTATTGAAATGGTTATTCTTATAAAAATAACAGACCCAGCCTGTTAATTTCTCATGGATTTCTCCAGATTTTTTAGATGAATACCCAAGGGTATCCAAGTCTCTTAAGATCATCACACAACACTCATGCTTTACCCACAAATGAAATAACACCGTCCTTTCACTAATAAGGAAAGGAATTAAATTTCTGATACCTAGAGTGTTTCAAACAGTTTACTTGACATATTGCCTTTTTCATAACCCCTGGACAGGGTATTGCATGTTGTAAATCCTCATTTAAGAATATATGTAGCAGAAAATATTAATTGTTTGGGAGGATATGGATAAAAGGGAACCCTTGTGGACTGTTGGTGGGAATAGAAAATGGTGTAACTGCTGTGCAAAGCAGTATTGTGGTTCCTCACAAAATTAAAAATAGAACTGCCATCTAATCCAGGAATTCCACTACAAGATATATGTCAAAAAGAATTGAAAACAGGTTCTCAAAGAGTTATCTATATATCCATGTTTATAATAGCATTATTTAAAATACCCAAGAGGTGAAAGCAACACAAATGTCCATCAATGAATGAATGGATAAGTGAAATGTGGTGTGTGCATACAATGGAATATTGTTCACCCTTAAAAAGTTAGCAAACCCTGTCACATGCTATAACATGAATGAACCTTGAGGACATTATGCTAAATAAAATAAACCAGTCACAAAAAGTATAAGTCCATGTACATGAGGTATCTAAAGTAGTCAATTTCATAGAAACAGAAAGAAGACTGGTAATTACCAGGGGCATAGAAAATGGGACTTGTTTTCTAATGAGTATAGAGTTTCCATTTTGTAAGACAAAAAATTTCTAGAGATATATTACACAATAATGTGAATATACTTAGCACTACTCTACACTTGAAAATGGTTAAGGTGGTAAATTTTAGGTTATATGTTTTTTACCACAATAAAATCAGGAATACATGTAGCAGCTATCATAACAGCATCTGTATGTTTTGATATGCATTGCTATTTCCCCCCAAATATTATATAGGAACCTCTTAAATTTATAATAATAATAAATAATTATATAAAGTAAATTATATACAAAAAAAACAATAGATATAAACAACTGTAAAAATTACCCAAGAAAAGGATAGACTTGATAAGCAAGGAATAGAAGCTATGGAAGAAGGACACTATTTGGGTGATGGATAATAGCAAATGTATTAGAATAGTCCATTTCTTAGAGTTTACAAGAATGGAACTATATCTTAGTGGCCGTGCTAAAGACAGCAACTATGTGATTTTTATATATAATTTTAATTATTTGGTTGTGAAACCAAAATATAATTTATTTTAGTGGGTTGTGATATTATAGTTTAGATAATTTCTTAATGAAACATTGTACAGTTTCTTGGTAGTTGTTTATTTAATTTGCATGTATATATATAAATATGTAAAACAATATTTTCCTGATCATTTGTTATATTATACATATACAAAATGATAAACATGTTAGGAAACAAATTTTAATTACTTTGTGATGTTTCTTTGGTTCCTTTATTGCTTGCTGTATTGTTTAATAAATAAAACATTACCAAGAAAAAGAAAATTCTTTTGCCCTAAGGAGTCAGGCTTGGTTATTAACACATCAACAATAACTGCAGAGTATCCATAGAGAATGAGGGAACTGTGACATAAAACTCCTTTTTCTGGAGAGATATTTTAAGGAAAAGAACAAAGGGGGAGGAAGTTAACCTTCTTTTATAAGAGAAATTGCTGAGACAGGAACTTTTTTTTTGTATAAAATATTTTACAGTTAAAAGATAATTAACATATGATGTAAGCATCCAATAGCATATAAAACACATAGAAGTTGGAAGACCTAAAAATCTTTCAGAGAAGGAGGCAAATGGTAAGAGCCAAAGGAAAGGAAATCTGGCATGTTTTATAAAATGCTAACTTTGGGAAATTTAAGGGAAACACCAGAGTAGAACATCATAAGAAAGAAAGAAAAAGAAAGAGAGAGAGAGAGAGGAGTAAATAGTAAGCCAACACCAAGCAGATGAGTCCTTCCAATTACAAAATCACTGTAAGGTTTACTCCAAATAAAAATGAAGGGTATTTTTTTTAATAAATAAAGCAATCATATGAAAAACAAAAAACATTAGAGAATTTGTGAAGTTCGAAGTGTCAGTGTATGGTCCCTAATTGAGTCTCCCCATATCCAGTGCATGGCAGCTCTGTGATTGGGAGACATGCTATTCTCAAGGGATGCCTAACTGCTGATGGCCACTCTTCCTGCCTGGTCCCCCACGAGCAACCCCCAGGCAATATGCCCCTCTAAGATTCCTTTCAACAAGTGATCATGTGGGTGTTTTTGGTGACTCCCTCTTCCAGCCTGGATTCCACTCTATCCTTACATAGAAGGGTTCCTAGATATGTAGCTCACTTGTAGATAACACTGCTACTTTGTTCCTTGATGCTAATCTTATTTCAAACATCTTAGTAAGCTTGCAGAATAAATACACATAGATAATACCTTCCATTTAAAAAACCCAGAGCCCAAAGTGGATGCAGAGAATCTCTTTTGAATGATTGTCTGGCTCTTCCAGCCCCAAACCTATGGGAGTACACCCAATCCTTCCTCAGGTTGGTTTGCTTGAGAAAACTCCCTTCCCTCTCCTCCTAAAAGCCACCTTCACCCTAAGGTCAGAAAAAGAAAAAAAAAAAAAAGCCTACAGCAGTCACATGTTCAACTCTGACTGGATACAAATGAAACTCCATGACTCATTTTCTCTACATTAGTGTTTCTCAGCTGCTAGGAGATGACAGTTATTGCATGACTCTTGGTCTCATTCTTTCACTCTTCTCATAAAGTTTTCACTCTAAGTGTCAATATAGAAAATTGAGATAATTTGCTTGCAACAGCTATGGGTTGGAAACACTTTCCAATCATTTGATATTATAATGATTTTCACAAATCTTTGATGCAACAAAACATGAATCAGGATCAGAAACATGGCTCATCCTCTCAGTCTATATCCTCATGTAAACATTCAAAGTAAATATGTGTCTATACCTGAATCTCTATTGGCCATGTTTCATTCCTTTTTTTTTTTTTAAGATTTTATTTATTTATTTATTTAACAGAGAGAAGAGAGATCACAAGGAGGCAGAGAGGCAGGCAGAGAGAGAGCGGGAAGCAGGCTCCCTGCTGAGCAGAGAGCCCAATGTGGGGCTCAATCCCAAGACCCTGAGATCATGACCTGAGCTGAAGGCAGAGGCTTTAACCCACTGAGCCACCCAGGTGCCCCAGCCATGCTTCATTCTTACTACATCTGGCAATATTGCTATATCCTAACATCTTACCACATCATACTATGTTCATAGGCTTCTATATTATCCCATATTTGACCTGTAAGTCCTTAGAACTTCTCTTCTCAACACCTGGCAAGTTCTGGTAACAATACTTCCGCCTAATGGTTAAAAGAACAGACTTTGAAGACGAAGGAACTTTGTTTGGAATACCAGCCTGTCACCTCCCAGCTTTGTAATTTGCTTAGTTTTGTCTTCTTAAATTTTTAAATGAAACCCAGTTTTCTCATGTATAAAATAAAAGAAATAATCCACTTATTTTGGATATTTTTATATACCAAATAATACTATATATGTAAAATATGTACCAGGAATGCAATAAATAATAGCTGTCACTGTTTTGTGTATTAAAAGTAAAAAAAAGTTATTATTCATAATATGACCATTGAGTCAAAAAAAGATCTTGAACTGCCATTTAAGTTATTTAAAAGCAATGAAATTACTTTCAAATTAGCATTAATTTGATTAATTAATTAATCAATATGACAGACCCTAATCCAATATGACTGGTGTTCTTTTTTTTTTAAATTTTTTATTAACATATATTGTATTATTTGCCCCAGGGTACATGTCTGTGAATCATCAGGCTTACACATTTCACAGCATTTGCCATAGCACATACCCTCCCCAATGTCCATAACCCTACCCCCCCCACCTCCCAGCAACCCTTAGTTTGTTTCTTGAGTTTAGGAGTCTCTTATGGTTTGTCTCCTTCCCCATCCCATCTTGTTTCATTTCTCTTCCCCACCCCGCCAAAACCCCCTGCCCTGCCTCTCAAATTCTTCGTATCAGAGCAATCATGTGATAATTGTCTTTCTCTGACTGACTTAATTCGCTTAGCATAATACCCTCAAGTTCCATCCACGTCGTTGCAAATGGCAAGATTTCATTTCTCTCGATGGCTGCATAGTATTCCATTGA
>CM052799.1:103375643-103441965 GCA_028533885.1 Nasua narica | reverse complement strand
TTACATCCGTGTTCATCAAGGATATTGGTCTGTAATTCTCCTTTTTGATGGGGTCTTTGTCTGGTTTTGGGATCAAGGCAATGTTGGCCTCATAAAATGAGTTTGGAAGTTTCCCTTCCATTTCTATTTTTGGGAACAATTTCAGGAGTATAGGTATTAATTCTTCTTTAAATGTTTGGTAGAATTCCCCTGGGAAGCCATCTGGCCCTGGGCTCTTGTTTTTTGGGAGATTTTTTTTTTTTTTTAAGATTTTATTTATTTATTTATTAGGAAAGAGAGAGAGTGAGAGAGAGCAGGTCAGAGTGAGAAGCGGACTCCCCATGGAGCTGGGAGCCCGATGTGGGACTCGATCCCGGGACTCCGGGATCATGAACTGAGCCAAAGGCAGTTGCTCAACCAACTGCGCCACTCAGGAGCCCCATATTGGGAGATTTTTGATGACCATTCCAATCTCCTTACTGGTTATGGGTCTATTCAGGTTTTCTATTTCTTTCTGGTTCAGTTTTGGTAGTTTGTGTGTCTCTAGGAATGCATCCATTTTTTCCAGATTGTCTAGTTTGCTGGCGTAACCAAGTCTAAAAAGAAGACTTTTTTAGTCTTCTTCAAGAAGAAACCAAGTCTAAAAAAAAAAAAAAAGAAAAAAGAAAAGAAATCAAGTCTATCAACACCCTGATCTCTGACTTCTAGCTTCCGAGACTGTGAGAAAATAAATTTCTGTTGTTTAAACCTATATGTTATCAGCAGCCCCAATAAAATAATACACCCTCCAACCTTAAAAAAAAATTAAATGAAACCTATAGACTTTTATGAGATATTAACTTATATCAAAGGTCAAGATACACATATAAAAAAGTAGGACTCACAAATTTATGGAGTGCAGCTAACTCCAGGCATGTGTGAAATAGAAAGACTTACATGATTAACCCATGTGGGGGAGGTCAAGTAAAAACAAACTATTAAAGGTAAAAACTAGTGTGATAGAGATCTTTATAAGGTATTACTCTATAATGAAAGGTTAAAAACATAGATAGTTCCAGAGAACAGTAAGTCATAGCTTCAAAGCCTCATGTAAATTATAAATAATGTTTCATGTATTATTAACATATACTAACAAAAGGCAACCAAAATTAATGAGGATTAAAATGTTGCTCCTGGATACAGGACAAAATGATTCACTCCAATTAGTACAGAATTATATATATTCTACATACATTAACTTTAACCTCATTTACCAGAACTCCGGTCCTCATTTACAATTAAATTTTTCCAATTAATTTTTCTCAATCTTCTCCAACAGACATCAGTTAATGTTTCAATTATGTTGCTGGTGACGATCTACTCAGCTAGTCAAAATTCACCAGCAACATAAATTACTATATATGTATGCCATGCTAACTGTTTTATTTGTTTCAGCTCTGCTCTTTTCTTTGTAGATGTGTAAAAGCTAAATGAAGAAATAAATGCTGATTTTGAAAGATTTTAGTTTTACCCTTATATACAGTATACATACAAAAAAAACATCTTTTAAATCTTCTATTTCACCAATACTGGGCAACTTCACAGAGACTCTTCACATATTTTTCGCACACATACGTACACTCACACTCACACAAGTACATACTGAGAAGTTTGGAATTAGCGCCATCATTTTGTTCTCACATAAATAATGCAGCCTTTTTCAACGAGGACACAAAATTGATTCTGAGACCAAAGAAATAGATGGCAGATACCTTACAAAAGATCCAGGTCTCCTGGTGTTTAGATGATATGTAAGTCTTACTTACTATCCCCACCCTGAATACTGATTGGATAGCCTCCAATTTAACTCATGTTGACACTTTCTATCTGGACTTAGAGCAGACCTCACAGCTAATTCTTTTCCCAGAAATGTCCTTGGCATAAAGGAACTGCTTCACCCCGGGTGTAATATTATAACATAACAAGGGCTATATATTTGGTTCTTGTTCCTGGTTCCCAGTACAGAACTTCTAAAACCCTTATAATTTCCTGAGGGACAGGAGCGCTAGGAGCATCTTTTGTTCTAATAATTGGTCTTTGACCCTTATTCCTGACACAGAGCTCCTAAATCCCTTGACATTTTCTGATGATAAGACTAACTTTGGTTTAATGAGGTAACTCTGGGGGGGGGGGGGGGTGGAGGGGGGGAGGGTCCTGGATAGATTTAGGACAGAGGCTGGTCACTAGAAGCACCAAGCCATGACTGGAAGCTTGAAACTCTCAGCATATAAAAGAATTTTGATCTAAAATGGAACCAGAAGATATAAAATGTAAAATCTCATGCATGTACTCTCAGGAAAACAAAACTTAAGAACTGAGACTGATTTCCTATAAATACCTGATTTATAGAAAACTGAAAGTATTGGGATTTTCTTAAATTATAGGGAGTTGATCAGGAATTGTCTCATATCAACCTTGGGAAGATTAACTTATGATTTCCAAAGGCATGAACAAACAATAATCCAGGTTGGCCTTATTTTATAAGATGGAGCTTTGTTTGTGTGACTGGACTGGTTTTGTCTGCTTAGAGAACTTTCAATGCTGATCTGTTTTATTAATTTTAACAGATTCTAAGTGAACACTCCCCTCTTTACCTTCCTTTTTATATCAAACCTATGATGAATATGCCCATCGCTTGTTACAGTTTGCATGTCTCAAACTACAATTCCTCTGCTATTCCAGTATGAACTCATCTTTTTCACAACTTTGAGCTTCACTCAGTTTACTTCTTTATCTATGTGGGCAAATCCCACTGCTCATCCTCTAGGGAGGGAAGAGGATCTAGAGATTGATTTCAATCACCAGTGGCCAATTATTTAATCAATCCTGCCTACATAATGGAACTTCCATAAAAAAAACCCTAATGAAAGGGTTTGAAGAACTTCCAGGTTGGTGAGCACATGGAGGTACTGGTAGAATTTGCACCCTGAGAAGGCATGGAAGCTCTGTGACCCTTTCCCATGCTTTGCTCTATGCATCTTGTCCACTTGGCTTCTCTTGAATTGTATCTTTTATGGGTAACAGTAAACAAAACACTTTCCTAAGTTCTGTGACCCATTCTAACAAATTATTCAACAAAAGAATGTGTCATGACAACCCCCAATGTAGCTGGTCTGTCAAAAGTATTAGAGGCTCAGGCTCACAATTGGCACCTAAAGTGGGGGGCAATCTTATAGAACTGAGTCCTTAACTGGGGGAGTCTGCACTAACTCTAGAGGGTTAATGTAAACATGTGAGTTAAATATGAGGATACTGAACCAGACACCCACTGAGAATTTAAAAATTACTTGGTGTGGGAAAAATCTATATGTTTGGTGTTAGAATTGGTGAGAATGGTGGGGGGAGGGAGGAGTGTATTCCTTTACAAGGTCACATCCCTTACTGAGAGAGGCTAGTCCAGTACCCAGCAGTTAGTTGATACGGGAGTACAAAGGCCTAGCTCCCTTATTTCAACATGTGATTAAAGGGGGCTCCAGAGCTCCCCACTGAATTGGTTAAGGTTTTGTGGTATCCAAATAACAGTTCAATTTCTCCCACTGCCCCACCTTTCTTCCTTGCTCCTTCATGCTGTGCCCAATTAATTTCCTGCACACAAATCCCATTCTCAGAGTCTCTTTTCTGGGGAACCCAACCTAGAGTACTTGTAGCCTTAATTATGTAAAAATAAGCAGATAGGTGTTTTAATCTAATACAGGTTTTTTAATTTGACTATTTGTATGTTAATGCATTAACAAATGATTACATGCAATATGGCCCTCAATGTGTTAATGTAGGGTCTGACAGTGAGGTGGGATTTCAGGTGACATTGTTTCCTTCCTTATACTTCTACTATTTTTTTCAATTTTGTAATGATCATATTTCATTCTTACACTCAGAAAATATATACTTATTATAAAAAGTTATATAAGTAATCAATATAATAAACTAAAATCATATTGTTCTTATAAAATGAGAGAAAAATTAAAATAAGGAACTAATACCTTACCTTTCCTAGCAGATATTCATAAGATTCTAAGATTATTAATCACAAAATGGCAAATGAACACATTATTTTTTTTTTAAGATTTATTTATTTATTTGGGAGAAAGAGATCAGCAGGAGAAGAAGGGAGAGAGAGTCTTAAGCAGAATCTGCTCTGAGCAGGGGACCCAACAATGGGAGCCAGATGCTGGAGACAAACTTGGGGCTCAATCTCACAACCCTGAGATCACAACCTGAGCTGAAAACAAGAGTTTTAAGCTTAGCCAACTGTGCCACCCAGGCACCCCAGCATGTTAAAATTTTTAAGATAGCCTTTAGAAGAAGCAAAAACTAAAATCATTAAAAATTATTATTTCCAAAATGTAAAGTTTAAGGTAAGAAGGGTGAGTAGGGATAGTTCTTTTTGGTTTTCATTTATGTTTCTCAGTACTATTTAAGTTTATTTAATCCTATGTGTTACATATATTACTCTGGTAACATTTTATTAATTCCTTTAAGGAAAAATAGCACACATTAAAATGGGCCATAAATAGGGCACCTGGGTGGCATAGCCAGTTAAGTGTCTGCCTTCAGCTAAGGTCATGATCCCAGAGTCCTGGAATCAAGTCCCATTTGGGCTCCCTGCTCAGGGGGGTCCTGCTTCTCCCTCTCCCTTTGTTCCTCCCCATGCTTATGCTTTCTCTCTTCATCAAATAAATAAATGAAATCTTAAAAAATAATATAAAATAAATGAGCCACAAATAAAATTTTACAAATTATAATAGTGATGTTAGAGATAATAGAATTGTGGGTCATTTATAGCTTTACTGTCAAATTACCCTATTGTTATTTTCCATAATTTATATAAATACATAAAATTTTAAATCAGTCTTTGCCATCTAGTAGATTTGGAATCTTGGAGAAGTTATTTAGCCTCTGTAAACCATATTTTCCTATTTAGAATATGGCTATAATAATGATTAAAGTATGAATTAAATGAGATAATGCATATACAGTGCTTAATAGAGTCTCCACCACATAGAAGTGTTTGATAAATGCTAACTTGAATGAAGGCCTGATTTTTCAACTTCCTCACCAATTTCAGTTATCCATGTAGTTTTATCAGTAGGTACCATGTGTCCTAGTTAATACCTATCATTTCAGAGTAACTATCAATAGTACCACTTTCAGTTTCCAAAGTTTCCTAATAAAGTTGATAAATTATATGGTTACTCTTCTTATTAATTATAGCATTAACATAAAAAGAGAAAGAAATCAGATGTTCTTTTCAAGCTCATAAGTTACTTCTCTCCACATACCACTTAGCTAATATATGGTGAATGGTGAATGAAGATCGTCTACAATATGGAATAGATATTTCACACACAGGCGTACAATTATTGAGAAGCATTTTGAGCGATCAAAAATGACAACACCACTATTAAAGTTTTATAAAGATACAAATAAATTATTTCACATTTGAGTTCACTGTCAACAATTCTAGAAAAGGTTAAATTGAGCAGTCATGATTACTTTTCCTATCAAAGAACATTCTAGATCACCCTAAATAGGAAAAAATAATCACTAGACTAATGTAGGATTGAATCCTGTTATTTCTGTCCTCTTCACCCTGCCTGAACAGCTGACTATTTCTTTGAAAAACATTTCGAGTTACTGGGATACAAAAATATGAAATTAACTTTTTTAATTATGATGAAGCCACATGTGAACACTAGGACATTATGAATCAACTCTCCTCTCATTTTAAATAGACTGTATCCTTTGAAAGATTTTATTATCAATGTCTTATTTTTAAAAATCAGACACATTATCTACTAGAATTACATTGACTGAACAGAGAAAATTAGAGTTTTACCTGTGCATTTTTACATGACCTATCTGTACTGTCTAATCACCTTAGACAAAGATATTATGTTCCAACAAAGTTGTACTTAGCAGAGCCTCTGTGATGCTAGTCTTAGTAATTAGGATTCAATCTTCCAGCCATTATGCTCACAACCATCAGCGACCCAGAAAACTCCTGCTGACAGTGGAGGAACATAATGAATGCATAATAGGTCATTCCCAATCTATCCTCTTTTCAGATTCTGTGTATCTCTTCTTCACACAGGTTTTCTTCTACTTAAATGAAAATATTAAATGCTTAAATATATACCACAGACATAAGGAGAATAAAACTATCAATAGACAAGGACTCTAAATGGTCAATATTACTTAAGAGGCCCTAGAGTACAACTTTGTAGTATGAGTAGCATTAAAAGACCTCTACTCTACTCCAACATCCCTCTTCAATTTTTCTTGGTCTTGGGGTGCCTGGGTGGCTCAGTGGGTTAAGCCTCTTCCCTTGGTTCAGGTCATGATCCCAGGGTCCTGAGATTGAGCCCCACAACAGGCTCTCTGTGCAGTGGGAGCCTGCTTCTCCCTCTCCTGCTGCTCCCCCTGCTCATACTCTCTCTGTGTCAAATAAATAAATAAAATTTAAAAAAAAAAAACTTAAAAATTAAAAAAAGGAAAAGAAAAGAAAAAGCTACTCCCTAACTGGAATGCCTGCTTTGGACTGTTACATGAATGTATTACAAATTTGTGTTGTGTTAATCCACTGGTATTTTATAATTCTCTGGTCAACAGTTGGCAATCCCCAAATTAATACAGAAATTGGAATCAGATGTGGCATTAGCAGTCAGGCAGTCAATAGCAAAGGAATTGATTTTGGAGGCTGAAAAGATAGAGACCTATGTTACACAAGGGCAAAAAACGGTTAGTGGAATAATCACCTGACAGAATCTAGAGAATGCAAATAATATGCCTATTGAGGCCATATCCCTAAGGAAATGGTTGCAAAAAGTTTAGAGTATGTATTACATTTCCTTTCTGCTTTTTTTGCAAGGTGCAGTGGTCTCCATGTTTGTGTCCCCTGTCCAAATTCATATGTTGAAGCCCTAATCCTAATGTGCTGGTATAAGGAAGTAGGCCTTTGGCAGGTGGTTAAGACTAGATGAGGTCTCATGACGGGATTAGTGTCCTTGTAAGAAGAAGAAGTGACAAGAGCTCTGTTTCTCTGCCATGTGAGGACACAGAAAGAAGGTGGCCATCTGCAAGCCAGGAAGAAAGCTCCCACCAGAACTCAACCAGGCTGGCACCTTGATCTTTAATTTTCTAGTCTCCAGAACTATGAGAAATAAATATCTGCTGTTTAATCCACTTAATCTATGTTTTGTTTTGTTATGACAGCCCAAAGAGACTAAGACACATGATATAAAAATGAAGAGTTACACTAAGAATTAGATTGCTTGAAGGAAAAATAAAGAGGAATAGATAATCCAGAAATGCGGGGCCTTGAAGGATTGGAAAATTAGAAACTCAACTGCTTTTAGACCTCAACTACAAGAAAAAAATGACTGAAAATGATTTTGAAAGACAAAAGCTCGCTATGATTGTTCAATTAAGCAGTGTCACAGCCTTGAGCAAATCAGATTTAGAAGATGTCCTTCCATTCAAGACTTTTTTATTTTAGATGCCCTGTAACAATTAAATTGAAAGAAATATAGGTATGGAAGCCCTCTCTCAAACACTACAAGGAAAACATATTGATCAAGCAAAGATAGGTTTATTAAATCTACTATAATAAGGAAGAATATCTTTTTTATTTTTAATTTTTTTATTAACATATAATGTATTATTTACCCCAGGGTACAGGTCTGTGAATCATCAGGCTTACACATTTCACAGCATTTGCCATAGTACATACCCTCCCCAATGTCCATATCCCTATCCCCCCTCCCCACCTCCCAGCAACCCTTAGTTTGTTTCTTGAGTTTAGGAGTCTCTTATGGTTTGTCTCCTTCCCCATCCCATCTGGTTTCATTTCTCTTCCCCACCCCCCCCCCCATATCCCCCTGCCCTGCCTCTCAAATTCAGGAAGAATATCTTCTTGACTAAGTCTTGGTAGTAACTCAAATTACAAATTCTGGAAATTAGGAAATGATAGAAAGTTCTTGGGGCCTGGGTTGAGTGACTTTAAAGTGGATGTTGCAAGGCAGAGATCTGGTTTAGAATGACTGGATTATGACATACTAGCTTCGGTTTTGTGTGAACAGTGGGGCAATGGCCTTGAAGCAGCCTTGACAAGCAAGCTGTTGTTCTTAATGAGTATGTTTGTTGCTTTATGGTTTAATATTCCAGAAGAAGGTATTTTCTGGAGAAAGTAACTACCTTGCGCTTGGTCTCAGTACTGTTTAAATAAGGACAGGGATATATGCCTATTTTCATCATTGGTTAATTCAGAGAAAAGAAATTATATTCACAGGAGAAGAAAGTATGGTTTAGGTATTGTTTAACATAGAGACAAGAAATTATGGTGGTTTCAATTATCAAGAAATTATGTTGGTTTCAGTTATCAATTCCCACTTTTGGTCTTTCTCTAACCTATTCTAGAGGATGGATCATTTATCATCTGGGGTAATGATCAATCAAAATGTGCATTGCTCTTTAATGAGACACAGTCATGTATTAAGATTCCTTTTTAGATGACAAACTACTGAATCATTTAACAGAAAAGTAGGTATATAACATCATTAGGACTCTGAAGATAACAAAGTTGAGGACTGTGACACAGACAAATACTAAGAAAAGGATTATGATCAGAGTTTTTAACCTACTTCCAAGCCAAGAGTAAAGAGTGCCTAAATTAAAGCAAGAAAATAGATCCAATTCCCAATGTGAAGAGCTTATAGTACACATTTAATTATTTGCCAGATGTTTTAGAAACAATTAGGATCCTAGAAAACTCTGTAGGGTTAAAAAGAATAGTATAACATCTAGGGCTGTTCTATTTTGAATCACCACCAATCTAGTCCCTTGAACTTCTTAGGCAAGGAAATCTACAACCCTAATGGCATTGTCATACTCTCTTGCCAATATGTGAACTATCACATTTTGGACATTCCTCCACTTTACAGACATAAAGCAAGCAAGAGGAGACTCAAGAACAGAAGAAAGAAGCTACAAATCCCTCTTAATACCTAAGTTTTGGGGTCTTGATTCAAGACCAAGTTTTTCTTCTTTTTGAACTAACCTACCTAAAGATTTCTTTTTTTTTCTCCCCAAATTTGTTTGTTTTAATTTTTCAGTGTTACAAGATTGACTGTTCATGCACCACACCCAGTGCTCCATGCAGTACGTGCCCCTCTCGATACCCACCACCAGGCTCACCCACCCCCCCACCCGCTCCCCTCCAAAACCCTCAGATTGTTGCTCAGAGTCCACAGTCTCTCCTGGTTCAACACCCCCTCCGATTTCCCCCCATTCGCCCTTCCCTTCCTTCTCACGATGCCCTCCATGATTTTCCTAAAGATTTCTTTCTGGTTTTTTCTTTCGTTTGTTTTTTGAGAGAGAAAAAATGGTGTATCAAAATGAATTCTGTGTATATCAGACACTATTCCAGTGGTAGGCATCAGCTACTGAGACAATAACACCCTTACCCATTGTTGCAGGTAGTAGCCAATGGATAAACTTTTCATGAACAAGACCAATACCATTTGTTGGAAGTCAGTCACCCAATATTTTTTGTTTGGGGGGTATTCTGATCCAAAATACCTTTGGGGGCTATCTAATTATTTTGTAAATGTTTAGTGCCACTCAATAAGAGTAGATTAGAGTCAGATGGTGAGATTTAAATTAGGTAGATCATTGGTTAGAGCAATAGTAAAACAGCATAAGATTAAGTTTAAGAAGTAAGCCTTCTTACAGCTTTGTTAAAATGAGGTGGTGACTTGCCTTGGGCTGCCATAACAAAATACCATAGACGGTAGCTTGAACAACAGAATTTTCTCACAGCTCTGGAGGCTAGAAGTCTGAGATCAGTCTGAGATCAGCCAGCATGCTGAGCTGAGTTCTGGAGAGTTCTCATCCTAGTTTGCAGATGGCTGCATTCTTTTTATGTCCTCACATGGCAGAGACAGAGAAAGAAAGAGAAAAAGACAAAGCTCTCTTGTGTCTCTTCTTATCATGATGCTGATCTCATTGTAAAGGTCCCACCCTCATGACTTTACCCAATCCTAATTACTTCCCAAAGACCCCTATTTCCAAATACCATCACACTAGGGGTTAAGGCTTCTACATATGAATTTCAGATGGATGCAATTTAGTCCACAGCAGGTAGCTTTCACTTATAGTCTATATTTTTCCTACTCATATTCTAAGCCCTATTTCTGTGAAAAGTTTGTTACAAAGGCCAACTACTGTGAAAAATTCCTAGATGTTGCTTTAACAAAGACAGAAAGACAGAAACCTCCTACCCTAGATGTGATATATAAAAGCTTTGGACTTTTGGCTGTCTGGCCTTTTGCATTATAATTATTCTTAGATCTAAGAAGTTGCTTAGTAGTTGAATCCAACCAACCAAGATCCTGGTTAATTCATGAGAAGAAATTGGTACTAATTTGATTGGGCTAGCTAAAATATAAATCAAAATCACATAAAAATTATAGCAAGTCTCTGGACATATACAAAGGAGTTACTAGTGATGCAAAGAGCAATATCAGTGATAGGGACTTTGTGGATATCATAGTTAAAGGATAATAAGTTTGATAGTAAATTCAGAAAGTTAGAGTAGCGTAAAATATATAAAACAGAAAATCAAGAACAAGTGCATACAGACTAAATCATGATAATCTGTGGCTCTCATCAGTTGGCCCTTAGTCTGTGGATTGTACAGAAGCTGGCTACTTCATGCAGTTGCCAACCTGGTCCAAATATCTAGAAGCTGTCTTTTCTCAGATTATTTGCTCCTGGAGGATACCTAAAAATAATCATCCTAAGGTCTTTGTCCAGGAGTCTTCCAATGAGCTGCAGGTGGTTTATATCTCTCAAATGGGTAGATATAAATCAAGGATCAACACTCAAAGTTTTAATATGGCACTAATGGTTAACAATGGCTAATAATGTCTATTCCATATGATTTCAAGGGTTGTCCATCTTTGATATATCTTCCAGAAAAGCAAATCTCCCCACATTTTAAGTTATGCAAAGGTTGTTAAAAGGATGTTAAAGAAAGGCTGCCTATACCTGGTGATGATAAAACTGAATGTGCTACATAAATCCCATGCAGTTTTCCCATAGAACTGAGTCCAGGATTAAAAGTAATATTCCTAAATTCATGAATCAGCCTGTTTCTAACCCATTACAAAAAAGACAATGAATCTGAAAAAGAGTCAAGCTCATTATCATTAAGGTCAGTGGAAATGCTTTAAACTACAGAAGTTCAAAGGACTCAGATCTTTAAAATTTTTCATTTTAAAATTCCATTTGTGCTTTTCTCCTTTCTCAAAGACTAAGACTTTTAGACACTATGAAGTTTCTCAATAAGTAACACGTCCTTGAAAATCTCTTGAATGAGAGCTCCAGCAAAATGGATGCTTCATCACTGGAGAGAGAGCGAACGAAAATCAAGCAATTGTTTCACTACCATCATGACTTAGCTCTCTGGCTGGAAAAACTCCAGTCAATCCTGAGAAGAAACAAACAATGATCAAGACATATTTAAATTTTATTCTAGGTGTTTGCTAAATAAAATGCATTTTGAGATTTTCAAAGCTTTGAATTGCTGGAGACAGCAAGGTAAGGGCCTTGATGAAAAAGCTGTGAAATGTGGCTCCCCTAGTTGTTTCATAATTTCATCTCTCATGAGCAAGAATGTCCCGGAGCAAGCAGCTAAATTATTTTTTGCTTGGTCTCAATATTGTTTAACATAGCAACAAAAAAGTAAGCTTCGTCTCAGTAGTGTATACTACAGGGACAAGAAATGATGTTGGTTTCCATTTTCAAGAAGACCAAAAGAGTAAAAGAAACCAAACCAGAAAACTATGTAAGAATTTTGGTGATGGTTCCTGACATCAGAACCAACTAGAAACAGATCAGAAGCCTAGTATGTCTCTAAGACAAATACATTTCCAGTGAAATTCTGGACTGGGGTTTAAAAATCCTTTGATTTCTTCAAGCCTTAAAACACCCCTTGGGCATAGTAAAATTGTAGCAGCACAGAATAATTGTGAAAGTTGCACCTCCCAGGGAGGACATATTCCCCAATTCCTACTTCTGTTGTGGCTCTAGAGAATAATGGACAAGAAAGAATCTTTCAGGGGCGCCTGGGTGGCTTAGTGGGTTAAAGCCTCTGCCTTCAGCTCAGGTCATGATCTCAGGGTCCTGGGATGGAGCTTCACATCCAGCTCTCTGCTCAGCAGGGAGCCTACTTCCCCACCCCCTCTGCCTGCCTCTCTGCCTACCTGTGATCTCTCTCTCTCTCTGTCAAATTAATAAATGAAATCTTTAAAAAAAAAAAAAAAGAAAGAAAGAAAGAATCTTTCATCTGATGGAACTTCTAAGAGCTATAGAAAATGTTAGACAAGAGAGCTCCTCCAGAAAGCAGAATCAAAATCTAATAAATAAACTTCCTCCGCAGGCCAGACAGAAAGTCTTCTCCATGTCTGCCATTAGAAATTGTTAATGTTGTAAAACAGAGACAACTGTGTCTTTCTCAATATTCTGTTTTGGAAATGGAAGTTTTTAGCATGTTATTTTGTCTTTGTTTTACCATTGTATGTGAGGCATGTGTGGAACCATGAGTGTGACATGGGGAGAATAAATAGTTTGTCCTAGTTTTTTCTTTTTAGTTCTTCGACCACCAGAAAACATGGACCGACATTCAGAGCTAAAAAGGAGGATGCCGTGCAACAAAGGATCCTGACTTGGAGCTGGACGTTACCTTAGGTTGACTCTGTTGGGAAACATAGGAACACAGTCTCCTGAATCTTTGTTAAACAATATTGAGACCAAAACAAAATTAACTTAGCTTCTTGCTCTGGGACATAGTTGTTCCTAAAAGATAAGATTGTGAAATAGCTATCAATTGATATAGATACACAGAGATATGTGTGTAGATATAGATTTATATAGATACATAGAGATAGATGTGTAGATATAGATATAGACAATTATGTACAGTCAGAAGAGCAGTGTGGCAGAGACTAGCCAGCTACTCATCAGACCTTTCCCTTTTCTTCCCAAGCTCACACAGCCAGACCACATTTCCCATCCTCACCTGAGTCTGGGTGTGGCATTTCACTGAGTACTAGCCAATGGAGTGTAAGCAGAAATGAGATGTGCCTGCACTTTTATACCTTCCTACATGTGACCCTCCACACTCTCTTCCCCTATGTGGATTGAGGTTGACAACCACAGTGATGTTGGAAATCATTTCGTGAAAATGATAGAACCACAAAATGCAAGGAGCTTTAGTCCCAGAAGCATGACCTGAAGGAAACCACCTGCTGACCAGAATTATCAATTGTGGATAGGTTTGTCAACTAGAAATAAACGTTCTGTTGAGCCACTGAAAATTTTAAAAATGTTTGTTACAATAGCTAGCACCATTCCGATTACTAGATTAGTTAACGGACCTTTGGCACATTTTCAGACTCAAAGGCATCTGGTTCAGTAAGCAGAACAAAAGCAGGGATTTCCTCCCTACACTGACTCAGCCATGCTCCTTATATTGGGTACTGTGAACAACTAAACAGAGTGGCACTTTACTGTCTCCTTTACCTGTCATTCCTTTTTAAATGAACTATTTGAGCCTATAGGGCAAGAATTGTATTTTACATTTCTTTCTATAGTCTGCCCTATAAAGAACATGGCGGGCTTTCAATAATATCCATTGAATCCAGTGTAATTTCTTGATGCTTACATTCAAACATAAACTCCTTCTCCCTAGTAGTTTGAGGCCTCTCAAAGTTCTTTCCAGCAAAGACTCTGCCTCACTATAGTTCTTCTACTCTGAGAGAAAGTGTAAGAATTCAATTATGTTTCTAGTAGAGAAGAAAGAAAATCTTACCAGGAAAACAAGGCTTTCAAATGACAGGTCAGTACTCAACTGTCAAAATCCACCAAGCAGTTAAGAAAAATCCTTAGCTCTTATAAGTTCTGTAAATAGGTGTCAGTCTCAGGTCAGGATCCTCTGTTCACACTGCCCTGACAGCAAATGTACATGAGGGATAGCTATGTTTGTGACCACAGGAAATTCTATATACAAAATCAAATATTAAAAAAATTAAAAATCAATAAACCTAGTCACTCATATATAGTTCAAAAAGACCGGATCTTTTATTTTTAACTTATTTGCCATTTCCTCATAAGTAGATAATTTGTAAAAAAAAAAAAAAAAAAAGGGACGCCTGGGTGGCTCAGTTGGTTGGGCAGCTGCCTTCGGCTCAGGTCATGATCCCAGCATCCTGGGATCGCGTCCCGCATCGGGCTCCTTGCTCGGCAGGGAGTCTGCTCCTCTCTCTCTACCTCTGCCTGCCTCTCTGCCTGCTTGTGTTCTCTCTCTGTTAAATGAATAAATAAAATCTTAAAAAAAAAAAAAAGTAGCACATTAAAAGGTACTAGCCAAAATCCAAAATTTATACCAGGTAAGTGGCTCTGAACTAGTCCTAATAATAGGAAAATCTAGCAAAAACACTTCTGTAATTAGTTAGCCATTTCTTTAGAAGTACAATGCCTCTAAAGTAAGCCAGAGTGCTTTTCCTTTTTTTGTAGTTTACTAGCAACCAAAGAGCTAAGAAAACAAAACTATTTTAGTCATAATATTTCATTCTGCTTCTGTTTTGTGTATCAACCACAGAATTTAAGAAAACCATGCCTTGAGTCAGTGTTCTTAGGAAGCCAACAGAGGAATATCAAAGAATTTCTGTGCCTTTAATTTTACCACATTAGCCAGGAATAATTAGCAATGGTCTAAAAGGAATTGGGGTTTTTTTTTTAAGGCAACAATTCACACTTCAGCGTTTATGCAAATTTGGGTAATTTAAATGTATGAGATGATTAAGAAAGAATCTTCTCTTTAATTCCCCAAGAGTGCGCATGTTCTTTTCTCCTTATGCAAATTTCTAGGATAGTCTCTTCTTTGATTCTTTTCTTAGATCACCACACTGCTTAAAATAAAACATTGTAAATAGACACAATAGAATCAGAATCTTGCCTATGGCTTCATGTGAGAATATGTAAACATTTGGCAAGAGTGACATTTTAACTATTTTTGAATTGTGGCATGCTTTTGTGAGAAAATGGTGATGAAGGAAAATATAAAGGCAAATATCTATGGAAACTCTTCAGGATAATTTGTCAAGGCTGAAAAATGTAGTGCCCACATCCAAACCCTTAAGTGCCTTACTGCTTTGTGCCCTTGCATCAATTAACATTTAATTTGACTTTTTAACAACCTCACTTATCACTAGTTTTTTCATGACTGTGAAGCTAACAAATGTTAGCTTTTGAAAGCTGACAGTTTATGATTACTTATAACCAACACAATTTCAGGGTAATGCAGTAAGAGATTAATGGACCACTGGGATGATGCAGCCACAGGGCTTGCTATAAAAAGAGAGATGAACTACAATCCTGGTGAATGCCTCTTTTGAATAAATATATTTGAAAACCATCTTCACCAATGTCAAGAGGGAAGACTTCTACCTAATTATATTAACAGTGCTTCTAATTGTACACTTCAGAAGTGATTTAAAGCCCTTGTTTATAAAAATTCTTTCACTAAATAATGTATCTGGTATTAGAAGTGAAGTGAAAAATACGTCAAGGAAAAGTCTGATTAAACAGCGTGAAGAAAGCAATAATTTTAGGTTCAAGTTAATAAAAGAATATCACTATTTTGCTACAGGAAAAAGGAATAGATTTGAAATATATATACACATATGGCCTTGGTATTTAGGAAACATATTGAGGTATTAACTGCATTAAACTGAAAAAAAAATTTCAGTCCCAAATTAATTAATGCCCACGAGAAGTCACCGAACTATCTTTTCAAGGATGCTTGTAGCATTTTATATTTCGAAAGGAAATTTTCTTGAACAGAGAACCAATGTTAAAAAAAGGAAGAAGTAGAAGATGATGATGATGATTCATGTAGGTATTTGGGTGTCACGGAGAGAAAGATAGACAGATATAGGTAATACTGATAAATATATAAGTAGCCTTACTTTATAAAATCAGTAACTTGGCATCACCACATGTTCAAGCTTTTCCTATCCTTCAGGATTCACCCAATAAATATTAGTTTTTCAATGCCTTTTCATTACTTTCCAAAATCCCAGAGGTTTTTATTTGTTCTCTGTACATTTTAATATTCTTCATAATTATTTTTTTATTTTTATTTTTTAAAGACTTTATTTATTTGACAGAGAGAGAGAGATGACAAGTAGGCAGAGACGCAGGCAGAGGGAGAAGGGGGAAGCAGGCTCCCCGCTGAGCATAGAGCCCAACACAGAGCTTGATCCCAGGACCCCGAGATCATGACCTGAGCCGAAGGCAGAGGCTTAAACCACTAAGCCATCCAGGCGCCCCTCCTTTATAATTATTTGTGTAGTGGTTTTCTCCTATTTTTACATGATGAGTTCCTGTTGTTGCTTTATGCATAGCAACTGATATATACTTTTTTGTTAAATGAAAGAAGTACATATATTTGAGCTATATCTGAAATATATATGCTTGGATACTCAAATAGATATGTAACTGAACAAACAGGCTAAATGAGATCATTAAACCTTAAAAAATGCATACGCTAAGGAAAAAAGTTGTAAAAACAATTTCAAAAAACATTGTTTGACTTAAATGATCTGAATATTTTTGCTTTAATGGTATATCACACATATAGGTTATATAAAACATTACATATAGTCTCTGAAAAACATGAAAGAAACAAAGGTATTTGCTTTCAAATTGACATATGTTGAATGTGTGTTATCAGCCAAGCACTGTGCTGAGTGCTAAAGGATATAAAGATACATAAGACAAAATGCCCACCATCAAGGAGTATTTTTTAATTAGAAAAGGAGATATCAATTTGTATAACTGATCAATCCACCCACCTAATTGGCCGTTCCCCAAAAAGTCAAACTTTATCTTGGGAAAATTAAGGAAAATGTCATCTACAGATAAAAAGCGTGCACTTTCCAAAAGCTGTATCAGAAATACAGAGAAACATAAAGGAAGCAATAATCTTGAATAGAAAAGCAGTTTGGTACAATGGTTAAAGACTTAAGTGCTGGGATCAAGTGACCTGGGTTCAAATCCAACCTCTCCTACTCATCAACTGTTATCTTGAACATTTTTCACCCTCTTTTTGCTTCTTAGTTCCCATCTGTAAAATAGCATCATTATAATACTAATTAATTCTTCAGATAGGAAGCTGATTACTTTACTGGAATAGTAAATAATTCCCATCATGTCTTTCAAATAGTAAGTCCTTATATAATGACAGATGATACTATTATTATCTATTAGTATTTTATTATTATAATTTCTTTGGTGAAAAGAATCTCTTCCAAAAGAAGAGATCTTTCCAAAAGAGCACTAGAATTGCTTCCAAATCAAGAAAGTAGTGGCCTAGAAAGAGCATACATGAGGGATTGTTGGAGACTGTGACAAACAAGAGCACATTCCATCTCTGAGGAACAACACAGGCCCAGATTTGCTAGCACTTCATACTTCGAAAGAAAATATAGAAATTATAATTTCACATAAAATTTCCCAGTTTGTACTACAGTGATTGGTTGTAGCCTCTGCTCTAAAGGAAAACTGACTATGTTGTGATAGGGTTCAGGATATATTATCCCCCAAATATGGCAGCTTGACATATTGAATATTTTAAACTGGAAGAGGTTGAGAAAACAGCAAAAACAGGAATGTCTCTCTGACCTTCCTGTGACCTTTTCCCCTGAAGCAGGTCAAAAGACCCTCACGTGAGAGGTACCCTCTCTATACCTGGAGGAAAAAATATCTTTATCTCTAAGATGGAGGAATACCAAGAACATCCAAAAGAATAAGTCTTGCTAAGTTTCCCCTAGTCTACTACACTTACCTCATACTCTTCATCCTACTATATTTCTCCATGTCTTTCCACTCTTCATCAAACCTAGCATACACACATGCAGATTTAACCATTTCCTTGGATCTTTACTTCCTTATGAAAACTCCCATGTCATGTAAAATTCACATTAAATAGTCCATATGTTTTTCTCATGTTAATCTGTGTTTGTTGTTTTAATTTTTGGATCCTGCCATAAACTTTTACAAGATTGAAGTGAATTTTTTCCTCCCCTACAACTACAAGAATTTCCATAATCCTCGTACTCATCAAATTCTGTTTTCACTCTCAGAAGAATAGAATTCTCACTGGGGCTATAGAAATATACACCAGCTATTAGTAGTAAGCAAATCCACATCTATGTAAACAAACAACTAAGAATCATCAAACATTTGAAGAAAAGCAATAGGTGGTGCCAAGCCCCACAAAGGGAAAAAGTAACTTATGAAAATATTATTTCAGAAAAATAATCAATAAGTATAATGAAAATATTCAGAAATTTGGGATTATTACTAAGAAGATAAAGGAGCAACAGATGGAGGAGACAAAAGAGGAGGATGAAGAAAATAAAGAGAAGAGGCAAAGGAGAAAAAGGAGAAGAAACTGCTATGAAAAAGAAGCAATAAGAATTCTTGAAAATTATATCTTGTTTCCAAAGTCAATAGATCAATAGATAGATCAAATAGTAGAAAAATCAAAGCGAAAGATAAATCAGCTGAAAAAGCGAACATAGGAATAATCTTCAAACACAATATGAAAGAAAAAAAGCTGAAACTTTTTAAGTACTATAATCATATCTAGGAAGTCTGCAATAAAAGTAATAAGGACTTCAGAGGAAGAAGAAAAAGAGAGGAAGGGGAAGAATTAGACCTGGGAAGAAAATTTCTCTGATGTAAAAATAAATCAAGATTTCAGATGAAAAGAGCCCTTTGAGTAATTAAGTAAAAATTTACCGAGACAGTATCTGAAAAGTAACAGGATATACCACCCCAAAATATGTCTTTTGGGCATAGAGATTATTGTGAGCTGATCACTTTGAGAAATAGCAAATCCAAGAGAAACTCTGGAAACAGAGTAGAAGTTATCCTTCTGTAAAAGAAACTTACATTTATCACAAAAATTTCCATTTGTAACTGTATTTCCCTCTCTGTGCCAGGAAGAGGATTTTTTCCAACTCACACACACACACACACACACACACACACACACACACTCACATTTTATCAATGGAGAAGGCACTAGAAGGCACTAATGTTATATCTGCATAATAAACCTTACCTTTGCTTGCCATACTTCTGGTACCCTTCTCAAAACTGGCCTCTCCCACGCCTTTCTTTTGTTTTTAGCTGAAGACAGTGTTTAAGCCAGAAATCTAAGCCAACTCTAAGAGTTACATATTTTTTCCCGGGTATCTCCCATGTACACATGAGGTGTGCATGTTTTTTTGTTTGTTTGTTTTTTAAGATTTTATTTATTTATTCTACAGAGAGAGAGATCACAAGTAGACAGAGAGGCAGGCAGAAGCTGACTCCCTGCTGAGCAGAGAGCCTGATGCAGGGCTTGATCCCAGGACCCTAAAGTCATAACCTGAGCTGAAAGCAGAGGCTTTAACCCACTGAGCCACGCAGGCGCCCCTGAAGTGTGCATGTGAATAAGTTTCTGTTTTTCTCTGTCTTTTATTACAGCATCTCAGCCAAGAACTTAGAAGGATTAAAGAAAGATTATTATTTATTCCCTACACATACCCTGGTAAAATTTCTGAATTCCAATGATACAGAGGAAATTCCAACAATCCATAAAGACAAAAGAAGTTTTTATAAAAATTGACATCATTTTTTTAAAGAGTACTAAAAAGAAAATGTGTGAGGAAAATTTAAAGACATTTTTATATTATAAACATTGTATATTAACACTTCTGAAATAATTCTTTGAGAATTTACTCAATATTGTAATCCATCAAAATAACTAGATAAAAAAACAGGATTCAAGAATGCAGAGATATCAAAAATATTAATACATTTCCAAATATTTTTTTTAAACACATAGAAAGTGAAATTTCAAACAGATTTCCTAAAATTTATCTAAACTTCTGGGAAGAAAAAAATGGATGAGGAAGAAGAGGAGGAGAAAAAGAGGAGGAAAAGAACAAAAGTAACCATAACAAATAAATAAAATAAAAATATAGTAGGAAGAAATTCAGAATTATCAACAAACAGAGACAATGTGACTGCGTTATATCCTACCATAAAAACAGATCATAGGGGCGCCTGGGTGGCTCAGTGGGTTAAAGCCTCTGCCTTCGGCTCAGGTCATGATCTCAGGGTCCTGAGATTGAGCCCCGCATTGGGTTCTCTGCTCAGCAGGGAGCCTGCTTCCCCCTCTCTCTCTGCCTGCCTCTGCCTACTTATGATCCCTCACTCTCTGTCAAATAAATAAATAAAATCTTAAAAAAAAAACACAGTTTGTCCCATTGGATTCAAAACTATTAATCTAGCTATATATTGATAACAGAAGATGATAGTTAAAACAAAATGATACAGATAGAATGAGAATAAAAGATGGAAATAATAAATGTATAAATATATAAATCAATATAAATCTAAATATATAAATAATATATAAATATATATATATGGATGGATATATGATATATATGGATCCACAGATAAATGTTTGCCCCTTCTCCTCCAAAAAAGCAGCTGTGGTAAGATAGAATTCAATGTCTAGAAATTATTAAAAATGACACAAAAAATAATCTATCAAAAAATATTTACAAATAGTTAAACATTTTTATGGTACAAAAAGCATTAGCATCAAAACATTTCACAAAATTATAGAAGTATAAGGATAAATTTATAAACTAATTGTCATAGAGGCAAACTTCAATACATGTCTCTAAAAATAGTCAGATGAAATATATAAGAATTAGAAGAAGATTCAAATAAGGCAAATTATAAGCATAACTTAAATTTTTTTTACCCATTTAACAGAAAGGAACATTTCCATGTAGGAATAGAACTTTCAAAGATCATTCACAAAGTATCTAAAACTTCAAAAAGTTTTAGTCACAGAAAAGTCACAGAAAACTATAATTTCTTACCAAATGCAATAAAACTGGAAACTAAAAATTAAAGGATAAGCCAAAATATCGATCCATTTGTAAATTTTAGAACATTTCTTGTTTTTGATCATCTACCATTTATATTCTTAAATCACAGGAAATGCTTAGGATTTGAAAAAGAAAAATTTATTGGCAGGGATTCTCAACACCTGGGGAACATTAAAAAAAGTTTAAAGTTCATGGGGTTCCTGGGTGGCTCAGTTGGTTAATCAACCAACTCTTGGTTTCCACTCAGGTCATGATCTCAGAGTTGCCCGTCCCCACCCCACGTGCATGTGCACTCTTTCTCTCTCTCTAAAAAAAGAAAGTTGAAAGCCCAGGTCCTGCCCCTGAGCAGCAGTATTTTTAAAAGATTTGGGGGGCACCTGGGTGAATCAGTTGGCTAAGCATTGCCTTCAGCTCAGGTTATGATCCTGGGTCCTGGATCAAGTCCCGGGTTCATCATTCATCCAGCTCCCTGCTCGGTGGGAAGCTTGCCTCTCCCTCTCCCTCTTCTGCCCCTCTCCCTCACTCATGCACACTCTCTCGCTCAATAAATAAATTTTTTTTAATGAAACAAAAAAATAAAAAGTTTTTTGAGGTGATTCTGAAATGCAGAGGCTTTCGAGAAGCAGTAGCCAATGCAAATGCCACCAGACAATTTGCCATGTGCGATGAAGCTTTGGGAAGAGGCTGAGAGGTCACAGATTTGGAGACTGGGCTGAATTCATCTGGCAGACCATTCTTTTTGACCCAACATAGTGGGGTTTTTCCCCCTAAGCATAACTTTAGATATCTTTAGTCATTTCTGGTATGCCACAGGCTCTATCATTTCCTATTTCTCACATTGATCCAATTCACACATTTAATTATCTTCCTGACTCTTACTATTCAGGGTAGTTAAAATCATAAGAATATGTAAGAGGACTCAGAGAAAAGGAAGAAGGACAGAGAGTCCTGCAACTACTTTGAATGGATAGGCAGTGGAAAAGACTCAAAGAAAGAAAATCAGAAGAAAAGATAAGAGAGCTAAGAGGATAAACCAAAGGATGCCTGAGTGGCTCAGTTGGTTAAGTGTCTGCCTTCAGCTCAGGTCATGATCCCAGGATTCTGGGACCAAATCCCACATCCAGTTCCCTGCTCAGTGGGGAGCCTGCTTCTCCCTCTCCTTTTGCTGACTGCTTCCCCCTGCTTGTGCTTATTCTCTCTCTCTCTCTCTCCCTCTCTCAAATAAATAAATAAATAAATAAACAATCTTAAAAAATAGGAGAAATCAAGAAAAGGGTACAATTCAGTACATAAATTTACTATGGATCAATGCCTGTATATGGAGCTAAAAACTTCAATTAATTTATTCCTTGTTTTATGGTCCTCAGCACCACCAATGGCTGGAAGGGTTGAGAGGGAAAATTTTTTTTTAATTTTTGTAATATCTTATGTATATATGTATTGCACAACAGGAAAAGGAAAACTTTGCAAAGTCACGGACTGACTAAATGCTCAATCTCTGACTAAATGCTCAATGCTTGAATCTCTGACTAAATGCTCTACCACTAGCAAGTAAGATCTGTGAGTTTCTACTTAAAATTAAAGTGATTTGGGGGCACCTAGGTGGCTCAGTGGGTTAAAGCCTCTGCCTTCGGCTCAGGTCATGATCTCAGGGTCCTGGGATCAAGTCCCACATCAGGCTCTCTGCTTGGCAGGGAGCCTGCTTCCCCCCTCCAAAAAAAAATAAAAAATAAAAAAATAAAGTGATTTGGCTAGGTGTAACTTTTATCACCAACTTCATCCTGCCCTCAACTGCAACAACCATCTGCTGGATCAGATGATAAGGAAACACTCCTTTTCATGTCTAATTAATACTATCTTGCCTAGAGATTGTTGAAGAGAATTCCAATTAGTCTCACCAGCCAGCAACTAAATTTTCACAGAATTTTAGACAGCATGGAAAATCAGATAAGTCCTGGAATGCAATTCTTGCTTGATCCAACTTTTTCTTCAATTAACAATAATTAAGAAAATAATCACACCTCCCTAAACACTTATAAACTTTTACACAATAATTCTAGGTAGAAAATACAAGATGCAAAAAGACTATGAACTCAAATACATGGCCGAATAGATAGATACTTTCTCTCTAATACCTTAAGGTCAAGGACTAGTCATCTTTGTATCTGTACTGCTTACATAACTTAAGATGTTCATTGTGCTAAAGGCTAACAAGAATCATCTTTCTGGTTTTAAGTCATTGTTGGTCAGATTTGTTTCTTTTACCAAAACATTTCAATACAATATTACACACTGAAGCAAAAACTATTGATTATGTACCAGCCACCATTCTACCATTATCATCTTTGTCATAAAAGAGGCAATCCCCTATAAGACTAAAAATGTCAGAAACTTGCTTTTCCATCCTCACTTGCTCAGCCATGAGTATATAATGCCATCCTGTCCTGTCACTCTTGCTGGGAAGTTTATGGGGATATTTCTTGTTAAGATTTTTGCCTTCATAAGAGATGGCCAAGAAGAAGTTTCTATTCCCTTTCCATATTTTAATGTGTGAAGATGCAAACTTGGCGCTATGGCAGCCATTTTGTAATTCCGAATAGAACTCTAACAGAACTAGAGAAAAGTTGACCAACATCCCTGACGCCTTTCAGCAGTTGACACCGATACTGCAATCACCTATCCTACTCTATACATGTGGTTAAGTGAGCAAAATAAAATCGTAAATTTAAGCCACTTCTAGTTGGATGTTATTTTGTTGTAGATGAAAGAATTTTAACCTGATAATTGAATGAGAATTAAATGAGAAAATTTATGTAAAGTGCTCAGCACAGTGTCTGCTACAAAATGAGTACTGGAAAACTTTAGCCAATATTACTAGTTTAAGTAAGCATATATTATAATGTCTGCCCAGACCCTTCCCTTCTTCTGATACCATCGGTCTCTTTATTTTGAGGAACTGCCTTCCTCTTTCAAACTTCTATCACATACTCTGATGAGAACTGCCTTCTTTTAACAAGATCAAAATTTACAGGTTACACTCTTGGTCCAGGAGTGGAATTTTAGTACCAATCTGAGCTAAGCATCAATGCTTCATTACACTGGTTATAGTCATTGGTCCAGTAATTGATATATGTGTATCCACAGTCTCTAGGCACTCTTGATCTTAGGCTCATGGGGAAACTCCACCTAAGAGGATGAAGCCAACACACAGAAAAATAGAGGAAGAGAAAATGAAAATGGCCTGATTGCACTGAGCCTCTGGTTTTAGTTTCTTAGTTCCCATTGCTACCTTGGTTACTGCCTTTCTGTAGCATTTGTGTGAACTATCCTACTGTGTAAACTATCCTACTACCATCTTAGCATATTAGTCAGAATTGAGGTTCCAGTCACTTGATCCATTAAAGTTCTAATTAACACGTTATTCTCTCCATTACGAAATCTCACTCATAGTTTCTTAAATGTCAACTCTATTCATTCAACAAATATCTACTTAGTATCTATAATATTTCAGGCACTATCACAGTGTATGACAAAGACATACTCTTTGCCATCAAGTTGCTTAATTTTCACTGACATACATGGATGGCTCAAGATCAATATCAAAGAGGATATTAAGTGCTTGAAAGAGCTGTGGAAATGGAGTGATGGAAGCAGTTAAGAAGGCCATTTACTCCAGTCTAGGATGAAGATCCAGGGGTGAAAGAAGTTTCCTGAATGGGATAACAACTGAGATTCTGAAAGGATGAGTAGAATTTGGCCAGGGAGATTTAAGCCAGGGAAGTAACTGGACCAGCTATGTGTTGAATCTCCAGGACTTATTGACCAATTAAACAGCAGCCTGAAAAAACTCTGGTTTTAAAATTTGGGTTGACTCGGCTTCCTCACTAAGTTAGGAACTATAAAGAGAAGAGAAGCAGCTTATGGGAGAAAAGAAGATAAATTATGGACACAAGGAGTTTCAAGTGCCTTTGAGAAATTCAAATGGAGATAGTAGGAACTTTGATATATGTGCTGGAACTAAATTTTTTAAAAGTGGCTTGACCTACATATATACTAAGGAGTTATCAGCATAGAGATGACAATCAGAGTCATGAAAGTGAATGACATTGTGAAAAGAGAATGTGGAGGGGAGAAGAGATACAAAAATGGAACCCTGGGGAACACAGCATGCCTTGAAAACCAACAGAGGAGAATTTCAAGAAGAGAAGAGTCAATAATTCACATCAAGAGAGGGAGAGGGTAAAGTAACACTAATACTAAAATTTGTCCTTTGATTTCAGCAACAACCTTGAAAACAGTGGGTTCAGTTTGTGGAATATGATCATATGAATTGAATAATAAATAAGGGGTGTGCAAGTGTAGATGGGCTGTAAATTATTGTTACTCTTTTGAGAGGGCTGGTTATCAAAGGCAGGAGAAAGATCAGGTAGTACCTAAAGTATTTTTGTCCTTTGTTTATTTAATTATAGATAGACACTTGAGCATGCTTATATGCTTAGAGGAAGGTCCATTAAATAAAATAAAAGATGAGTCAAAACAGGACAAGAATGATGAGGATGAAGATAACATCAACAGAAGTCAGATCAAGCTGGATTGGGTCATTTCTCCACCTTTAATCTTCCATGGTCTACAAGGCCCTACATTACTTTGTCCCCAAATAGCTCTGCAGTTAGACCTCTCCTTCCATGTTCCCCATTGCTCGCTCCACTATAGACACATTGGTCTCTGCTGCTCTCAAACACGCCAACACACTCGAGCATCTGAGTTTGCGTACTTTCTCTACTGCTCATAGAAAGTCCTTCTCTCAAAGTCCTTCTCTCTGGCTCACTCCTTAATTCCCTCCAAGTCTCTAAGCAAATACAGCCTCATCAGTGAGGACTTCCATGACCCGCTAGTATGTAAAGTAGCAAAAACTCCCTTGTCCTCACATTCAATAGCCCTCTTAACTTGCTTTATATTTTTTCCATAGCTTTTATCAATTCTGATATATCATAAATCTTTTTTATTTGCTTATTGTCTTCCTTCTTTCCCTAATATGTAAACTCCATACTAAAAGTCAAATTTATTTTCAATACTATATTTTCAGTGTCTAAACAGTGATTGGCACTTGACAGGTGCTCAAATAGTGGTTAAACAAATGAATAAATTAATGAAAAGGATGTTTCAGAGAGTATAGCTAAATTAGAAGAAAGTGAGGACACAGGAGGGTGCAGGATGAGGAGGAGAAGAAGCTTTTAACTTCCCTCCTGCCCTTAAGTCCCTCATTTGGACAAGCTGACAAGAAAACTTGGGTGCTCTTTCCTTTAGTGTCTGCAGGAGACTCAATCCAAACAAGCCCTTGCCCATGCAAGGCTATCCTCAGTCTAACTTCTGTCCCCTTAATCATAGTGAAAATCCCATGCCAATCTTCTTTTCTTGCTCTCACAGGCCATTTTCAGATCACCTTGGGCAGCTACCCTGCTCTGCCCCAAAAACTTCATTATGTAACCAATAATGTTCTTTTTTCATATCCGCTGTGTGTGTGGCATTCTCAGTCCTGACATCTGACCCAAATTTTGAGTAAGGGTCCATCCAGTTTCTGCAGTGTGCCAGCAGAACCAACTACTAAGAAGACTTTCAGCAAAGCCCTCACTGATCTCATCAGGCAGAATTAGTCACTCCTTACCTTATGCTCTCATTTATATTTATTTATAGCTTTAGTGCTCACTAAAGTCTAATATTTATTATAATTGACTGTGTATGCATCTATTACTCTCATTAAGATTCTTGAGGATAAAAAACTGTATCTTATTTATCTCTTTATTCCCTGGAACCATATGTAAGAATGCTTAATAAATATTTGATTTATTGAAATTTTCAGAAGGTATAAGAGCAGAGTGGCATACCCTTGGGGAATTGGAAGTTTCAGTTTTGATCTGTAGCTTTAAAAATACCCCCTGAATGTATTCTGTCTCTCCTGGGCTCTGAGAGTTCATGATATAGCTCAAATCATGATATAAAAACAGCAAAGCACAATATAAAGACCACTTTAAAAAGATCAATTCCTTCTAAGCTGTTTCCATGCTCCTTACGGTATTAATAAACAGAAGGCTTAGTTGAAGATCCCTCAAAGTTCATTTGTTTTCTGTAAGAGCTATGAGAATGCTCATAAACCAGTTTTGAATAGGAACCCACCCATATGGTTTATGCTGTTTTTCAGGCAGTTAGCCTAATTAAGCCTCCTAGGCAGGTTAGAGTCCCCCTGTGGAAACTAAATTGAGTTTAAATACAGAATTATCTCAAAATCTATGAGCTTTTGATTGATGCCCCAGTTAATTTTGACAGTTGAAGTGGCTTCCTGCTTATCCTCACTTTAGGAAAATGAATAATTATGGAAATGACCTCATTAACTCTTTGATGCCAGTCAATGGAATTTCTAGAAGTTATTATGCCTAAACTCAAGACCAAGGAGAGAAAAATAATCAGTCTATTAGGCAGATTTGCTTCAAATTTCTATCTTGTTCCACTTCATTGTCATACCTACAGGCACCGCCAGAAATGTTACATTGCGTGTCCAACAACATAAGAGGAGATTAAGGAAAAGAATCTCCACTCAGAAGAACATGACTCTCACTAGTACCAGGACTCCTTACATCTTAAGATATTTTACCTCAGTTTGGCAAAAGATTTCATCCTGTGTGCCTCCATGTCATCTCATGACATGCTTATCTTGGATAAGCAAGCACTGAATCACAATTCTAACCATGAAGAAAGGAGTACATTATGAGAATTCTAAAGGAAAAAAATAATAAATGCAATTTAGGGGACAATACAATATTTCTTGGAGCTAATTCTACAGTCCTAAAAAGGAAGATCAGACTAGGAATTTAACCTACATGGTGCAACTGAGATTATACCACTAACATTTTCTAGGTTCATCAAGACACACTGCTAATAGTGTTCCATACATTTTCATTCATTCTTCACCCCTTACAAATAAAAGGTTTATTCATTTTACTTTTTGAGAAAGGAAGGTGTATTGAAGGTGAAAATGATTTAAACCAGAACTCTTACACATCACATGTTATCCTCAATTTTCTCATCCTGAATATAATGTTGACAATAATACTTTCTCAGACAAGTCCAGGAATGATCTCAAGTGATTTTAGTGCATGTGATAGTACTTTTTAAATAGGAAATTATTAAATCAATGCATGATGTGTAGAGCAAACACTAGGCAGATTTGTCCATTAAGTGCTTAGATCCCTGAAAGTACAACTTGGAAAAAAAAGAAGAAAGAAAAGAAAAGAATTCTAAAGTAGGATTTAAAAGATTTAGATCCTTGAGATTTCATTGTAAGAGAAATCACCTACCCTCTCTGAGCCTCATCTCTAAAGAGAAGCCGGGGTGTTGTGATCCCTGTGGTAGACTACAAAAATGGTCCAACTTTTTTTACTCTTTATATCCATGCCTTTTGTCTTGGTGGAACCTTCCCATTTAACCTCTGGGGTTGGGGCTCTAGGACTTAATATGGCCAATTCAAGACCCAGAAATAATAATGTGCCCAGTTCTCTAGAGGCCTTGCCTACTTGCATCTGCTCTCTTGGACTCTGTCATCATTCTGAGAATACACCTAGACTGGCCTGCTGGAGGATGAGAAGCAGGTGGCATAGAGTCTAGTTGTCCAACTTGTCCTAGTCCATCCTCGCTCAGCCTACAGCCAGTCGACACCCAGTCATGTGAACAATCGCAGCTAAAATCAGCAGAGCTGTCTAGTGGACCTCGATTCACAAGCAAGAAATGGTTATTTGCCACTGAAATTTTGTGGCTACTTAAATAATATTATGGTGATATTTATTACAATAAATAATATTGTGGTGATAGATAACTGGTACAGGCAAATCATAGCATTACTGCATATCTCAAATAAATCATATAAGTAGAAATTTTTTTAATGTTATAAAACACTTTTCAAATGTATAACCGATAGAGTTACCCAAATGACATATTATCTTACAAATCTAGGTAAAAGTCTGCTTATAATTCCCTAGTGTATATAGGGTAGATATTTTCTCAATATTTCATAGTGTGGTTTTACACAATTTATTAATTTATTTGTTCATGTATGAAAAGTTCAGAAAAATTTCAATTTCAGAATTCCAGTAAAACTATAATAAAATTACCCATAAAAGCATTTTATGGGACTGTTACATCATTTTTGGATTGGAACTAAAACACAGTAATTCTAGAGAATGAGTATGTCCATCTCCTACATCCTGAAGCAAGAATACATGTAAATCACTCCAGATAGTTGTCTATCATTCCCTTTAAAAATCTTCTGGGAAGGGAGTCTGCATCTACTCATTAATTTTATCAGGTTTTGACAATCTTATCTTTCAGAAATATTACCAACTTATAACTTAAATTTCTTCTGAATTCATCTAAGATACTTATTTTTTAATTGCAGTCAAAGTAGAAATTAAAATGACTAATATGACTAATTGTGTTCTCACTGTAATTCTTGTGCACATACTTTAGGACAATTAAGCCTTTTTTGTCTTTAGGCCTACAGTAACTGATTTTATTTTAATTATGAGAACATGTACTCTAACACAGATACTTACTAAGCTTTTAATATTTCTACCATATAATCTCACATTTCCAGTTCTGAGGTTTTTTATCTACAAAATGGAGATACAATACTTTCAACTTCAGAAGATTTCCCTCAGAGACACAGACATCCCAATATGTCCCCAAGCATATTGAGTCTTTCTTGTCCAGTCAGCTTTTAAGCATAGTACCATCTCTGACAATTATAGTGAGTGAGATTCTCTAAACTCAAATGGGGGAAAAAAAGTGTTCATACCCATTAGGAATTCACTGAAAATTTTGGAGCCATACTAGCAGCCAAATAGCAAAATTCAAGCCTCCTCCCACAGTCGTGATTCATCGATCATCATCAGTGCTAAAGAGCATAGAAGTGAATTATGTTCTCCTCCTGTTCTGATACTCCCCTGGTACTTTCAAGGCTGCTTATTGGTTGTTATTACCCCAGGGACCATTTTCCTAGGAGGTTATCCACTAATTCCAATCAGAGACTTTGCCTCATGAAGGAAAGGAGGACTTAATAGAATATTTCTCTTATATTCAGTGCCATGCAGAGTTCTAAAAGCAACATGTTAAACAGTTGTGCTGAACTGGAATTGTATTTAAGATTTTATTCAACTGGCTAAATGTCTTGCCTTATGTAAAACAAAGTACCTTGAAGAAATACCGGTGAGGATTGTGTTTTCACAAAAATATTTAACTTGCTTTGGGCCACAGTACAAGAATTCATAGAAGTAGTAGAATTATGCTTTAATGAACCATACAGAACATCAAAATTGCTTCATCGCATTAGAATTTCACTTAAGTAGAGAATTACAACTACTAATGTACAGAAAAGGATGCTCTTCTGGAGTTCAGATTGTTGGTTTTCCTTTTTTATTTTTGCTAAAATACACAGGGAAACTCTTTCCCACCCCATCTCTTCTCCCTGCCTGAGTACTTCAGGAGGTATTTTTATTCAAATTCCATTATGTGCCCTGTAATATCAGCAAAATAGCAATACCAGTTTCTATAATAATTGTCAGGGTTCAAGATTCACATCTACATCAATATTCCTTAATCTTTTCTTAAGTTCCAAACCTATATTTTCGAATGTCTTCCTCTGTCACTGACTAAATATGTGATTGCCAATGAGGATATTTACTTTCCTGGGCTTTAGTTTCCTCATGTGTAAAATAAAGGCCTTAAATGATGGAATAACTTTTATGATCCTACACAATTTCAATGGCTTGTGATTCCAGCACCACCTCAATCTGAAAGATACATCATATCCAAAATGATCAAGAACTAAAGGTAGATGTTTTATAAACCCGATTGTTTTGGGGCATTTACAGTTTTAATAGCAACCAGGAATCACTAAGAGATAAAATCCTAGAGTAAAGGTTGTTTTCTTATCCTGTTGTCAATTCTAAGGCCACGGTATCCCTCAAATACCATTTCTCTCCTTCCCTTCTTCTATGAGAAGCCACATCTTCATTTCTTCAAGTGGGGAAACAGTCTCCTGACTGATCTGCCTGCTAGCAGTCTCTTCTTCTACTTCTAAACCTTGATATCAAAGTCACCTACTTCAATCACAGATTTGAGGAAGCCATTCTTACTACAAATGTTTCTTCTGGTCCTTCGGGGATAAGTTCACATTTCTTATCATGGCAAGAAAGGTGTCCAGAATATAAAAATACACTGACATTTTTATTTCTATTTATTCTCCATCTTCTATAGGTTACCATTGCCCAATCAGGGGGATGATGAAGCATCTACTTTCACATGTGGTTACGAAGATCAAATGAGACAATGCATGTAACACAGGTTTAGAACACTATCTAATACAAAATGAGTCCTCAGTTAGTGTTAACTATTATTAAATTTACTCTCACTATGCCTTAAACTTTCCACACCGACCTTTTCCCTGCCTCACTGCTCTCCCTGGAAGAACTCTTCTTATTGGCTTTCCACCAAGTGCAACCCTGCCTATCCTTTAAATCCAAACACCTCCTCCTCTGTGAAGTCTTCCTCAAGATATATCAAAATTGATCTCCTTTACACTATGTCTCCACAGCATCTCCCTTAAAAATCTCTTGTATTAATTTTCAGCAGGCCCCAAATTGCAGACTATTCATTCATTTATTCATTCATTCAATGAATATATTTTGAGTGCCTGCTATGTAGCCAGCATTGTTCAAAGTTTTAGATGTAAAGGAGTAAACAACCAAAAAAAAAAAAATGTGCTTTCTGCTTTTATCAAACCCACATTCTAATGGGGAGAGATAATAAAAAAGTAAACGTGTCATACAACAGGTGTTATGAAGTGACCAGGGAGGAAGCAGGAGGATTGACTCTATCCACTTAATCATTTCCTCTGTACTGGAAGTTCCTCATGTCCTGAGCTCATCTCATTCTCCTTTTCTGGTCCTCATCACACCACAGTTTGCTGTTGTGTGCCATGAATGTATAATGGTTGAACATGACTTTATAATAAAAACAACATTTTAAGCAAAATGCTTAAGCTTTCTGTTTCAATTGCCTCCTCTGAAAAATTATCAATACTTACGTGTTATTAGGGAGATAAAATGAGAGTTTTATAAAATAGTGGCATTTTATCCTGGCAATAATGAGGCTCTATCAAATGCCATTGTTGTTGTTATTAACAAACATTTTTCAAAGTCTTGTAATAATTAACTCATAAGAATATTCATTTTAAGGACTATTTTGAAAATTTTTAATGGAATTCGGTAAAATATCATTATTCTGGGCCACTTGCGGAGATGTGGAAATGGACTTACTATATCAGACTAGACATTTTTATGATGTGCATTAAAACCAGGTTACACTCAGAAAATATTTAAACATTTCTAGCAGATTTAAGACAAGAAGGAATTAAAACATTACCTTTTGACTGAGTTATTTAAAAACAACAATAACCATGTTGAGGAATAGCTATAGATATTAATGTAAATAGTTATAGAAAAGCCATCAACCCATCTCAAGAGTTATTTGTGATGAAAGAGACTTTAAAAACCTTTTGCTCTAACCCTTTATTTTATAAATGAGATCCATAAAGGAGAACTGACTTGCCAAATATACCACAAAGAGTTGGCAGACCAGGCACCAAGCTTCAACTTCCAGGAGTCCCCTTCAAAGAAAAGAAAAAGAAAAAAAAAAAAAAGCTCTGCTTTTTCTTCCTTCTGACTAGAAAGGAGTCTGTTGCCTCACAAAGAAAAATTATTTCAGTCCACCACACTCCCAAGACTTTGCTGAAGGACATGCATGGATACTTCCATAGTTTCCTGCCTTCAGGTAAATATATGACATTAAAGAGTGACTTTTTGTTATTACCCAAGTGATCTGTTTGGGTGTTTAAAGGTTTCCTTGAACTTTATTCTTAACTGGGAGCATGGTGAACACCTTTCCTGGCCAGCCCTTTAACGCAGTAATCCAGCACACGTTAACTCTAAACACTAGTATGCAGCATTGCTAGAGACTGTCTCCCCAAAAGAGCAGAAAATCAGCACTAAAAGACATAGGCCTTTTTTCCACATAGTAAGTCTTGAGAAGGAGCAGAGAAGCAAATGGAGTTTAATATAAACACCGAATCACAGATGAAAGAATCCAATCAAATGACAAAAGAAAAACATCTGAACAGGGTAGGTAAGCAACAACCTGCATAAAACACCATAAGCACCCTGATAAGCAAGAATTCACACTTACTCTGAGGAAATTCAACACCCCATTAGAGAGGCAGGAAGCAGACGTCCTGAAGAAAAACTCTATAACCAGCAAAGACTAGTTGATGAGACATTTTTAGGATCATCATTGCACACATGATACCCAAGATGTTTACACTCCTTTCTCTTCTGAGTTGTTTGGGGAATTTATAATGAGGAAATATGAGAAATCAAAAAAGTAATAAGCCTTACTCCTGTATGGCTGTGAGGAGAATAAAATAAGGCCACTTCATAAAATTTCTCCTTTATGATATTTCCTTTTCAAGAATGCCAAATAACTTCAAAAATAGTATTTTAGGAAAGGTTAACTTGCATTTGTATGCTTTGAGTGAAAGAAAAGTTATCTTATGCTAACAATGTTAGTAATAATTATAAGCTAAAATAAATAATACTAGTAATGATAATATTTGCAATCAGACGGTCGCAACATCTTGTCTGCACCACCCAGTCCTGGCCACCATCATTCACCTCATTTTCTTTTTCTTTTTTTTTTTCAATTAATTTTTTTTCAGTGTTCCAAGATTCATTGTTCATGTACCACACCCAGTGCTCCATGCAGTACGTGCCCTCCTCAATTCCCACCACCAGGCTCACATAGAGCTACCCTATGACCCTGCAATTGCACCTCGTTTTCGGAAAGAGAATCCGACATGCCCTCCCTGGTTCCAAACTTGCCCTGTTACTGACTGAGCTTTCCCCCCCACCAAAGACCCCCATTCATTTATTTGACAGAAAGACAGTGAAAGGAAACACAAGCAGAGGGAGTTGGAGAGGGAGAAGTAGGCTTCCCACTGAGCAGGGAGCCTGATGCAGGGCTCGATCCCAGGGTCCTGGGATCATGACCTGAGCTGAAGGCAGATGCTTAACAACTGAGCCACCCAGGTGCCCCTGAGTGAGCTTTTAAATGAAATTCAGATTATGTCTTTTCTGCTTAATCTCTACAATGGCTACTTCTCAGAAGAAAACCTAGTATTTCCCCTTACACAGTCAGCCCCTAACTAACCTGTCCTCTTCCTCTTTCTCTCTGATCCCCATCTTTCCTCTATTGCTTCCCACTCTCCTGCCCCATTGGGCATTTTTCTGTTCTTCACGCAGGCCAAGCTTCCTCCATCTCAGAGCCTTATTCTTGCTATTCCCTCTTCCTAGAACACTTTTTCTCTCAGGGCTTTGCACCCTCTTTCTATTCCAATCTCTCTAAATATGTCACCTCCTCACCTTCTCCAAAACTACCACCTGGGCCTCTAGTCACTCTCCCTGCCTCATCCTGGCCTTATAATCTTGTCTGGGTTTTCCATCTTCATTGTATTCATCACTGATATAAGACCATGTATGCATGAAATCATTAATTTATCATGTGTCTTTCCTCACCCTAAGGTAGGCAGCAAGAAGCAGGGATTGTCTTATTCAAAACCATGTCTCCAAAGTCCAGAATAACACATGACATAAAATAGACACTGTATAAATACTTGTAAAATGAATCAACGAATAACAATAAAAATTTGGTAAGTATCTAATATGTGCTGACTACTGTATTTATATTACCTCTAATCCTAAATACAGAACACTCTGTCAGATAAAGAGTATTTCCATTTTCTTATCTAAGGAGGAAAGAGTTCAGAGGGCTTGAGTAACCTTCCCAAAGTCCTACAAATAACAAATGCTGAGCCAGGATTTAAATCCAGATCTCTTTGGTTCAAAAGTCTATCTTCTTTCCATTACATGATGCAGTGTTTTGAAGATAACAACAGAGTTAATACTAATAATGGCAAATATTTATAAGGTGCTTACCAAGTGCCAGATACTGTTCTAAGTACTTTATATGTATCTACTCACTTAAAGCTCAGGACAACCCAGTGATATTGGTACTTTGATCTCATCTCACACATAAGGAAACTGGAGCTCAGAGAGATTAAGTTATTTGCCCAGGATGACAAAGGCAGTCAGTGGAAGCATGGGGATTCAAGCCTGGGCCATACAGATTTAGAATCTGTGCTTCTAACTTCTAGGCTATAAGGTGAGAGAGGATGTTTCCTTTGTGTTATTTCTTTTTTCTTTTTTTTTTTTTTAAGATTTTATTTATTTATTTGACAGAGAGAGAGACAGTGAGAGAGGTAACACAAGCAGGGGGAGTGCAAGAGGGAGAAGCAAGCTTCCCCTACCCCCACCCAAGCAAGGAGCCCAATGCAAGGGCCTGATCCAGGACCCTGGGATCATGACCTGAGCCAAAGGCAGACGCTCAGCTGACTGAGTCACCCAGGCGCCCCTCTTTGTGTTATTTCTAAAGTAAAACTGTTGAGGCACAAATGGTGTTAATGTCTCCACCAAGGTGACTCCATGACAAACCTGTAGCAGCACCTCTATCTGCCAGCGTCTAGGACCCAGGGCACACACAAGAGCTGGGGACTGCTTAGAAAAGACATGGTCTGCTATTTCTGCTATGCTAGGTGCCTATTATATATATATATATATGTATACATAAATAATATATTAATTAATATATTAATTAATTAATAAGGTTTGTGGAGCATCTCAATTTATATCTTACAAAGCACCTTAGCATAAACTTCCTTAACTAATTTTTAGAAGGTTGTTCCAATTGAAATAAAATTGTCATGCCGACCAACCTACTTTATACCAAAGTGCCTTGAACTAAATTTTGTGCCCAATGACTGGTAACTGGATTCTAAACCCATTTTCCAAGTGAGGAAATTGAGAATCAGGAAAGTTAGTGGGCAAACATCAAATATGTCTTCATGAATCAAAACTAGATTATTGGTTCCAAAGCAATCCATAACCAAAGTAGAAAAGTCTGGAGGAAAGAGCTAACACAATTGCCCTGTGTTACCTTTAGAATTGCCTCAGTCTGTTACCTTTAGAAGGTCTTGCTTTTCAAGATTGGCCTTTGGCTGGCATCTGGGAATTTAGCTTTTAAAACATTCACTGGTAAGGTCTGACGGCTATGCAGGCTGGCTTAGACTGTTTATACAAACGAAGTTTTATGTTTTCATTTTTTATGGTGAGCACCCTCTTTAGAATCTTATAGTCTGGAACACTGGTGGGCATGGGTGCCTCTGTGGTCAGCTTCCAATGAAAACCCTGAACTCTGAGTTACAAACAGCCCTCCCTGGCCTGACACATCACACAGGTGTTGATGTATTTTTACTGCTAGAGAGAGAGTGGGCTGTGTGTGACCCCTCACAGGAGGGAAAGAGCATAGGAAGCCAACACAAGGATTTCTCCAGACTCTGCCTGACGTGTTTTTTTCAGATGTGTTTTTACTGACATAGCATTATTTCCTTACTGTGCTGCTATAATAAATCTTAACTACAAGTATGATGCTGAAATCTGTGAATCCTAGAAAATCACCAAATGTGTGGGTTGTCTTGGAGGTCCACAATTCAGAAAGGCAACATGAGAAGAGAGGGGCCCCTGACAAAAGTAATGGCGACAAAGGAGAATGGAGGCATCTCTGGGGATAGACCTGAAAGCCCAGAGATTCACTGTGGTTACACAGACCTTGTAACTACTCCCAAAGTAGGAAACCTGCTCCCATGGCTATGGAACTCACTGACGCGAAGAGCAGGGCTGTGCCTCTAATAAGGAATTACTAGCACAATATTCTCCCTTATTCATGGTTTCACTTTCTGGCAGTTTCTGCACCCAACTGTGGTGCAGAAACAGATGACTCTGCTTTTTTTTTTTTTTTTTCAAATTTAAGTATAGTTGACATACAATGTTACATTAGTTTAAGGTGCACAACATAGTGATTGGACAACTCTCTATGTTGCTAAGCTCACCACAAGTGCAGCTGGCAGGGAAGGAAGAAAGGATACTTATTTGTTCATGCCAACAGCACTACCCATTTTTAGCACATAAAGATTTTTGATCAACTTTGTTTGCATGGACTCAGATCCTTCCCTCCTCCCTCTCCAAGAGTGTCTGCATGAGGGATGCGACCTGGTGAGAAGAGTAAGCAGGGAAGAGGAAAAGCTGAATTTCTGAACAAACTTCTCACCCAGGTTATTGAAATGGCTGCAGAGCAGACACACGAGATGATGTCGAACCTTTGATCTAATTTGTGAAAATGTGTGCAATTTCTTTCCTGTATTACCTGTATATTTTCCTGTACTACTTGGTAACTACCAAAATGAATATTTTAATTAGAGAAGCTATATGAAAACGAAGCAAAATTCTATGTCTAAGTAAAAAATCAACTCCCTTTAAAAAAAATGCTATTATAATATCATTAACTATATTCCCTATGATGTACCTGTTATCCCCATGATTTATCTGTTCCATAACTGGAAGCCTATATCTCCCTTTCTCCATTTTGCACATCCTCTCCACCCCCTTCTTTCTGTTAATTATCAGTTTGTTCTCTATTTATAGTTCTGATTCTACTTTTCACTTATTCATTTTTTTAGATTCCATATATGAGTGAAATCATATGGTATTTGTCTTCTTCTGCCTGACTGATTTCACTTAGCATTATACCCTCTGGGTGTGTTCATGTTGTCACAAATAACAAGATTTCATCCTTTCTATGGCTGTGTAATATTCCATTATATATATTCCCCATCTTTCTTATCTATTCATCTATCATGGATACTTGGGTTGTTTCCATATCTTGACTATTATATATAATTCTGTAATAAACATAGGGGTGCATATTCTTCTCATATTAGTATTTTTATATTCTTTGAGTAAATACCCAGTGGTATTTACTGGAGTTATTTGATCATATGTTTTTTTCTATTTTTAGTTTTTTGAGGAAATTCTATACTGTTTTCCACAGTGGCTGCACCAGTTTGATTCCAATAGTGCACAAGAGTTCCTTTTCTTCCACATCCTTACCAAACACTTGTTATTTCTTATGTTTTTGATTTTAGCCATTCTGATAGGTGTGAAGTGATTTCTCATTGTGGTTTTAACTCGTTTTTCCCTGATGATTAGTGATATTGAGCATCTTTTCATGTGTCTGTTGGCCACCAGATGATCCTTCTAAGGTATCATCGAAAGATCAATAGTAGCCTAACATTGCATCACAGCACCTTTGTCATTCACCTCACCTCATCTCCTCATGTAGGCTTTTTGTCATCTCACATCATCACAAGAAGAAGGGTGAATATAATACAATATATCTGGGGGGCACATTCACATAACTTCTATTATAGCATATTAATTATTCCATTTTATTATTAATCATTAATTTCTTACTGTGTCTAATAATTAAATTTTATCAGAGGTACATGTGTATAGGAAAAAACAAAATATAATAGGTTTCAGTACTATCTACGGTTTCAGGTGTCCACTGAGGGTCTTAGAACATATCCCCAATGGATAAGGGGGGACTACTGAATTTACTTACCATCAGTTAAAAGGAAGAGAGGAGGCTCCCTGCACAACTGAATACAAACCCCAACACTTTCCAAGAGAGTTGAAATTATAGGACAGAGATTGGTTTTTCTTGGCTGAAACACTGCATACTCATTAGCAGCCCAAAGAGGTAAATTTATTCAAATCTACCTCCCTAAAGCAAATGTCACCTTTCCTCGGGGAGTAAAATGGTGTGGAACTCTATATAGGGTACACCTTTTAAAATTCCTTTTTCAGGAAAATTCTTCTACCCACTCCTTCACATTAGCTGTATTTGAAGCTTGGACAAGAGATGAACCTCGTTTCAAAAGTGATGGCTAACTAATCTTTTGGATCTCATCCTGATACCATGTTGTGTAATCTATGCATACACTATGCAATTTATGTTGTACAGCCTCTTAATAAATGTCTCTTTGATGGCAAGTTCATTTTGGTATTTTAATAACCAAGCTCATTTCTAGCAGAAGATACACCAGCTGTTTGTTTTTTTTTTAACACTTCCCTTATGTTAAGCTTTTCATAAAAAAACTGACCTCCCCATACACTTACACACATATACACGCAGGTACAAATCCCTTCTAGGAGGAAAATTTTGAAATCAGAAAGCACTTAAATAGAGCTGGTACCACCCATTTCAAACGACTAAGAGAGAGACAATTAGAGCGAGAATGGTGACTCTTGCAATATAAGAAGGCCTAAGAGTCCAATGTTACCACCACAATATTTACAGGGTTGTTATTTCACAAAGGGCAGGGCTAAAGTCATGCCAACAGGGGAAATATCTTTTCAATATATTAGAGGAGACCAGTTTTTCTTGGGGGAGAAATGGATGAAAAACTGTGCTCTCTTCTTATAAAACGGGGAGAAAAAGTGAATGTAATTAAGATAACACCATCACCTTTACCGGTGGTACTAAACCTACCAACATCCTGGTCCACCTTTGGAGTCATCAAACCCTGTGTTATGGACTGCATGTGTACCCCCAAAATTCATATGCTGAATTCTTAACCTCTAGTGTGATGGTACTAGGAGATAGGACCTTTGGGAGGTGATTAGGCCACGAGGGTGGAGCCTTCACCAATAGGATTGGTGCTCTTACAGGAAGAGACATGAGAGCTTGCTTCCAACTCTGCTGTCTGCCACGTAGACACAACAAGATGGTGGCCATCTATAAGACTGCAAGCAGGCTTCACCAGACACCAGATCTGCCCCTGCCTTGATCTTGGACTTTTTAGCCTCCAGAAATGTGATAAATAAATGTTTGTTGTTTAAGCCTCTCAGTCTATGGTATTTTGTTATAGGAGCCTAAGCTGACTAAGGCAACCTAATTATAAAAGGAGTTTCGGTCTCTTGCATTCACAACCTACTAGTATGTTCAGAAAAAGAAAGAACCTTTTTCAGTGAGAAGAAAATTTCCTGAGAGATGGTAGGGAACCAGACTCCATGGATCTGAAAACAGGGCTCTAGAGAAAGAAGGGAAAACTGAGGAGAGAGAAGTCAGAACTGAAAGAATATGCAAAGGACTTGCACTTCTGTAAAAGGTCTACCTTCTGGATGCTTCCTTCTCATTATGCATCTCCATCAGTGTAATATAAGTAGTTCTGAGGAAAACTAATGACTGTGGACATCAATTGGAAAGAAAAGCTGCTAATTGGCCAATCACTTTATGAAGATTTTGTAAATGAGAATTGGAAGGAACTTTCCCCATTGCGATTACTAAGGTCACCTCTTTAAATAACAGCATAGATCTCCAGTATCAGAAAGGATCTCTCCTGGAACACAGACATAGTAAGACAAGTCTGTCCAGATTGGAAGTTTCTAGGGATCAGAAATCATGTGCATTCATTTTAGGGTGCAGTTTGCTACCCCAGGCAAGTGGGCCATAGGTGCTTAAAACTTTGTTATTGAAGAATAAAAAAGTTGATTACTATACATAAAATACTGCAATCTCTACCCCTATATTCATCTTGTATATCCTCTGCAACGTTTTCTCTAATTCTCCTGCCTACATAGTTTCTCTCCTTAGAATGCCCATTACGTTCCATTATTTTGGTGGTAATTATCTTAATTAAGCTTGAAATAAAGACAAATGTTTATTTGATGCCCATCTTTTCCCTATCTTACTCCATTCCTGACCCCATATACTCATTGACTATCATATACATCTTTCTGCCCATTGACCCTTCTGTTATGGTACAGAGTGGAATGTGTTACTTACGGGGAGTTCAGATTTTCTTAATTTGATTTTACGCACATGCGAAATGGTCTGCAGGTTATTTTTTTCTGTTTCCACTCCACACGACAGATTTATCCTTAAATAACATAGCAATAAGCATTCCTGATTTTATTTTGTAAAACAAGTAATTACTGTTATTATGCACATTATATAGTTATAATAACACACACGTTTTCCTTTCCTTCCCACTAACAACTAAAATCTCTTCATTTATGAACATTTTTTTTCTGTTTTTGGAAAGATCTATTTCTTCCAGACTATGATAGATGGATATGCTCATTTCATCTCCTCACCTGATGTTACACCTCAGATTGAACTGGATATACTCTGTGGGGATTCTGAGGATAAAGTTTGACTCACTAGATAACTAGTTAATCCACATAGGCGAGAACACTTCTGACTTCTCATTTATAAAATGAGATTTTAAAACCTTTATCATTATTTATTAAGCATACGCTATACCCAGGGAACCTAATAAAAGAGACTGCACTCAAAGAGCTTAAAAATAAGACCTCCACTTGCAGTAAGGGAACTTGGTGGGAACTCTCATCTGGGGTCATTCCATTTCAAATGCTTTACATATTAAAAGGTTCCAATAGCATTTGGGTTCAGATATACAATTTGTAAGAAGGCTAGCAAATGATTCCTAGGGGAGAGATTTCATCCCAGTGGCAGAGAAGTGCAAGGATTAGAGACCCCACAGCTAAAGCAGGCTAATAACAGAGGGAGAAAAGCAGAAAAAATCAGAAGTTAATTCAGAGTAATAAAAGTCTTACAGAGAGAATAAAGCTTTTCTTTTGCAGAAATATGAACAAGTTGTACACATCATGAGAAATATTCTAAATACTTACAATGTAACCTATAAGATGGATCCATTTAGTTTATAATCAACCACACTGAGTACAATAACCATCAACTCTTTATTCAGGTCACAAAATCCCACCCAAAACAAATCATGACCAGACTCCTAAACAGGCATATACTTTTAAAAATCTTAATTTGTCTACTTTTCACTCCAGAAAAAGAGGCAGATATTGTCTACCCTTAGCTGTGTCTTATTAAATCAAGTCAGGGTGTCAGCTTTATTTACAAAACTGATTCATCAAAAAAATATCTTTTAGAATTGAGCATTCATTTTTATCTTTGGCCTTGTTCCCTTTGTTTCCACTTATGTGAATGGAGTATTTCTTGTTTTGTCTTGCTGTGGAATTAATTACACCTAAGGTAATTGTTTTCATGTAATCAACACCAGTAGTCCAAGCACTAAATAACTCTAATAAGAAGCATCTATGGTGAAATCAAAGTTTGTTAATGAACAACTCTTTTTCAGTTTCCTTTTCAATTTATACTTGAAGAAGATCAATTATTTTTATTATTTCCACCTATTTGTTTCATAGTCATAGAATTTAGACCTCAGGGGAACTTTGGGGATCATATAATCCAATTCATTCATTTTACAGGTAAGAAAAAGTAAGACATTTAATAGTAGAGCGAGGTCTTGTGATCCCAGACCTGGTTTTTTAGCCCTTTACTGCGTTTCCTCCCTGTTCCATGGTGTTCCTAAAGGGGAAATCTTAAGTTTTATTTCCAACTCCCTTTTGGAATGTAGCTTCCAAAGACAACTATGAATAGAAGCCCCCAGATAAATCATGTCTGAATGATTCAGAATGTGCCAATGGAGCTTCACAAAGAACGTTTACCTCTAAATTCCATAGTTTATATTCAGAAGTTAGTGTTTCTTAGGGAAAAAAAAAATCCCTTACTGAGCAATTATTTAATCTTGATTATCAAAATCTAGTTCCCAGGCATTTGAAATCACACTTATCCAAGAAATTTAACTTAAGTTACTGATTTCCTATTATTTCCTAAATGCATCTACATGTTTATAGGAAAAAAAAATAATAAAGTTTCAGTTAAAACTCCAGGAAAGCATGTGCTATTTGAAAAACAGCTTCTGATGAAATGTTATTCTCTACTTTCTCAAATATAATTTACAGCTGTGTATAAACAAACTTTCTAAATGCTATAAAAAGTTAAGTTTTCATTTCTTCAAATATAATTCAGAATATGAAGCAAACAGCTAAAAGGAGTTATATTTTTCAAGATTGTATTTATTTATTTATTTGAGAGAGAAAGCACGAATATGGGGGAGAAGCAGAGGGGAGAAGCAGACTCCCTCCTGAGCAGGGAGCCCAACATGGGGCTCTATTCCAGGACCCTGAGATCATGACCTGAGTCAAGGGCAGGTGCTTAACCCATGGAGCCACCCAGACGCCCCAAAGGAGATATCTTTAAAAGATGTAAAATTCTCTTCTGTTCTTCTAATCCTTTTCTCAAAATGAAGCATCCTGTGGGGCACCTGGATGGTGTAGTCGGTTAAGCATCTGACTCCTCCTTTCACCTCAGGTGGTGGTCTCAGGGTCAATGATCTCAGGATCCAGAGGTTGAGCCCCACGTCAGGTTCCACAATCTGCTTAAGGTTCTCTTCTCCCTCTGCCTACCCCCCACAACATGTGCTCCCTCACTCTCTCTCTCTCTCAAATAAAGAAATCTTTTTTAAAAAAATGAAGCATCTATATCAAACTCAAGAATTAGCACTAACTTTAAAAAGGCATTGCTTTGGGGCACCTGGGTGGCTCAGTGGGTTAAAGCCTTTGCCTTAGCCTCAGGTCATGACCTTAGGGTCCTGGAATAGAGCCCCATGTTGGGCTCCCTGTTCAGGGGGGAGCCTGCTTCCCCCTCTCGCTGCCTGCCTCTCTGCCTACTTGTGATCTCTCTCTTCTCTATCAAATAAATAAATAAAATCTTTAAAAGAAAAAAAAGCATTGCTTCACTGTTCAGAAGTGAAACAGTGTTCTAGAAAGAAATAAAGTCATCTGATAAGTATAATAATATTTGTCAGATAATAAAAGTAATAATAAAAATAATAAAAGTAAATTGGAATTAGCATCAAAAACTATAAAAAATGCTATACATGATAGAAATGTATTCTTGCATATTTATGTTTCTCTTTGTTTTTGAGTTAAAATAAAAATAATTTCTATTATTAAATGTCATATGAATAACAGACACACATTTATTTCTGAAATAGTATTTCAGAATGAGTAGCTTTGAGGTATATTTTATTGGTACACATTAAATATAATGAAGGGTAGCAGAATATGACAACTCAAAATGTACCATTTGGCCATTTTGAGCTGAAGGTAATTAAAAAGAAACAAATACAAAGAAAATATTTGCTGCCCTTCCTCCATTTGCATAACAGCAGGACATAAAATCCATAGATGTCTTTATGAGACATCCTCCTTTCTACCAGGAGAACAGAAGTTAATCCCTGGAGATGACTCTAGATGCTTATCAGCCCAGAGACATCACAGAGGAACCTACATAACAATCCTTATGAACTAGCTTTTATATTCCATTTGTTCCCCACATATTTATCTTCACACAATTTTCCATTATAGAAACTCACAGTCCTTTTCCTTTGTTTATCACTTGTCTAGAAATGTATTGTTCTTTTTAAAGCCTGTTTTAACCAGCCCTTTGATTTACTCATCACTGAGTACTCCTACATGCACATATTAATCCACTTCTCTTTGTTTTTCTCTTGCTAATCTGTCTCTGTCATTCTAAATTACGGGGCTCCGGATGGAGAACATAAGATGGGTAAAGGAAAAAGAAAAAATTTTCCTCCCCTATAATAAAATTCATAAATATTTACAAAACAATGCTAAAACTTAGAATTTAAGCCTCTTCAGGTCAAAACCCATGTTTGTCATGTTCACATTTCCAAGATTGGCCCCAGTACCTAACACACAGTAAGTGTTTATTAAAAATATCTCAGTGAAATTCTAAGTACGCATACTTTCTGTATTAGTAATAATTCTCAATAATTCACAACAAAACACAGGCAGAAATAAGATTTATTGAATGACATTAGGTAACATCCACAAATCCCATTAGAACTAGAAGGTACAGCTTTAAGGCTTTGTAGTCAGAAACAACTCTCAAACCACCGGTTGGGACTATTCCAGAGAAGAACCCTCTGCCACTTTCACTGGAAATAAACACTGTGGCTTGCACTGCTGATATTGGGTGGCACTTGTCCCTGAACTTGTACACCAAAAGTATCAACTCTTGCTATTTCTTACCAAGGCAATCAGAATCAAGACACCGAGCTCACATTCTTCTTTCTAAACTTTTCCCCTAATGCAAGAATCACTCACTAAGTACATGATCTGCTTCCTAGGTGAGAGTATTACCAAATATTTCCTTCTTAGTTATGACAGACCACCACGCTTTCAGCTTCTGTTTCCTGATCACGGATCAACTGACCATTAAACCAATACTACGTAATTTAGGGTTCTATTATAGCAGCATCCTATTCTGGCTACAAATTTCAGTACTAGTCAGGATGGATGACATCAGGGCAATAACAAAAAGAGCCAAAAATAACAGTCACCTAATGGCAGAATTCTTTTCTCCTCTTTATTATATATCCAACTTGAGTCAGGATGGAGACTCTCCCCATTATAACCGTGTAGGGATCCAGGCTGACAGGAACCTTTGTACCATATTTTTTTGAATCTTATGAACCAGATAAAGATGAACATGGCAGATCACGTGGGAAATGAAAGGTCTCACTTGCATTTCGTTGACCAAAGCCAGTTACATGATGATTCCTATAAGTCACATAACACCCAATTCAAAAAGAAGCAAGTAAGTGCAATTCCACTATTTCCTTGATAGAAAATCAGACATATTTAGTGTACAGCATTTATGACTAAACAACTTGATGAGGCAGGATTAATAATGTAAGATATTGCTGACATATTGAAAAATATGTTCTAAAGATTCTGCATGGATACAAAAAAATGACACTCTTCTGTATCTAAAGTTGTTTCTTTCAAATATATACTATCAATAGTTCCTAGAAAACAATGTTTCCATTTCTTAGTTTACACTGGAGATGGAAAACTATATAGGATTTGATAAATCACATTTGATTTAATAATTTCAGGCTGTGGTAGATAACCCCCCCTCCCCAATAATCTCCACTCTCTGTGCCCACACTTTTGTGTAATTCCCTCTCTGGAGCATGAAAGGGACCTGTAACTTGTTTCCAACTAATAAAATATGGCAAAGGGGTTAGAATGGTGTTTCCCTGATTATCCTGTTATGTAAAAGTGTACGTAAGCAGATTGAAGTAAGACACTCTTCTGCAGACATGTTTTGAACTACCTGTAGAGAGAATCACCTGGCAGGAAATTGTGGACACCCTTTGGGATCATCCTTCAGCTAACAGCCAGTAAAAAACTGACACTCTCAGTCATACAACCATAAGGAAATGGATTCTGTCAACAAATTTAATAAGCTTAGAAGCACATTCTTCCTCAATCAAGCCTCCAAATGAAAGTGCAGCCCAGCCAATATCTTGATTGTAATCTTATAAGACACTGAGCTAAGCTGCCCCCATGGAAAGCCTGAGATAATAAATGTGTGTTGTTTAAAGCTGATAAATTTGTGATCATTTGTTACACAGCAATAGAAACTGATACACCTGCTTATTGCAATTTAACTTCACTACCCTTATCTTTTGCATTTTTCTTCACTTTTTTATTTGAAACTTTTATTTTGATTAAACCCACAGAAAAGTTGCAAAGATGCTGTAAGAAAATCCAATATATCCTATACCTAGATTCACCATTTTTTTATATTTTGTTCATTTGCTTTATCATCTTCTTTCTTTCATATGTATGTGTGAGTATGTGTGCTTATAAATTTTTTTCAGAGTCATTTTAGGGTAAGTGGATAAATGCTTCATCTTGAAATGTTTCAGTGTGTTTTTCCTTTAAAAATGTCATTTTTTTGCATAGCAGTATAATTATGAAAAACAGGAAATTAACATTTAATTTTCTAACCCAAAGTTGATATTCGAATATCATAAATTATATCAATGAAGTGTTTTGTAACCAGTTTCTTTTTTCTTTTCTCAGCCCAAGAGTCACTTTGACTTGTGTCATATCACTATAATTACCTTTATATTAGAACTGTTTCTTAACCTATCTCTGGCATTCCCTGACCTGAGGTTTTAAAGAAATAAAGATCAACATTTTTTTTAGGTTTTTTCATTATCAAAGTCAACATATGCATTTTGGGCAGGATCACCAAGAAGTGATGTCGTGTTCTCTTTGTGTTATATTAGATGCCACTTGGTGTTTGTATGTCTCAATACAGATGACATTAATTTTGATAACTAAGCAAAGGTGGTATATCACAGTTTCTTTATAGCAAAATTACCATTATATTTCTTTTAATGGGCTTTCAATTTGAAAGAGAATCTTTTAAATAATGTAAATTTCCTGTTTGTCATAAAACTTCACCTAGTTTTAGGTGGTTTTAAATAGGTTTAAAATAGGTTTTAATACCTATTGATGATATCCTAACTCCAAAGTCCATATATCTTTTACTGACGACATTCTATTATAAGGAAGAGCTTTTCTTGCTTCTTATTTATTGACATCATCGTAGAATGATGGGTTATTATTTCACTCAGTAATAAATCCATTACTATCATTTTGAGAAATCTAATTTGTCCCAGTGGGTAGCCTCCTCAAGTTGCCTCTTGTGCCTTTTTAAGAAGTCCTCATGATTGTCTAAACACTTCTTTACTTTCTAGCATAACGAGATACCTCAGACTTCTCTTGTTCTTTCCCCACATTGGCTCTGGATATCAACCATTTCTCCAAGGGGCACTGGTTTCTGTTAGAGCATAGTATTTAGTAACCAAGACCTGGGCACTAGGTGTGCTCATTGCTACTGGAGTAGCATTATTTCTAAGCCTCCTCAGTGTGCAAAGTTAGGAAAGATAGAAAATATATGTATATGTGCACATGAAAACACACATACCTACACACATAATGAGTTCACCATAATACCATCCAAAATGAATTCAACACCGTAGGGTACATTCTAGTCTGTCTTTTCATATTTGTAACTCCCATCTCCACCATTTAAAAACCCATTTCCATTAACCTCAATATGTTTACTCATTTCGTCAAGCCTACAATACACTAAAAATAATTTTAGAATATTTAACACATACCACTGTAGCAAGCAAACCTACTCTTAGAATTTAATAGTGGGGTTTTTTGGAGGAACAGGGTAAAATTTACACTCAGTAAAATGCACAAATGTTAAGTATACAGACTGATGAATTTTGACAAATAAATATACCCACTAATCTACACTCCTATCAAGATATAAAATATATTCACAATTCCAAAAATTTCACTGAATCCCCTTCTCAATTCCCCTACTTTTTTTTTACATCATTGATTCATTTTGCCTGTTCTAGAACTTCAAATAAATTTAATTACATAGTAAATAGGTATGCCTTGTTTACAGCTTCTTTCACTCAGCAAAATGTCTGTGAAATTTATATTTTCATGTATATCAGTAGTTTGCTCCTTCCTATTGCAAAATAATAGGCCATTGTATGAATAGGCCACATTTTGTTTACCTATTCTCTTAGTCTTTTGTTGTTGTTGTTGTTGTTGTTGTTGTTGTTGTTGTTGTTGTTTTTAACTATCCCTTTTGTTGATGAACATGAAAGTTGCTTCTGGTATTAGAGTATAATGATCCATAAGCTATGAACATCCGTGTACAATACTTTTTTGCCAATATATTTCCTAAGAAAGTATCTAGGAGCATAATTGCATAGTCATGGGACTCCTATATGTTTAAACTCATAAGAAACTGCCCAACTTTTTGTAAAAGTTTCCTTTAGAAGTATACAATTTACACTTCCATTTTCTAGCAGTCCCAACTGCTTATGTACTTGCCAAATGTTTTTCTTGGCCTTTCTAACCGTAGCCATTCTGATAGGTGTGTAGTGTCACTTCACTTTCATTTTTATTTGTGCTGTTCTAATGTCTGATGATATTGAGCTCTTGTTCATGCGTTCATTAACAATTTGTATATCTTCCTTTGTGAAGTGTCTATGCAAGTCTTTTGCCCATTTTTGGCACTGGATCTTTTTTTTATTGAACCATAAGAAATCTGCATACTGTATATGTTCAGGACATAAGTTCTTTGCCAGATATAGGTTTTGCAAACATTTTCTCCAAATTTGTTATTTGTCTATTAATTTCCCTAGTAGGCATTTGATAAGCAGTTTTATTTTCATGAAGTCCAACTTATCAATCTTTTCTCTATGGTTATGACTTTCTGTATTTTTTTCTTAATTTTGCTGGAAAATATGCAGTTTTTTTCTAGCCTTCCTAAATTATTTTCTAGACAAGAAACACTATTAATGATTTTAATAACATATTTATAATTTAAAATTTTGTACTCTATTTACCTTTCTTTTCTTTACAGTTTGTCTAATCCCATAATTTTTTTTAAGAGAAGGAGAGAAGGGGAAGAGGAGCAGAGGAAGTAGAAGAGAGACAATCTTAAGCAGGCTCTATGCCAACCACAGAACCCAATGCAGGGCTCAATCTCACAACCCTGAGATTATGACCTGAGCTGAAATCAAGAGTTGGATGCTTAACTGATTGAGCCACCCAGGCACCCCTAATACAGTAGTTCTCAGTTGAAAGCTATTTTGACCTTCAGGGAATATTTGGCAATTTCTGAAGACATTTCATTTGTCACAACTGGAGAAATGGAGTATTATTAGCATTTAGTGGGTAGAGGCCAGAGATGGTGCTAAACATCCTGCAATGCACAGAACAGTCCCCACAGCAAAAAATTATGTATCTCAAAATGTTGATAGTGCAAAAGTTGAGAAACATGTGTCTAATCTGAAAGGGATAGAGGAAGGATGGGAACAGAGATAAAACACTACACATATATTGCTTTCATTAATTTCTAACTGAGATAATTAAATGTTTGAGCCAAGGGCACCTGGGTGGCTCAGTCGGCTAAGCATCTACCTTCAGCTCAGGTCATGATCCCAGGGTCCTGGGATCAAGTTCCACATTGGGCTCCCTGCTCAGTGGAGAGTGTGCTTCTCTCCCTCCCCTCTGCTTGTTCTCTCTCTCAAATAAATAAATAAGATGTTAAAAAAAAAAAAAAAGTAAATGCAAAAAAAAAAAGTAAATGCTTGAGCTAATAAAAAGTAAATAATAACATGACTCAGATGCAAGTCATTGGCCTGTCTTTCATCAAGGAAATCTAAGCCAATGCTTTCCGTGGCTAGAAAAACAAAAATGAAAGCAGAAATGCCTCTTATAGAAGGAGTCACATTAGTAAAGGGTTACTGCTCAAGCTAAATTAAAACAAATCAGTGACATTTTTCTCTCCATTATGTGCACAAATCTCCCATAAAAATCAATGAAAGCCACATCTGTGTAATGGAGATCAAAATGCAGCTAATTCTGGCTCTAACTTGCTATCCCTTCCAGGGCTCATAAACCCCACAATAGTTGCTCAGGAACAGGAGGACCATGTGATGAATAAAGCAGCTCAAGCCAAATCCTAGATGATTCATCCAGATCATTCTGTTCTCTGGTTTATTAGGCAGCTGAGGAATCTTAAGGTTCTGGAGGTGATCATAACTGGAGCAGAACTTCAGGGAATAATCTCAAATCAAAGTAAGAGCCACTGCACTTATAAACAATTTGTTTCTTTCTATTATCTATGTGGCCTATATTTACTGTAGACATCTTTAAAATACAGAAAACTATAAATAAAAACATTATCTATGATGTCATCATCCAGAACTTATTACCTCTTTGGCAAATCACCCTTTAGGTGAAATTCATCTATGTAATTCTTCTTTACCTACTCAAGATTTTAGTTTATATACAATTTTGTATACTGGGTACATGTGATTTAGAACATTTTGAAGTATTATTTTGATGTGTACCATAATAGTTACCAGGTTTTATCATTTTTTCTTACCAATTGTTTATCTCTTGTTGCATATCTAGAATGTTTCTAATTTTTCATTATTCCAGGTAATGCAATGACAACTATCTTCATGCAGATATACTACTCTGCATTTTGTATTATTTTCATAGTATATAATTTCCAGGGTGTAATTACAGGACACAATTTATACCATTTTAATACTCTTTTTATATATTGCCATTTTTTTTTCTGAAAAAACATTGTATTAATTTCCTTTCCCCAGAGCAGTATAATCTCCCCTCACCTCTCTATCAATCCAGAAGATTTTTAACTCTACTTATTATACCGGGTACTGTGATACTTTCATTTTCATCTTTCCCCTCTCTGTGAGAGGTGACAAAAGAAGGGAACCCAGCAGGTAAAACTGTTAAGATTAATTTACCCTTGAGTTGATAATAATACATGATGTTTTGCTGTCAAATGTCATAAGAGGATCAAAGAATTCTAACAGCCTAGAAAATACTGAACTGAAATTATAATAACCTTACCTCCTTAGGTAAGACAAGTTTAGGCTTCATGTGATTAAAAAAGATCTCCAAGTACATCTACATATATAAAGTCAAATATAATAATTGTTTTTTAAAAAAATCAACCTTTATGTGTGTAGAGGTAAATGCAACAAATCACCATTACTATTATTATTTCCTGCATTTCTGCTATAGGGAAATGATCCAACTTTAATTTCAGTTTAGTGTGCAGAGTTCAGCTGTGTCAGTAAGAGTCAGAATGGATGTTGAAAACTAAGAAATTATCAAGGTAGAGGAATAGTCACTCTGTTGGCCTGGGCCTGAGTATTTTCACCTGGGATGCACCAATTCCAGGAAGAAAAAACCGTGACTAATGTTCTTTTTTCCCCATTCCCTACATTTGACAGCATTACACTGGCCTTGGGAAGTAGAAAATGGTTAGGAGACTAGGAAAAGAAACCCAAGATTGAAAGAAGAAAGATGAACTTCACAAAGACAAAAAACAACGTATGAACACAGAACACTGAGACAAAGAAAAAAAACCTTCTAAATAGCACAGAAAGCTGAAGATCAGGTTTTTCTTGACCAGTGCCTTACAATCTTAATTCATCTTGTGATCTTTAGACCCATCCTGTGGGCAGGGGCCATATCTCAAACTTTTGCTTTAGCTCTTAGTAAAATTCTCAGTACTTTATTTATGATATTCACCAATTTTTTCTCTTGAAAAAAATTATTTAGTAATTCACAAAACATTTCTCAAATGCTTACCATGTCTGTAGCACTATTCTAAGCAGACACTGGAAAGAGTGTTAAACAAAGCAAGATCTTTGCTCTCATAGATCTCAGAGTTCACTGTGAGCTTAAACCTTAATTAGAAAAGCAAGAAGCTCTTTGGCCAATTTCATTTTTTTTAAATAGTGCATTTTTTTAAAATTTGATATCACATTAAAATATTATTTATCTTAATCACTAAAGGGTTTTGGTGCTCAATGCAAGTGTTTTATTCACCTTAACCTTGTCCCTGCTATATCTTTGTAAAGCTGACAAGGCAATTACTAATTTTTTCATTGCAGTTGAAAATTCCTTGGGGATGATGTGTCAAAGATATCAGTTTGTCTGGGCTACAAAGCTACAGCAGCAGCAACAAAAGAAGTTAATCATCATTGAACACCTTCTTTGGTTACAAATATTTGTTGAATATCTACTCTGTGCCAGGTAATATTCTGGAACTGACAACAACACAGTGAGTCTATAACAGAATTCCTGCCAGTGTTTGCGGTCTAGTTAGAGTCAAGAGGGCAAGAAACTATAAGGTAATATCAGATATTAACAAGTGCTCTAAAGAAAATAAAGCAGCATACTTAGCTTGTAGGTTGGGGGGAGGAGAGGCATTATAGTTGGTATGTTGACTCTAAAGCAATAACAATTGAGATAAAATCTGAATGAGCGGAAAGAGTAAAACTTTAAACAATCTGAAGAAAAATCATTCCAGGCAGAGAGAGTAGCAAGTAGAAAAACACTGAGGTATGAAAAACTGTTGTTTTCTCAAAAACTAAAAACACCTGTGTATCTGGAGTCTGGAAGAAGAGGGGAAGAAGAATAGTTCAAGCGAAGTTGAAGAAGTTAGAGCTAAAATCATAGCAGATCCTGTAGGCCCTACGAAGGGCTTATTTTTCTTTCTAATTTCAGGGTGGTCACTGGAGTGTTCCAACTTGACTTAATTTGAAAAAGACTATTGTAAAATGGTTTGAACTGGAACAGACTAGAAGCTGGTTGGAGATGGTTGAGGAAGTCCAGCAGAGAGAGGATTGCAACTTAGACTACACTTTAGCAATGAGAATAGAGGTAAGGGAACAAATTCTGGTTAAATGTTAGAGGAGGAACCAATCAGCCTTTCTGCTGGGCTGGACCTCAGCTCCTCAACTTAAACTGGGCAAGTTCACACAATCTCTTTATATCTCAGTTTTCTCATCTGTAAGATGAAGATAATAACCGTGCCTATTTTATAAAATTGAGTCAGTACATACTAAAGTTCTCAATAAATCTTACTTATTACTATTCAAACATGGAAAAAGAGAGGAATTGAAAATGGCTTTTAGGTCTTGTCTGAGTGAATGGATAGACCAAGTTCCTTTTGAGATGGGATAGACTGGAAAGACAGAAGTATAGGCAAGAAGAAACCCAGAGTTCTCCTTTGGACCTCTTCATTTGAAATGCCTATGAATAATTCAAATGGAGATACAGTCTGGAACTCAAAAAAAAAAATTAATGCTACACATATGCATTTGGGAGTTATCAGCATACAGATGTATTTAAGCCCAGAGAATTAGAACAGATCACCTAAGGAGACAGAAAGGTGGGGGTGGAGGGTGGGGGGGAGAAACCAAGGGTTGAGTCCTTGAGAACACCAAATTTAGAAATGAAGAAGAAAAACGAGCCAACAAAATAAACTTAGAGGAATAGGCAGAGAGATAGAAGCAAGCAAGGAGGGTGTGGCATTGTAGAAACCAGAGAAGGATCCTAGAGTTTTATCCCACATGCATTACTTTAAAATGAAGGGTTATACTTTTCTAATAAAATAAAAGTTAAAAAAAGTATAGAACCAATTTCAACTTCTCTGTAACAATGCTCCATACCAATTTTAAAAACTTGCAGTGAGAAAGTTGAAGAAATACTTTGTAATTTGGTTTGGGATATATACTCTTTCCTAGCTTAAGAAGAAATTCTCAGAACAATTTCCCCAGAACTCTGTAATTCACTGAAGCAGAAGATAATAGATGCAAAAATAGAAATTATCGTATAAATGCCAACTCTTATTACTACATATGAAATATATTCCCCATGTGACTTCAAAGATATGAAAAAACTATTCATAACTTTATCATTCAGTTTAGAAAGATCAATACAAGAGATTGATAGTATTTTTATTGAAATCTAGTTTCCATGTGATTGTTAGATAATGGAAAGCATTTTGAGGGAATGTATATTACAGAAAAATGAAATAAAGTAAACTCATACCTGACAAGTGATATACAAAGGAAAACAGACACAGAATCCCATTGGACAGCAGGGACAACCATCTTTACCTCTAGCCTAGCAGAACCTTCTACATGCAATAGGCAGAAGCATACTTGTTGTTAAGTTAGTGATAAATATTGTTGAGGAGGAAGAATTCTCTCTTCCTTTTAAGATCCTTCTTGCTGAACTAAGAATCAAATTGACATGAGACAGATCAACAGTAGAATATCAAATTTAATAACATACCTACGGGGGATCCACATAGACATGGAAATGCCAAAGATAGTCAAGCAACGCGAAACTTATATGAGCCAAGGAGAGGGGTAGGGATCTCAAGGCACAAACAGTAGCTGGAAGGTGAGATGAGATGTTTGGAAAACAAAAGTTGCCCTATGATGTTGATACTCATCTTCGGTAAAGGTGAATCTCTGTTAATAGCTCTCTTCCTGGTACAAGCAGGGAATTGAGGAGGAGGCAAAGAGCTTTTCCTGAATCTGGTGGGTTTTGACTATTTTTAACTCAAAATAATGTACATACAAAGTGACCTATCTTGGGGGACCTGCCCTTGGTCCCTACAACATCATAGATTAAGCAAGGCAAAATCTGTGGTTTCCAAAAATATATATTATTGCACTTCTTAATTTTCAGTTTAAAAAAGTACTTTTTATAATCACATCTTTGGTTTGTACATCATTTTCCCAGAGTCAAATTAATCCATGTTTATTTATACCTTGCTTTGTTCAAAACACACACAAAATGAGGTTGTTTAATATTGCACAAAACACAAAAGAATAAACTAATTGAGAGTATAGGAGTCAAAGGAATTTAAGGGGAGACAAATAGCAATTCAACTAGAAAACTGGAATGCAGAAATCTCAACCCTTTTGTCATGTATAGGCCTAACTAGGGGTATAAATTTGGGCTTACATTTCCAAACCATAACAACAAAGAGAAAACAAAATCATAAGATTCAGCTTTGATTAAAAACAAACAAAAGATGGAGAGGCACAGCTTTGCCTGAGATTAAAGCTTCATGGAAATTTCTATTATAAGTCCTTAAATTTCACATATATTATTTCCTTTATTCTCACAAAAATCTTTCTAAAGTAGGCTTTAATCTTAATAACTATCACTTTAATTGACTATGTATTTTTTAGTCTGTATCTAGATATTTTTAGCATCTTCATATCTTGGAGTAATCTTTGACTACTTCCTCTACTTATCTTTCCACATCCTATCAATCTGAAATTTTGTTGATTTTTCTTCCTAAAAATTCTCCAAATTCTCTTCTTCATTTCTCCCTTTCTCCATTATCCCCACTAATTTCAATGACTATTCTCATACATGGACTCCATGGCAACCTTGTAACTGATAATCACTGCCTACAGGCATTTCTACTATCCATTTTAAAATACCAGTCCATTCTTTAAAACCTCTTCAATTTTGCCCATTATCTTAACATGAAATCCAGACCCCTTCACATAGTTTATAAATCATTCATGACTGGGTCTTACCTATTTTTCTAGAATGTATCTTTCATTCTTCCTAACTGCCATTTTCTCTCTCAATAGTATTATAAATTTTGGGGTCCTACAATGCACCAAGCTCTCTCCATATCACCTTTGACCTTTGCACCGGTCCCTCTAGTTGGAATAAAGATCCCACCTTCACCTGACTAACTTCTCCTCAGTATTTAGGATAAAGGATATCTTCTGGAAAGCCTTCTTTGACTCACTACCTCACAGACAGATGTTTCAGTATACCATATTGTATAATACACTGGGTTTTCTCCTGTCATTTTATTTAATCACTGATAGAATCTAAATGTTTGTGTTCCCCCATAAATTCATATGTTAAAAACCTAATGCCCAAGATGATGGCATTAAGAGGACAGGCCTTTTCGGAGGTGATTAGGTGATGAGGACAGAGCCCCTATGGATGGGATTAGTGTCTTTAATAAAAGAGGTTCCAGAGAGCTCTCTTCTTCCATGTATCATGTGATAATACGAGAAATTTGTGAATTGAAAGAAAGACCTTACCTCAGCATGCTGGTACCCTGATCTCAGATTCCCCAAAACTGTGAGAAAAGTTTCTGCTGTTTATAAACTATTCAGTCCAGTATTTTTTTAAACAGTAGCCCAAATGGACTAGGACAATCTCTTATTACTAAATTGTACATCTCATTGACTATCCTATACTTGAGTTTTATTTTTTCAAGCTGTCATCCTTAGATCCCATCTAGGATGCTTGTTTTAAAATGCAGATTCCTGGTTACTAATGTAGGGGCAATCCACCCCAATATGGGCCACTTTGGTGTGAACATTATTTCAAGTTAAAAATAATCAAAACCCAGCAGATGCAGGAAAAGCTCTTGGCCTCCTCTTCAACTTCTTGCTTGTACCAGGAAGAGAGCTATTAACAGAGATTCCTTTTTACCTAAGATACTTATCTATAGTATAGGGCAACCTTTGTTTTCCAAACATCACCCCTCACTAATGTCCCTGCTAATGACTTTTTACCCATTTGTGCCTTCAGACCCCTTCCCCCTCCTTGGCTCAGATAAGCCTCATGCTGCTTGCTGCTTGACTATCTTTGGAATTTCCACGTCTGTGTGGATTCCCCAGAGGGATGCTATTAAATTTGAATTTCTACTGTTGATCTGTCTCATGTCAATTTGATTCTTAGCTCAGCTAGAATGATATTAAAAGGGAGAGGGAATTTTTCCTCCCCAATACTAACCTTAGACATGAATCAGAATCTCTGAGAATGAAATACGAAAATATGCTATTTTAACAAACAACGCAGACTAGCTCTATCTGAGAGAAATATAATGTGAGCCAAAAACATAAGCATCCAATATAATCTTAAATTTTCTAGTAGCCACATTTAAAAAGATAAAAAGAAATAAGTGAGAATCTGACAGGGGAAGATGATGGAGGAGGAGGATCCTAAGCTCACTTTGTCCTGTGGATGTAACCAGATAACAGCCACATCAGTACAACTAACCCAGAAAATTAACCAAAGACTAGCATAACAGTCTCTACATAGCTAATCATTGGAATTGGGCCACATCAAAAATGGTATGAAGGACAGAATCCTGATTGGGAACTAAACTAACTTATGAGACGGAACCATAATGAGAGGGACACCATAAGCATAAACAAGGGAGAAGAACTGACCCCACACAAGGTTCTCCACACACAAGACACCTGGGAATAGTGTCCCCATAACATTTGGTTTGGAAAACCAGAGGGGCTTAACATTGTGAGTTTTTACAATCAGTGGGGCATAACACCTGGAACTTTAAAAATCAGCAGCCTTAGCTCTCTGGGACAGCCAGAAGGTGTAGGAAACTGAGTTCCCTCTCTTAAAGAGCTAGCATAATAAACAACCGCTTAGAGATACAGGATAGAAGCAGCAGTTTGAAAAGTACCTACAGTATGCAAAAAGGAGATTTATTTACTAATCTCAGAACTTTTACCAGAGGAGCTGGGATCTTTAGGAGACTTCTCCGAGAACAAAAGAATTGGCAGATACCAGTTACCCTCCAGCCCCCAGACTAGACCCACAGACACCTGTAGGAACCTCCAAAAACACTTACCACCCACCTTGCTAACATTGCACACCCCACCAACATATTCTCCTGTGGACTACCCCATCCAACCCACCCCACTCACCAGGACTGCCTCCAAATCATCTCCTGATGTGTCTCATTCTACAAGGAACACAAAAGTGTCTGGCACCATTCCAAAATGATTCTTGCCCTGGGGAGAAGGGAAGATAACCACACACACCAGTTCTACAGCAGCCCCAGCAGTGGGCTGGGGGCAGACATCTGATCTGTCAGCCCTACCCACCAAGGAAAATCTCAAAAGGGGCAGAACAAGTAGAGAACCCACGATTGGGGTCACTGCAACTCTAAAAGACAGATCAGAGGCAGACATCTAATCTGACTGCAGGCCATACCTTCCAATGAAAGCCACACAGAGAAACAACACAAAGTGAGTCACCACAGACCTGGCAAATGGGCTGAGGGCATCTGACCAAACTACAAGCCCAAGGTGACCTAGACTGGCCCCTTAACAACACAGAGACTAAACCCTGCCCACAACAGGTAAAAAGGGCCTGGTTCATTGCAGCTGACTGGGCTGAAGGCAAATGCAATTCAACCACAACAGTAGGGCACACACAATACAAACAGTAGATACCCCTGGAGTGCCTGGTTCTCACGAAGAGGGGACATTACACTACAGGACACCAAAGGACCTCTTCCTCCTAAGGCCACCACTTTCAAGAGCAGGAGAGGTAGCTAACTTTCCTTAACACATAGAAACAGACACAGAGAAACAGAAACAATGAAGAGACATAGGAGTATTTCCCAAATGAAAGAACAATCAAATGACAGCAAAACAACTAAATGAAACAGAAATAAACAATATGCCTGACAGAGAATACAAAGTAATGGTCATAAAAATATTTATTAGACGGGCGCCTGGGTGGCTTAGTGGGTTAAGGCCTCTGCCTTTGGCTCAGGTCATGATCTCAGGGTCCTGGGATCGAGCCCTGCATCGGGCTCTCTGCTCAGCAGGGAGCCTGCTTCCCCCTCTCTCTCTGCCTGCCTCTGTGCCTACTTGTGATCTCTCTCTCTCTCTGTCAAATAAATAAATAAAAATCTTTAAAAAAAGTATTTACTAGACTTGAGAAAAGAGTTGAGGGTCTCAAAGAGACATTCAACAAAGAGAGAAAAATTTTAAAATAACTAATCAGAGATGAAGAACTGCATAACTGAAATTAGAAATACACTAGTGGAATCAATACATTAAAGAAGGCAGAACAACAAATCCATGAGCTGGAAGATAGGGTAATGGAAAGCAACCAACTTGAATAGGGAAAGAAAAAAAAAGGAATAAAAAGAATAAAAAATGAGAATAAGTTAAGGGAACTCAGTGATATCATCAAGCATAATAACATTTGCCCAGCAGAACAGAGAGAAAAGAGAGCAAAGAGTTTACTTGAAGAAAAAGTAGCTGAAAATTTCCCCAGTCTGGGGAAGGAAAGAGACATCCAAATCTAGGATGCATAGCCACAAATAAAAACAACCCAAGAAGGTCCACACCAAGACACACAATAATTGAAATGGCAAAAACTAATATTAAGGAGAGACTTTTTAAAGCAGGAAGAGAAAATAAAAGTTACATACAAGAGAAATACCATAAGGCTATCAACTGGTTTTTTTTAGCAGAAACTTTGCAGGCCAGAAGAGAATGACATGAGAGATTCAATGTTGAAAGGAAAAAATCTGAAACCAAGAATATTCTATCCAGCAAGGCTATCACTCAGAACAGAAAGAGAAATAGAGTTTTCCAGCCAAACAAAAGTTAAAAGATTATATCACAACTGAACCAACTTACAAGAATTCTTTGAGTGGAAAGAAAAGGCTACAATCAGGAGTAAGGTAATTAGGAATGGAAAAAAAATCACAGATACATACAACATAGTAAAAGTTGTATATGAATCACTTATAAAATCAGTAAGGAGGTTAAAGCACAAAAGCAGTAAAAGTCAACTACACCTATAAAAATCAGTCAAGGAATTCCCAAAATAAACGAATGGAAAGTATGATATCATTTACATGAAAAGGAGTAAAAGGCTAATGTTTTTTAGAATGAGTTCAAACTTGAGCAACCAGCAACTTAATATGAAATGTTATATGCATGAGATGTTATATATAAATCTAATGGTAACTACAAATCAAAAATCTGTATCAGATATGCGAAATATAAGAAGAAAGGAATCCATGCATATCACTAAAAAAAAGTCATTAAACCACAGGGGAAGAAAGCAAGAAAAGAAAGGAACAGAGAAGAAAAAAACAACCATGAAATAAGAAACAACATGGCAATAAGTACATACCTATCAATAATCACTTTGAATATAAATGTACTAAATGCTACAATCAAAAGAGATAAGTTGAATGAATGGATAAAAAAGCAAGACCCACCTATATGCTGCCTACAAGAGATTCATTTCAGTTCTAAAGGCACACGCAGGTTGAAAGTGAAGGGATTTATCGTGCAAATAGAAGTGAAAAGAAAGCTGCAATAGCAATACTTATATCAAACAAAATAGACTTTAAAATAAAGATTGCAAAAAGAGATAAAGAAGGACACTATATAATCATAAAGGGACCAATTAACAAGAAGTTATAACAACTGTAAATACTGTGCACCCAACATGGGAGCCCCCAAATTCAAAAAGCAACTGTTAGCAGACATAAAGAAAGATATTGATAATAATACAATAATAGTAGGGGATTTTAACACTCCACTTACATCATGGATAGATCTCCCAGACAGAAAATCAACAAGGAAACAATGAATGACACTTTGGGCCAGATGGATCTAACAGATATATTCAAAACATTTCATTCAAAAATAGCAGAAAGTACATTCTTTTCAAGGGTCCATGGAACACTCTCCAGAATAGATCACATAATAGGCCACAAACAAGTCTCAACAAACTCAAAAAAGATTGAAATCATATCATGCATCTTTTCCAACCACAATGGCATAAAACTAGAAATCAATCACAAGAAAAAAATCTGAAAACAACACCAATACATGGAGGTTAAATAACATACTACTAAATGATGAATGGATCAACAAAAAAATCAAAGAGGAAATTTAAAAATACATGGGCACAAATGAAAACACAATGGCTCAAAATCGTTCAGATGCAACAAAAGCTGTTTTAAGAAGAAAGTTTAGGGCGCCTGGCTGGCTCAGTTGGTTAGGCAACTGCCTCCGGCTCAGGTCATGATCCTGGAGTCCCGGGATCGAGTCCCACATCGGGCTCCCAGCTCCATGAGGAGTCCGCTTCTCACTCTGACCTTCTCCCTTCTCATGCTCTCTCTCACTCTCTCTCTTTCCTAATAAATAAATAAAACCTTTAAAAAAAAAAGAAGAAGAAAGTTTATAGCAATATAAGCCTACCCCAAGAAGCAAAAAAATCTCAAATAAGCAACCTAACCTGATACTTAAAGAAGCTAGAAAAAGAAAAGCAAACAAAGCCCAAAGCCAGTAAAGGGAGGAAAATAATGCAGAATAGAGCAGAAGTAAATGGGAAAAAAAGAAAGAAAGAAAGAAAAAGACAATGGAACATATCAATAAAACCAGGAACTGGTTCTTTGACAAGATCAACAAAATTGATACACCATAGCCAGACTCACCAAAGAGAGACAGAGAGAGGACACACAAAAAAATAAAGTCAGAAAAGAAAGAGGAGGACACCTGGGTAGCTCAGTTTGTTAAGTGTCTGCCTTCTGCTCAGGTCATGATCTCAGGGCCCTGGAATCAAGCCCCACATCAGGCTCCATGCTTAGCGGAGAGCCTGCTTCTCCCTCTACTTCTGCCCCTTACCCTCATGCGTGCTCATGTTCTCTCTCTGTCTTTCACTATCTCAAATAAATAAACAAAATCTTAAAAAGAAAAAGAAGAAAGAAAGAAAGAAAGAAAGAAAGAAAGAAAGAAAGAAAGAAAGAAAGAAAGAAAAGGAGGGAGGAAGGAAGGAAGAAAAGAAAAGGGAAGGGAAGGGAAGGAAAGGAAAAGGAAAGGAAAAGGAAAGGAAAAAGGAAAGGAAATAACTGACCCCATAGAAATACAAAGGACTATAAGAGAATATTATGAAAAAGGATATGGCAACAACTTGCACAACCTAGAAGAAATGGATAAATTCCTAGAAACATATAATCTTCTGAAACTGAATCAGGAAGAAATAAAAAATTGAATATACCAATTACTAGCAAAGAAACTGAATCAGTTATCAAAAAAATTCCCAACAAACAAAAGTCCAGGACCAGACAGCTTCACAGGTGAATTGTACCAAACATTTAAAAGAATTAATATTTTAAAACATTTAAAAGAGTTAAAAGCAGGAAAGGATATTCAATGGAAAAAAGACAGTCTCTTCAACAACTGGTGTTGGGAAAACTGGACAGCCACATGCAAAAGAATGAAACTGGACCATTTCCTTACACCACACCCAAAAATAGACTCAAAATGGATCAAAGACCTCAACGTGAGACAAGACTCCATCAAAATCCTCCAGGAGAACACAGGCAACAACTTCTTCGACCTCAGCCGCAGCAACTTCTTCCTACAAACATCTCCAAAAGCAAGGGAAGCAAGGGCAAAAATGAACCCCTGGGACTTCATCAAGATCAAAAGCTTTTGCACAGCAAAGGAAACAAACCATAAGAGACTCCTAAACTCACAAAACAAACTAAGGGTTGCTGGGTGGGTAGGGATATGGACATTGGGGAGGGTATGTGCTATGGCAAATGCTGTGAATTGTGTAAGCCTGATGATTCACAGACATGTACCCTGGGGCAAATAATACATTATATGTTAATAAAAAAATTTTTAAAAAAAATTCTCAGCAAAGTAGGCTTAGAAAGAACATACTTTGACATCATAAACACCATATATGTAAAACCACAGCTAGCATCATACTCAGTTGTGAAAAACTGAGAGCTTTACCCCTAAGAGGCAGGAACAAGACAAGAATGTCTACTCTTACCACTTTTATTCAACATATTACTGGAAGTCCTTGTCACAACAATAAGAAAATGAAATAAATGACATCCAAATTGGTAAGAAAGAAGTAAAACTTCCAATATTTGCAGATGACATACCACCTATCAATATATGGAAATCCATTGCATTTCCATACACTAATAATGTAGTGGTAGAAACAGAAATTAAGAAAATCCCATTACTATTTTACCAAAAATAATACAATATGTAAAAATAAACTTAACCAAGGAGGTAAAAGACCTGTTCACTAAAAACAATAAAACACTGATAAAAGAAACTGAAGATGTCAAAAATAGATATTTCACATATTGGTTTGAAATAAACAATATTAAAATATCCATACTACCCAAAGCAGTCTACACATTCAATACGACCCCTGTCAAAATATCAATAGCATTTTTCACAGAACCAGAATAAATATTCCTAAAATTTACACAGAACCACAAAACACCCTGAATAGACAAAGCAATCTCAGAAAGAAGAACAAAACTGGAGTTATCACAATCCCAGATTTCAATACGATAATAATCAAAATAGTACCTTACTGGCACAAAAAGAGACACATGCATAGATGAGTAGAACAGAATAGAAGGCTCAGAAATAAACCTACACCTATATGGTCAATTAATCTATGATAAGATTAATTGTAGAGCAAGAATATACAAAGGGAAAAAGGCAATCTCTTCAACAAGTGATATTGGGAAAACTGGACAGCTACATGCAAAAGAATGAAATTAGACCACTTTCTTACATCACACAAAAATAAACTCAATGTGGATTAAAGACCTAAATGTGATACCTGAAACTATACAAGTCCTAGAAGAAAACATAAGCAGTAATTTCTTTGACATAAGCCATAGAAATATTTCTCTATGTATGTCTCCTTTGGCAAAGGAAACAAAAGCGAAACTAAACTATTGGGACGACACCAAAATAAAAAGCTTTTGCACAGAGAAGGAAACCAACAACAAAACAAAATTAGTCAATCTACTGAATGGGAGAGGATATTTGCAAATGATATATTTGATGAGGGATTAATATCCAAAATATATTCAAAAAAGCTTAGACAATTCAACATAAAAAAACATATAATTCTATTAAAAATAGGCAGAAGACATGAATAGACATTTTTTCCAAAGAAGACACACAAATGGCCAACAGAAACATGAAAAGATGCTCAACATCACTAATCCTCAGAGAAGTGGAAATCTAAACCACAATGACATATCACCTCACACCTGTCCAAATGGGTAAAATGAAAATCATAAGAAATAGCATGTATTGGCAAAGATGTTGAGAAAAAGGAACCTCACTTGCACTATTGATGGAAATGCAACCTGGTGTAGCCACTGTGGAAAAGAGTATGGACATTCCCCAAAAATTAAAAATAGAATTGCCATATTATCCAGTACTGAGTGGTAACCAAAAGAAAACAAAAACACTAATTTGTAAAGATATATGCACCCCTATGTTTATTGCAGCACTATTTACAATAGCCAAAATATGGAAACAACCTAAGTGTCCATCCACAGATAAATGGATAAAGAGGTGGTATACACACACACACACACACACACACAATGGAATATTAGCCATAAGAAAGAACGAAATCTTATCATTTGCACCAATATGGATGGATCTAGAGGGTATAATGCTAAGTGAAATAAATCAGAGAAAGACAAGTACCATATGATTTTATTTGCATGTGGAATTTAAGAAACAAAACAAATGAAAAAGAAAAAAGAGACAAAAAGACAGTCCACTACATATAGATATCAAACTGGTAGTTATTGTTGTGGAAATGTTGGGATTTGGAGCCCACGGTCAAGAGAGAATTCTTAAGATGCCTTTGGTGCAAACACAGTGGTTTTATTAAAGCACAGGGACAGGACTGCCAGGCAGAAAGAGCTGCTGGGTGATTGTGAGGAGTAACTGATTATATACTTCGGAACTAGGGGAGGTGAAGACAAAGGAAGTTTCCCAAAGGACTTTCACATGCTAAAGAAGACTAACAGGATCTTGGATGGCTAGCTATAGCCAAGCTAAGGTTGTTTTTCCCCTCTAGCAAGATATTAACATTCAGATTGGGAGTTACTGGAAGAAGGTTATACTCTGTGTGCCTCAAGTATTTGTCAATGGACTATAGGTTATAAGGAAATTTAATTTTATCTACATTTATTTTTTTCCTTTGTTCCCCACGTCAGTTACCAGAAGGGAGGTGGGTGGGGGGGAATGAGTGAAATGGGAATTAAGAGTACATCCATTATGGGGAGTGCCTGGGTGGCTCAGTGGGCTAAACCCTCTGCCTTCGGCTCAGGTCATGATCTCAGGGTCCTGGGATCGAGCCCTACAACGAGCCCCACAACGAGTCCCACATCGAGCCCCACATCGGGCTCTCTGCTCAGCAGGGAGCCTGCTTCCCCCTCTCTGTCTGCCCCTCTCTGCCTACTTGTGATCTCTCTGTCAAATAAATGAATAAAATCTTTAAAAAAAAAAAAAGAGTACATCCATTATGATAAGAATGAAATAATGTATAGAATTATTGAATCACTATATTGTATACTTGAAACTAATAAAACTGTATGTTAATTATACTTGACTAAAAGATAAAAAATAAATTTAAAACTATAAAAATATCCTTATCCATGTATAGCCATAGATGTTATTAAAATAAAGAATTTTTTATAGCTAAAAAAAAAGGAAAGAAAAAAAAGAAACTGTGCTATTTTTAACTCAATATAACCAAAATCTTATTATTTGAACAGGTAATCAATATAAATATTATTAACAGATAATAGATATTTTATTTTTTATGCTAATTTTTCAAAATCCAATGCATGATTTACGCATATAGTTAGTACATGTCAATTAAGACTGGCCATATTTCCCATGCTCAATAGGGTAGAGGCTGATTTTAGGCAACAGGCTTGAGCAGTGGAAACCTGAGTAAGGTCTAAGAGCCCAGAATCCACCCAGCTGAATGCAAACAGGCTCATTAGGTGACCCTCTTAAAAATAGCCATAGGCCCTAGCTGACCAATGGGCTATGTACAACCAGGCAGTCACCAAAAAAGGAAAATTCCATGTGTTCCATACCTCCTCACTCCTACGTTCCCCCTACCACTGCTTCCTGGCAGACAGTTTCTCCTTTCCCATCCTGCTGGCTACTCCCTTATAGTATATTCAGTAAACTTTCTCCTTTGTTCTGCCTTGGGTGAATTCTTTCACTGCCCACACCTCCAGACTCTACCCAATCAGGTTGCACCACAACTAGCCAAATGTGTACATAGGTACCATTTAGGAGAAGATAACCCAAATGGCTCTGTCACAGGAGACAACTGAACTCTGATAAAAGAGACAATGAC
>CM052799.1:103314816-103375143 GCA_028533885.1 Nasua narica | reverse complement strand
TTATAGCAGCAATGTCCACAATAGCCAAACTATGGAAAGAACCTAGATGTCCATCAACAGATGAATGGATCAAGAAGATGTAGTATATATATATTCAATGGAATACTATGCATACATCAAGAGAAACGAAATCATGCCATTTGCAACGACGTGGATGGAACTAGAGGGTATTATGCTAAGCGAAATAAGTCAGTCAGAGAAAGACAATTATCACATGATCGCTCTGATATGAAGAATTTGAGAGGCAGGGCGGGTGGTAATGGGGGGTGGGGAAGAGAAATGCAACAAGATGGGATGGGGAAGGAGGCAAACCATAAGAGACTCCTAAACTCACGAAACAAACTAAGGGTTGCTGGGAGGTGGGGGGGTAGGGATATGGACATTGGGGAGGGTATGTGCTATGGCAAATGCTGTGAAATGTGTAAGCCTGATGATTCACAGACATGTACCCTGGGGTAAATAATACGTAATATGTTAATAAAAATTTTAAAAAAAACTGGAGCAAAATAAAATAAAATAAAAATGTTAACTAATTTAAAAAAATCTGTCTTTGAGAGGATAGTTTGCAATATGGTAAGTTACATCACAAAGCTAAAATAAAAATCTGTCTATTCCCACAGCCACTTCCGTCCTGACTGCCACATTGCCCTATTATAATTACCCAAGCTCCAAAAGTATCATGGCCACTTGAAGACATCTTGAGCTGAGAAAAATTGAGAAAAGATATGGGAAAAGAGCAGGAGGGACCTACAAGTAATTATATTACTAAAGGTTAAAACAAAAACACACTCATCCACGCACACATATGTCTGCAGCCTCCAACTTCTAGTCGACAAATTCAGCCTCACTTTTGGTAACATGTTCCAGCTTCAAGGTTGGTGATTATTTCCCCATAAAGAAAAGAAGTGAGGAATTATGATCTAAACACTGAGCTGTTAATTATCAGAGTCTGTTAAATCTCATTCTAACCTGGTAAATTTCTGTTTTCTCACTTTCCGGGAGGAAAAAAAAGTGCTGTGCTAATATGATTTATCACGAAGAATCTCATTTTTCCAAATGTCAGCAGATACTTTTCAAGTCTACCCCGAAAGAGTAACATAGCAACCTTGAGAGAGGGAAGAACTGAAGAATAGAAGCCCAGCTTGACCCTAACTTTGCTTATCTCCATTATTTCTAATGTGCAAAACAGCAGTAACAAGTAACAATAGATTTTTCTGCATCCTGTTGACGTCAATGTACAGAGGGAAAACTTGTCATTCTCCATATGGTAATCCACTTCATGTGTTGTTATCACTACTTGGAGATGTGAAACACTTAAAATTAACATCTTCAAAATTTCATCAACATTTCCACACTCAAGGGGAGAGACATTTATGTGAAAATGACCTCTGCTGCTTCAAGGATCATGAGAAAAATGAAAGAACTGAGAAATGCTTCTCTCAAAGCAAATTCAGAAAACACTGAGAGTCCAGCTCTTCCTTTAGCTTCTTCTCTCTCACTTCCCTCCTTCTACACTCTGCATTTCTGGGGTGGGAGTGGGGTTGAAGGTACATGTCTCCTTTCTATCTAAGCAAGAAGTACATAAAAATCTGACTAGATGAGAAATTTGCTGGGGAATCTAGGATTTCTTCATTATGGTACTTATTCTGCTTTCTTTCCCCTAGCTATTTCAGCTATATGCCTCTGTTTCCTAAATTTGGACCCAGACTTCTGAATTCCCTTCACTGTCCTCCTGGTCCTCCTCTGCCTAATACCAAGGCATCATTTGGACCCAGAGGCTGGACCCAGCAGTTTTACACACCTGTTTTTGGCTCCTTTCTGTGTTCTGCATCCATTCACAACTATCCTGATACCAAGAAACTAGACCTCAGAAAAGCACCCACAAGGTGTGGTCTTGATGTAGGAAAGAATGTTGGGATTCGAAGCCAACATCCAAGAAAGAATTCTTGAGATATCCTTGGTGCAAAAAGGTGGTTTTATTAAAGCACAGGGACGGCACCCCAGGGACAGAAAGAGCTGCATGGGGGTCATGAGGAGTGGCCCATTATGTACTTTCAAGTGGGCAGGGGATTAGGGATAGCCTAAGTCTGTAAGGAATTCTGGAAGCAAGGTTTCCAGGATCTTGAGGGGGCTAGCTATTGTTGGGAAGGGATCATTTATTGCTGATTAATAAAACCTAAGTTCTGAGACCCTTCAGATATATATCAGTGGGTCATAGGCTTGGGAGATGACTGCTAACATGTATCTTGGGGGATAGAGATAAAGGAAGTTTCCAAAGAAATTTTTATATGTTAAAGTAGACTTATAGGATCCTGTTGGTTGGGGTAAGATTGCCTTTTTCCCTTAGCAAAGTATTAACATGGAAGCAATTAAGTCTCTGGAGGAATGTTACTCTGCCTCTTTCAATGATTTGTGAATGGGTTATAGGTAGTATGGAAATTTAATAATTTTTCTTCTGCCTTTGTTTCCCACACCAGTTTTTCAGAAACCATTCCAGTGACACCACAGATGGAATCATCAGGGAAACAACGTGCTCTAAACAAAGCTCCTGTGCTAAAGAACAAAGCATGACTGAGGGCCTGTCTGATAGACAGTTCCAACCAAAGTGTCAACCTTGCCTCTGCCCCTGACCCCAGCAAATATGACCTGTGGAGGTACACAGAGCAAGGAGGTGTGTGGCAATGGTGAGCCAGAATGCTACTTTACTTCATTTCTTGAAGGTCAGAAACCATGCAACAAGGATTTTACAGTAACTTAGGTTAAATCTAGGACTATATATAAATTTTAACTTTCAACTTCTTTATTTCTCCTACTGAAATATATCAACCATTTTTTTTCTCCAGTTCCTGTCACTTTGGTATTGTTTTAAGCCTTATGAAAATTAAATAATCTCTCTCCAAAATGAGACTTATAAAAGAGGCTATATAGTCTTAGAGTGGACAATCGATTATAAAGCTTTACTCTCCAAAATGTGGCTGCAAATTGAGACCAACATTGAGAGATAAGGACTGAGAAATGTCCATCGTACGTGGTAATTATGAAATTACTGGTAACTGAGAATGCCTTTTGGGAATGAAAGACTGCAATATATTGAAGAGTGAATCGAAAATGTAGAAGCAGACCCAGAAAGTGTTCAGTCTCTCAAGAGCCTTGGCAAGTTAAACAAGAGGCACTGCATATTTAAAAGAACGTCCCAAATCCTGGAAGAATTTTAAGAGCAGAGACCTGAGGATTATTAGGAACCCAGTGGAAGAATCCAGTTAAAGAATAGATCTATTAAAAAACAAAAATTTAACAGAGTACATTTTAAAGATCTGGTTGATTTTATTAATCCATTCATGTTATCAGGTAACATCCCATCTATAAGCAGAGGGGAGCTCCAAAGGGCTATGGAAAGGGAAAGATTTTTAAAGTCAGGACAAGGAAGCCATAAACAAACAAACAAGGGTTATTTCAGGTGTGGTCACCTCCACTTGGGGAAAAAGGAGTGTTGGTAGGTAGATTAATTCATCTTCCTTTAGGGAAATGAAACTGGCCCATTTGACAGATTACCCTCTTATTGCTGACCAGAAAATTCTTGACTAACAGGTTAAAGGTTATATTCCTGGAGGATTGAAAATGCAATTAGGTTAAGTATTAAGGCTTGGGGAGGCACCTAGATGGCTCAGTGGGTTAAAGCCTCTGCCTTCAGCTCAGGTCATGATCTCAGGGTCCTGGGATCAAACCCCACATCCAGCTCTCTGCTTGGCAGGGAGCCTGCTTCCTCCTCTGTCTCTGCCTGGCTCTCTGCCTACTTGTGATCACTCTCTGACAAATAAATAAATAAAATATTAAAAAAAAAGTATTAAGGCTTGGTTTACTGAGTTGGGGCCTTAACCTAAATGATGCCATTTTGGGCCTGTGATTTTCTTTTTAACATATCTAAACTATAATAAGCTCTTAAAACATCCATGAAACACATACAGTTGGTTATGTATTTGTGTACAAATGAAATTTTAAACTCTGAAACATAAAAATTATGAAAGCCATATATTCAAACCAAAATATAAGACTCCCCTTCTTCTCTGACCCCCCATAAATATCTATCCAATAGGAAATTATAAACCTCACTCTAAATCATTATAATTTTTTTAATAACAAGGAAAGCACTACATATCAAAACCTACGAGATGTAATTCAAACAACACCAGAAGAAAATAGGTGGATTACAATGAATTTAATAAAAAGCAGGAAGAGGGACACCTGGGTGGCTCAGTTGGTTGAGCAACTGCCTTCAGCTCAGGTCATGATCCCAGAATCCCCGGATCGAGTCCCACATCGGGCTCCCAGCTCCATGAGGAGTCTGCTTCTCCCTCTGACCCTCTCCCCTCTCCCGCTCTCTCTCACTCTCTCTCTCTCTCTCAAATAAATAAATAAAATCTTTAAAAAAAAAGTAAGGAAGATTTAAAAAAATAAAGAATTCAATTAGAGAAGCCTAATAAAAGTCAAACAAGCATAAATAAAGTAGAAGAAAATTAACTTAAAGAACACATCATATTTAACGGTGAAATATTAAAAGAGGTCTCATTAAATTCAGAAACACCATTATTTAACATTATCCTGAGATTGTAGTCATTGCAAAACAAGACAGGAAAAATATGAGGCATAAACGTCAAAAAGGAAGATACAACAGTTATTTGAGGCTGGTATGGTTGACTTACTACAAATACAAGAGAGAGATGTTAAAATATTAGCCTTCAATAGGAAAACATCTCTTTAGCTGATGCTAGGGGAACGAGGTTAGGAATGTGGCTGCAGGAAGCTGAGGCAGTGCACCCAACTGGCCATCATTAGATGACAGTCAATTAGAGGAGCATCTCCTAAGATAAGAAGCTGGGAGGTGAGTAGAAGACTTAAGAGCTTTTGAAAATCTGGAATAACTGCAGGGGATAATACTTGCTGACCAAATTTCAGGAATTCAAGTGACTTTATATACCATAAATTCAATGATAAGAGTCATCAAACTCTACAGGGTTATTTGTATTCCTGGGATATTTGGAGTGAGCCTAGAAACTGGTGGAGCACAAAAATTTGTCTTTGGGACAATGGAAATTTTGAAATGAGAGGTGAAAGAAAGTCGAACTGAAAGAGAACTTCAACAAGTACCAGATCGTTGACTTGCTTTGTCAGTATCTGCCTATGTGAGTTTGCCAAATTATAACAAGAAAGCAAAATGCCCCCATAGTTATATTTTTCCCTTGTTCTTTTATTTTTGCATAATCTGCAGTAGAGAGAAGCTACTGAAAATTTACTTAGAATAATACTATTGTGTAACTGCTGAGCTTGTACAATGTGACTCATATACTGGGAACAAAAAGGGTAAATCTGCATTCTTTGAATTCTATATACATGACTCTAAGTAAATGAAAATTTGTTTTATAATCGACAAAGCATTTCTTCTTTTAAATGTGTACATAGAAATGTGTAAATAAAATTTTTGTTTCTGACCCTATTTTTTATGAAGATCAGAGATGTTTTGACTGCTCCAGGGTGTGTGTGTGCACATGAACCCACACACACATGCACACAAACCCTCTCCTCTCTACATACGAAGGGTACTAAGGTGGCTGCTCACTACATAATTAAATGCACACACCTTCATCTCTTTAGGTCACCAAAATTATTGCAGGATGTCTAGGATATTTCTTTCTCCTTGCAGCACACTGCAATTCAATATTGGTGAAAAGTGTGACAATAGTAGTCATCACTTTCTATTATATTTGAAGGTAGTGGGCATCTGGGTGAATTCATTGGGACAATAACTTCTGAATTTAGATGGAGGATTTATGTGCCAAAATTCTCATTGCTGTTAACTGGATTTGTGCATATAACTCTTCCTGAACTCTTTGATTCTAGACATCAGAAACTGTTTTGCATCAAGGTTAATGCGAGTGTATGTATTGGTGTGAATTTCCCAGGTCCACAGTCACAAAATGAGGACACAAGAAAAAGCAGCCTCATTGTAATGCATCTGTAATTCAGTCATCTCAGGTCAAACAGTATGCTGTAAATTCAAAAGTGTAATCTGTGCTAAGAATGTTCAAGATGTACTGTAAATTTAATCTCATGCTCTCTAATGGGAATTTATCCTGGAGATGAGTACAGTATCTGCTGTCTGCCTGCAAAATTGAATGGGGCAGTGTCTAACTGTAAAAAAATCTGCATTTAGATAACCACACATATATAAGAAGTCAAGATGATATCGTACTTTTAGAGAGAAGATAATTTTGCGTGTGCTAAGAAATGTTTAAATATTAATATAGCTTGTGGTTCCATGTTATGAAAACCAATTCCTCATCTTGTTTTTAAGGCAATAGGAGAACTAAAGTCAATACTTGCCTTTGTTTAGAAATTTCAGAGTTCTAATAATCTTGCTTTTAAGAACTTTATAAAGGCAGCAGCTGTTAAAATTACACTTATAACCTATAGCTTATGAGATATAAGTTTAAGTGATAAACTGCATCAAGCTGATTGCTTGGAAATCTCAGTTCTCTCATTGACTGATTTTAGCTATTATGATAGCCTTGAAAGGAGTCACTACCCTTTGTTGTGGTTATTAATTTTACCTCCTGGGAACAAAGCTGCAAGTCAGCTATTCTTCTTCCTAAGCCTGCGTAGAGAGTGGGCTATATGCTATAGATCTAAGTTTCTCTGAAAATGCACAGATTGACCAAAACAAGCTGGCATCTTTACATGGATTATATAACCCAATGTCAGCTGTGGTCATCCCTGAGCTCTAGGAAAGATTAAATCAAACGCCCATATCACGTCTTTCAGTGCTTGCTACACAAAGTACACACTAAAAACAACAGCATCAACATCATCTGGGGAAAAAAGCAGAAACATAGTCCTCACACCAGCTCTACTGAATCCATATCTGCATTTTAACAAGCTCCCCTAAGATTTGTCCATGCATAAAAGTTTGAGAAGCACTACTGTGAAGCCTCCCTGAGATTCCAGAAAATTCCCAGAGGGCTTAATGCTCATGGTCACTTTGCTCTGATTTCTTCTTTACACTAATACTTAAGATTCTCTCTACAACTTGCAACTGTTCTTTTATTTCTTTTTAATTAAGAAAAATATATAAATTTCTTTTCTTGATTCATACCACACACACACACTGCAAGGTCTATAATTATTGTAAAAAACAAAATGCACTGGGAAATTAAAAAGATTATTTAATTCAAGCTATTGCAACAGAACATTCATTAAAGAAGAATGTCTCAAAGAAAAGGAAGGGGATCTGGAGTTTTATGGAAGTAGGTAAACAAAGGAATCATCCTCAAATCTTACAAGCATCATGAGGAGAGCTAAAGATGAATCTTAATTTGGAATATGCAAGGACAAGGTGATCCTTTGCATTAGACATTTCAGGAACAAAAGGATGAGGCATTTCTTTTTTTTTTCCTTCCAATATTTTATTTAAATTCAAGTTAGTTAACATATAGTATAGTATTGGTTTCAGTAGAATTTAGTGATTTATCACTTACATATAACAGCCAGTTTTCATCACAACACATGTCCTCCTTAATGCCCATCACCCATTTAGCCCAGCTCCCACTCCCTCCTCTCCAGCAACCCTCAGTTTGTTCTCTCTAGTTAAGAGTCTCTTATGGTTTGCCTCCCTCTCCGTTTTCATCTTGTTTTATTTTTCCCTTATATGTATCTGTTTTGTTTCTTAAATTCCACATATGAGTAAAATCATATAATATTTGCCTTTCTGTGACTGACTTATTTCGCTTAGCATAATACACTTGAGGGTATCCATATCATTATAAATGGCAAGAGTTCATTCTTTTGATGGCAGAATAATATTCTATTGTATATACATACCACTTCTTCTTCATCCATTCATTAGTCAATGGACATTTGGGCTCTTTCCATAATTTGGCTATTGTTGATAGTGTTGCTATAAACATTGGGGTGCATATGCCCGTTCAAATCACTGTGTTTGTACCCTTTGGATAAATACCTTATAGTGTAATTGCTGGATCCTAGAGTAGTTCTATTTTTAAATTTTTGAGGAAACTCCATACTATTTTCCAGAGTGGCTGCACTAGTTTGCATTCCCACCAACACTGTAGGAGGGTTTCCCTATAAGGATGAGGAATTTCTTAACCCTCACTACTTCATAGGAGCACAGGACTCATAATAAAGTTCAACTTTGTCAATTAAGATGAAAATTGCTGAACAACCCACAGGATATCATAAATCTCCTAAGTAGGACAGATCAGGGTCTAAGGAATAATCTCTGGAGGACTCTTGTTGCCATCTTTTCTGTAAAACATGTTGAACTATTTGTTGAGAAGAAATGACAAAAGTCAGTTGTTTTAGGGTTCTTGGGATGAGGCGTCTTAAAAGAAGGATGCTTAAAATGAAAAAAAGAGACATACTAATATAAAAGATTGCATTTAAAGAAAAAGAGCCAACAGTTGAACCCTGAACTGAGAGTAACCAGTCTATTGGATCTATAGGGGCCAAGGGCAGGCTACCCCACCATGGGCCACTTTGACATGAATATTATCTTGAGTTAAAAGCAATCAAAGCCTAGAAGATTCAAATAAGAGGTAAAAAAAAAAAAAAAAAAAAAAAACCCACCTCTTTACCTTCCCTTCAGCTGCCTTCTTATACAAAGTTATACAAAGAAGAGAGCTATTGACAGACATTCTCCCTTACCTAGGAAACTTATCTATATTATAGGGCAACCTTTGTTTTCCAAACATCTCCTCTCATCTTCCTGCTAACGGTCTTTCTCCCCTTTGTATTCTCTATCCCTACCCTTACCTCTCTCCTTAACTCACAGAAACCTCGTGTTGCCACTATCTTTGGAATTTCCATGTCTGTGTGAATTCCCCATTTATATGCTATTAAATTTTGTATTTTCTCCTGTTAATCTGTTTCATGTCAATTTGATTCTTAGTCCAGCTAGAAGGACCATAAGGGGCAGAAGGAAATTTTTCCTCCCTGGCAGATCCCAAGAGATAAGTGGAGAAAAATCTTTCAATTATGCAGCACCATTCACTGAGTTTCATGAAGCCCTCAAGGTAGGATGGCAATGCTCTTCTCTTGGTGTTATACACAATCTTGGTTACCTTTTAGAGAAGGACATGCATGACTAGTATTTCACCAGGCTTGCAAAGTGGTCTAGGAAGCGGCTTATTAATGGAAAATTGTCAATTGTGCATGATCTGTTGAGATATTGAGGATTATATCAAATTATCAAGCTTCAGATCCAGGGCTTTTTCAGATCCTGGGGAAAGGGGCCAGCTAGCTGCCCAGCAACGTAGAGTCCCAATAAAGTTCTGAGAAGTTATGGTTTAGTTTGTGATGATGCCAAACCAGGTAGAAGGAAGAAAAAATTTTAAACTTTGTGAATTGTAGCCAGATTTAAAGAAAACTGGAAGAATTAAAAATTTGGTAATAATTGACAACTTGGACAAGGTAACAGAATCTAATTCAATCTATAATTAGGTAGAATTCTACTGGTTTTTCTATAGCTAGAGGTGAAATCAACTAAAGCTGTATAGGCAAGGCAGAGTTTGCACACCCATCATTTACCCACAGTTTAAATAAGGTGCAAAATAGCTCAAAGGAAATGAACAGGAATGTGTGGTATGAAGGATGCACAGTTTTCTATTGAAATAAATATAACTTAGATAACTTTTAAAAAGATTGTTCTTAATCACATAATAAATGGTCTTATTAGATTGAGTCTTATTATTTACCTAGGTGTAATAGGAATGGTAATTTACCTATTCCATTACCATTCCTATTGGTAATAAAGGTCTTCCTAAATTTGTTTTGCTGGGTATTTTCATACAAAATGTTAGTTTGGATTTTTAAAAGCCTCTTGAGACTAGGAAGCTAAGGCAAGAACTCTCCGTGAGATTTTACCTGTAGTACTCATAAATTTGAGAAATTTCTTCTCTTTCTGAGGTACCCAAAATATTCTTTTAAGTTTTCTCAGTTGTGTTTGGGGTTCCCCAAGACCACTCTGTTTCAATGATTCACTAAAAGGATTCTTAGAATTCAGAATAACCATTAAAGTCACAGTTTCTCCAATGGAGTCCTGCTGATAGCACTTAATTCTCCCAGCAATCATGGGCAGCAACGTGATAGAATATTGTCAGCCAAGAAAACTTAACCAAGCCTGATGTCTGGAGTCTTTTACTGGAGTCAGTCACATAGTCAGGCCATCCAGAAGTCAAGTTGATACCACAAAGCCCAAGATCCCCACCAGAAGTCTCATTGTTAGCAGAGACTATGTGGGGTGGTCATAGGCTCTCAGGGGAAAAAAAAGGGGATTTATCAGCAGGATATTCCAAGAGCTTCGATGTTACTATTCAGAAACCAAGGCAAAGACCAATCCTTTCCTTATAATGTGCAGGATATAGACTCAGATGCTGAATTTATCCTTTACCACTCACTAAGCCAATCAGAAAGTGAACTCCTACTCACCTATGAGACTGGGAACCTCATAAACAGGTACCAGATCAGTTTTTCCAGGAGGAATTTGTAAGAATTGGCTTCACAGAGTCAAGCTCTGTTCAGTCATATCATATCTGATCTGGTGATATCTGATTAAACCAGTAACATTATCAAATATGACATTCTAAGTAAGACCCTGTTTGATTATGTCACGAATAATTTTGATTATGTCATGAAAAGAAGAACAGATTCTTATTGAGCCTATGCAAATAATTACATTATAAATAGGAATACTTATTTCAGTTTACAAGAGCATAGTCTACTAAGTAGTTAAAAGTTATAGATAACTTGAAGAAAAGGGAGAGGGGTTCCTTATATACCCAAAAATAGAACATTAACATATATTATCCATAATATTCTAAACAAAATCCACAATCATTCCTAATCAGTTCATTTAGTTCTATGTAATTAATTCCTATTCTGCTTGATCTTGTGTTAGCAGTCTCATAAACCCATCAGCTTCTCAGCTAGAATTTCAGAAATCCTGACTTAGTCACTGGCCTCAAAGTTACCTATGATGCTGTAAGAAGCCTGTGCCCAAAAATATGAAGTACAGTTCTTTTCCACAACCTCTAATAGTCCTTTATTGAAAACAAAGTACTCTGGCTTGTAGCTGATTGCAAATACTTTTAGGAAAGTATTAAAGTAAAACAAAACACTATCTGTAAATGACAAAAGATTTAAAATAGCTGTGGTTAATATATTACTGAAAATTTTCAAAAGAGGAAGATCAGCTGAGAGTTCATAATAAGAATAATGCAACTGACAAGGAAATTTAGTTGTTTCTATGGCATGTAAAACTAGATAAAAGTCAATTTAAAAAGTTTTAGACTACATATCTATAAACATAACAATTATCCCATTTTCAAAGAAGAGTAGATATTGCAGCTAATTTAGAAAAATAGATGAGCATAATCTTTACAAAGAAAAAAGTCTTCGAAGATAACATCAATCAATCCTAAGACATAATTTACTATGAATATATCAAGCATGTAGTTAGAATATGTAGTGAAGTATCAAAATATCAAATAAAGAGATTGTCTAAGTCTGAAATATGTTCTAAACATCCACATATTAAAAAAACTCCTTAGGTAAGTGATGTAAATCTCCCCCTGAAAACTACTGCATAAGAGATGCTAGATTCAAATTTAAAAGTTTAGACCAAGTTTATGTTTAAAAAAATAACTGAAATTATGATGTAAAATAATTTTTAAATAGCTGAAATTATAATATGAAAATATGATCAGTCTACAGTGTTATTTGATATCAGGGAAAGTACCACCAGGACTGATAAATAGAAACATCTCATAGACTAAGGGCATTAACAAATCTCTACAATTTCCTATATAGCAATTTTGGAAGTATTTGTTTTAATAACACCATATAAATATAACGTAGGGAGGGTTATACACCACTTCTCATTTGACAATGTTTCCTATGCAACTCATCAATACTGACATATCACCCAAATTAACTATTTCTAACATCACTCTTTTTAAGGTGAAAGAATAAATCCTTTCTATATTCTCTAGGGACCCCTCTGGGAAATCTCTGAAAAGACAGTTTCAGGTGCAAAAGATTTCACTCAATTTGGAAAAGGAAAACATCAAAAGTTGTTAAGATATTTGAACACTTAAGACAGGCATCCAATCATGGCTATTGTAAATACAATACTTTGCAACTCATTTCAAAGTAGCAACAAAACAGGGGCCCCTGGAATAGCTCAGCTGGTTGAGCATCTGACTCAATATCGGTTCAGGTCTTGATCTCAGGGTCATGAATTCAAACCCTTTGTTGTGCTCCATAGTGGACATGGAGCCTACTTTAAAAAAAAGAAAAAGGAGCAACAAAATGTTTTAAAATAAACATAAAAGGTAATATCATTGTAGAGAATTTTAGCATGAGAAATCTGTTTCCTTAAATAATCAAGGACATAACAAAGTCAACATAAACCATTGAAGATTATTCTGGTGAGAAGTGGAATCTTTGTTATCTAGATAAACTATGTAGAAGGTAAAGAATAACAATTTACAACCTATTATTAAGAGCAGACCACTAACCCAAGAAAATTCTGTCATTTTGACAAAAAGAAAATCAAATTCTAGTTTTACATCAGTATAACATTTGATATGAAAACTTTTTTCAAAAATCTTGTAAATAAATTTATCAAACCTTAGCCAGCTTCCTGTATTCTAACAACATTCCCTTTTGGGGAAACTTTTACAGGCAATTTTGTCCTACATTTTCCATTTCTCATTCTGGAGAGACTAGTTATGTTACTTTAAGAGAAAATTACTCTCTTTTTTTCCTTCACAAAAACACATCCTGCATATCTTAAAAACAAAGCTGTTCCTCTTTACCACCATTGCTTTTTTTAAAGATTTATTTGTTTGTTTGTTTTTATTTATTTATTTGAGAGAGAGAGAGAGAGTACATGAGTGTGGGGTGGAGGGGTGGGGTAGGGAGTGGGAGGGGCAGATGGAGAGGAAGAAGTAGACTTTCCACTGAGCAGGGAGCCCCACATGGCTGGATCCCAGGATCCCTAGATCATGACCTAAGTGGAAGGCAGACAGACAGTTAATGGACTGAACCACCAGGTGCACCAGGAGAGAGAATCTTAAGCCAAGTCCATACTGAGCACAGAGTTGACATGGGGTTGAGATCACAACCTGTGCCAAAACCAAGAGTCTGATGCTTAACCCACTGCACCACCCAGGTGCCCCACTATTTCTTCTGGTAGTTTCATTCATGTGTATTGATTATAACTTTCAACCATTTCTATCTCAGAGAAAAGGTAGAGGAGGATAATGTGAATTGTCACACATCAGCACTTCTCAGCAGAATAGCCAGCTCATGAATACAAATCTCACAACCTCCTATAGTCCTTATAGTACAATTTCTCAAAATAGCACACATATAATAGACTCAAACATAGGTATATACCCATAGGTATATAGTACAACTTCTCAAAATAGAACACATATAATAGACTCAAACATAGGTATATACCTTCTCTGTCACATATAAAACAAGAAAGCAAAAAACAATATTAAACTCATGCCTAGTGATTAATGGTTTAGTCTTATTTAAAGTTTCTATCTTACTTAAAAGTGATGTAGGTATCAACTGAATATTCATTAGTTAACTCAACTTGGATTAAATCCAAGGAAGAAATATCCAAGTAGAATAAAAATGTACATATGTGTTATAGTTGAGGCTGACAACTCAGAGAAGACATATATGTTTTTGATTAAACCAAAATTATTATTAAAGTAGTCTTATTTGCCAAAGATTTACCAAAATTACAGGAACTTGAATTCTTAAAACATTTCTGAGTTAATTTCTAATAAAAACACCTCTTTTTTTACATTGAAAAATTTGAGATTCAATTTTCCTAAATTCTGGGAATTTTAGGAATGTTTATTTAAGTATATCTTATTTCTAGGCCGATCAAAAGAAAGCTCTCTTAAGAAATTTATAAATTCATGGGTACCTGGGCGGCTCAGTAGGGTAAGCATCTGCCTTGAGCTCAGGTCATGATCCCAGAGTCCTGGGATCAAACCCCATGTGGGGCTCTCCTCCCTCTTTCCTTCCCCTGCTCTTGCTCTCTCTCCTGTTCTTTCTCTCAAATAAAATCTTTAAAAAATCTTATTAAAAAAATGTATAAGCTTATAATCCAGCTCAGTAACACCATTCAAAAAATATATTAAAAAATAAAATAATTTTTTATTATTTTTATTTAAAAAATATAAAATATTTTTTAAGAGAGGGAGAGAGAGAGAAAGAGATGGGAGGAGGGGCAGAGGGAGAGAGAGAATCTTAAGCAGGTTCCACACCCAATGTGGAGCCCAGTGTGGTGTTCAATCTCACAATGCTAAGATCAGGACCTGAGCTCAAATCAAGAGTCAGATGCTTAGCCAACTTAGCCACCCAGGTGCCCTCAGAGATAGGAAAATATTATACGCTCACACAATGAAACATAAAAGGCAGGCGCCCAGATTACTCAGTGGGTTAAAGCCTCTGCCTTCAGCTCAGGTCATGATCTCAGGGTCCTGGGATCGAGCCCCACATCTTGAGTTTCCCCCTCTCTCTGCCTGCCTCTCTGCCTACTTGTGATCTCTCTCCTCTCTGTCAAATAAATAAACAAAATCTTAAAAAAAAAGAAACATAAAAGGCCTTTCTAAATCACAGACCTAAAAACAAGCAAACACATAGAGAAAAAGTCTGCACATTCAATTCTAAAATTTGAGCCATGGATCAAACAAAAATACAGAAAAGCAAAACTCACAGAAGAACTGCTTTCTTCTCAGTGGGTACAAATTCTTAATTGGTTAGACCTCAAAATAGATTAGAAGATAAATAGAAAAAACTAACATCAGATTTTATGTTGTCCTTTGCTTAATCGAAATAAGATCTCTTCAAGCCATTATCTGTTTAAATCTGTTTATAGAGGTTACTAAACTTTCAAACCATAAACTAAAAGAAGCCAGCACCAGAAATGGAGAAGGTACTCCAAAAGAATCAAAATCAAATCCCTATCATTCTCCCAATGAACAAACGTTCAGAACATAGAACCAAGAACCAGACTCACTGTTGACTCCTCATGTGGCCAGTCTGGAACAGAGGATAAAGGGTTGAACAAATAAAAATCTGCCCAGAGGACCAATTCGATCCAAGTGATAGCACCAAAATGATGAAATCCAGAAATGCACAGAACAGTTAGTTACAACTATAACTTTTGTATGTTTAGAATTCCCTAAAGATGTTTAACATTCCCTAGATTATATTTGTGTGAAAGATTATTTTATTCAGGCTATTGCAATAAGGAGAGCATTCATTAATGAGAAGCATCTCAGAGGAAAGGAAGAGGGTCTGGGGTTTAATAGAGGCAAGTAAACAAAGAATCATCCATGAATCTTATGGGAGTCCTGAAGAAAAATACAGAGGAGCTTATTTTAAATATGCAAATGCAAGTTTTTCTTTTGAAGTAGCTATTTCCTGGAATACAAAAGAGTGGGAGGATTTCTTAACTTTGCTCCTATCTGGGAGCATAGGGCTCAGGTAAAGTGCAACACTGTGATTGTGTAAGGGTCATTGAAAAAGTTTTAAGAAAACAGGAGGCATTCACAGAGGGGTGCAATCATCTTAGGACAATTGCATTTCCCTTCTAGTTCAGATTCTCTGATCATTGCCATTCCCTTTCCAGTCAAAACAAAACTGATTGGATATCTCTGCTCTTAAATTTTTGGTCATTCTGCCATGCTGTTCAGTCATGTACCTCTCTCCTGGCTCCACCTAACTCCATTTTGTTTTCTGCCAACACCTTCTCAAGAGAAAATAATTTTCCCCTTTCCTATGCAGAGAAATTTAGCTGCTTTTTCCAGTACAAACAGCCAACTCAGCTCTGGGCCTCCCTCTGCTGAGCAAAGATTTGGACAAAGCTCCAAAATTACTATTTGGCAGATCCTCAAGAAACTCTTATACAACATGGCACCCTCCATCTCACCTGTATTGGGGAGAATAAGAAGGTTTCACTCTTCCACTTACAATTCAATAATCCCAGAAAGGAAAATTATATAAAATATAGAAGTTCCATCAGTAACTGGAGGTGGCAAAAGGAATGGTTTCTTATAGGTACCCTTCTTTCCATGTATGTATCACTCTTCTGTGTCCCTCTAACATTCTTCAATATAGTTAGGTAAACTGCATTTCCCATACTGTATCCCATACTTTAACCATCTCAAATTCTACCTCGTGTGGAAATGTACTGAAGCATATTCTCTTCAACCTCAGATCTTAGAGAATCATCAGCTGGAAAGTATTCTCATAAACTAATTCTGTAGTGCATTGTTCAAAGACAATCTTGGCAGCAGCCAGAAATGTAACAGAAAAACTGCAAAAGTTCTTCTCAATTAACGTTGTCCATGGGAGAACCATTGAACTATGATTCTATCTTCCTTTGCTCCTGCCTCCATCCATAATCTGCTCCCTGGTTGCCACTTATGCAAGATTCTGCCTTGTGGAATAGTCTCTCTCTTTCTAGCTGTGCATGTATGTGTGTGTGTGTGTGTGTGTGTGTGTGTGTGTGTGTGTGTGTCTATCTCTACAATCTGTAAGAAACACCTGTTCTCATTTTGGTTTCCACCAGTCCTATGGTAAACAGAGATGCAGAGATGTAGAACACCCTCACTGCTGCGGAAGACCTGTGGGTGTCTGCAAAAGGTCTAGGACTGGGTGAAATATTTAGAAAAGGGGTAGGAATGGAAAGTTCAATTTGGTCTTGGGTCTACCAGCACTCTCTAATTCAGCTTTACCAATAGGGCTGATACCTTCCTAGAATTTAAGAACTCAAAGTGGAGAAAGAATGTGATTATTTCACATCCTTAAACCCCAACAATCACTTCTAAATTCATTTTTGTACCAGTCCTTACATACGTGTTTTATTTATTTTTTAAGATTTTATTTATTTATTTGACAGAGTGAGAGAGTGAGAGAGAGAGAGAGAGATCACAAGTAGGCAGAGAGGCAGGCAGAGAGAAGGAGAAGCAGGCTCCCTGCTGAGCAGATAGCCCAATGTGGGGCTCAATCCCAAGGCCCTGAGATCATGACCTGAGCTGAAGGTAGAGGCTTTAACTCACTGAGCCACCCAGGTGCCCCTACATATGTGTTTTAACCAACTCCCTGTGTGAATCCTCTAGAACTTAGCCATCACAACGAAGAGAGGCTCATTTTTCCTCCTTGGTTGGCTACTTTGGTATTTTTTTTCCCTTTTTGCTTCTTGTTTCTAACCCTGTATTCCTTACTTATTAAATCTTCATCTGAATGCCTATTCATAGACCCTCCCTACGTAACAATCATTACTATGATCAATTTATATGAAAGAATTAATAACTGATTCAACATAAGGTATTTGTGCTTAAAATTTCATAACAGAGATGTCTTCAAGATTAAAAAATGATTCATTGCAGAAGAAAGTTTATCTCTCTAAATGTTTACTTAATGTTGTATACACATATAATATTTATTGTAATTAATATTGATAACTTATTGAGCACTAATAGACCAGGCAGTATGTTAAATATTCTTTGCATATTAGGTAATTTAGTACTTCTTGTACTTCTTGTGTGGAAAGGTATAATTATTTTTTTAAACTGGGGAATGGAAAAATTAAATAAATTCCCACAGCCACCTAGTGAGTAGCACAGCCATGCCTTTGATCAAAGTCTTTTCAACTCCAAAGCCTTTTATTTCTCCCTTCAACTAAGAGTTGCTAACCTGGATGGAATAATTTCCATACACATCTTTTCTTCAAGAGTGTGAATTTTTTTTTCCAGGATCCAAACTTGCACTCTTCTTTTGGAATTAATTAGAAATATTTGGAAGTTGAAGGAAGGAAAGAAGGGAAAAAGTCAAATAAACGAGAAAAAAGAGCTGGGTGGGGCTTCACCAGTGAAGGTCTGGGAAGCTTCCAAGCACCCACACTCTGCTTGAAGTGAGTGATCGAGCCTTGTGCACAAGGTCGTGTCATTTAGCCTAACTTAATGATGAACAGAATGAAGAGCATGTTTCCATTAGAGAATTTAGAAAATTCCCAACCAGCCATGCCAAATAAATCAAAGACTCTAGTCTTCTTTTCCATCTCCAAGGTCTCAATAATTGATCTCTGGAATCATGAAAGGACCCAAAAAGTTGAAGTTAAAATTGATTCATAAATTCCAGAACAAAACAATTAGATGAAGTAAGGCACATCATGCACATGAAGATGCCTTATAACAGACATATTTTCTGCAATATAGAAATCCACATATAAAGATCTCATTAAAATCATTAAGGGAGGAAATCCTATAAATTTCTAGAAATCAAAATAAGGTATAGACAATTGGACAGTTCCAGGTCTTACTTATTATGTTTGAATTGCATATAATGCTCATTTCATTTATTGTCGGATTTTATTTTAATTTTAATGGTTTATTATTTATTTTCTTTTTTAAGGTTTTTTTTTAATAGTTGAAGTACAGTTGACATACAATATTATATTAGTTTCAGGTGTACAGCAAATCCAAGAGCTTTCATTTGTTCATTTGTGACCTTGGTATCTCTCTCCTCCCATCCCCTCTGGGAATGTAAATTACCTCATCTTAATTTTTTCTTTATAGGGGTTTGTTTAGGAACCTCAGCCTTGTGGTTGGGAAGGGTTTAATCTATCTGAAGGGTAACTTCCTAGTTACAAGGATAGAACTAGGAACAATTTATTTTTCTTTCTATAAAGAAAACAGGAGGAATAGGGGGTCATTTGATACTAGGCTGTCCAAACAAAGGTAGAGTTTTAAGAGACCAAGGATTTATGGGTCATGCATCTGCAATCTACACATCCTTCTACCGAGTCCAACCATTCATTCAAAGAGAGCAAATTTATATCTGCATGCCTATAACACAGAATCTACAAACATGAACTATCTTTAAGAGATTATAAAGTCAACAGAAGAAATTCTCATTACAAGGTAGCATTGCCCAGAGTACAGACATTACAAAAGAAGGTTTTCCTGTGGACCCTACAATATAAAGAACATCACAAATGAGAGCCTGGGGGAACAGCCTGGCAGCCCAGTGCCCTTCCCTAGACAGGTGATTCTCTAAACAAAAATTTTAAATCCATTTTTAGGTGCTTAGGTGAATCACAAGCACTTTCATAATTTTACATAAAAAGTGTTTGGCCTCCTTACTAATAACCTATTAAGTACTAGAACCTTATAAAGTAAATTAACTTTTGCTAGAGGATTTTTAACTTTCAACTTACTAACTTAAAAATATTAGGTTAAGTATATTGTTCTATAAAATAAAACAGTACTAAAGTTAACAAGTGCTTCATATATGTTGTACCAATAGGTTTACTTCAATTTCTCTATTTTGTTTCTCTCCACAGATTTGTTTTCATCAAGTTATCATCTACTGGAAAGTAATAGTTCTATGGGTAGGGAAGCACAGGTTTCTTTGACATTCCCAAAAGGGCCATGGCTTTAAAAGGTCAAGAATCATTGCTCCAGAATCTAGTTAGCTATGAAGTCCATTCTGTCTGTACATAGAGGGAAAATGCCCAGTTGGAAAAATTAAAAATCTTTTAAACTAGGATACAGTATGTTGCCTGTGGAATTCTTTCACCACCTACAGGACGTCTTATCACTGTCTCAGTTCAAACCCTAAACCCAAAATTTGCCTCTCTCTGGTTAGAAAATTGCCACAATGTCAAATAAGATGCTCTATCTATACTTTCTGTAGAAATGATTCTATCCAGTTCCATGGCTTTGACATGACCTATAGGCCAAATACAGATCTCTAGCCTGACCTTGCCATTCAGTTCCAGATTCTTACCTTCCTCTGGTTGCTTGACATTTCCCTTTAAATGTTTAATATATTTCTCAAATGTAATATGATTGAAGGAAAACTGTTGGCATACCACCTTCCCCCACACACACACACTACACATCCACTCTTGCCCTAGTCTTTTTCATTTTAGTGGATGACTCCACCCAATTCCTAATGCCAAAAACCTAGTAAGATTCCTGGATTCAGTCTCATCCTGGTCCTCTTTTCTCATAGTTTTTGGTCTGTTCATGAGTTCTCACAGTTCTAACTCTGAAAAATAACCCACCCCTAATTGTTCTTTCCCTCCCCCACTATGCCAAGCTGATCTAAGCCGCCTTCCACTCTTACTAGCACTACTACAATGTCTTCCTGACTTTCCAATATCCACTTTGAGCACGCACTCCCTCACACCCTTCATACATGCACACATGAGCACCATATACACAAACACACACACACACACACACACACACACACACACACACACATGCAATCTATGTTACAAAAACCACTGAGACTTTTCAAAATACAGATAAGATCATGTCATTTCCTATTTAGTATACTCTAGTGGCTTATATTACCCTGACAGAAACGAACTCCTTACTTTAAAAAATTGGCCATTGAGCTGATAAGGTTTAGATGAGATCTTGGACTTGAGTTGAAGCTATGATGATTTTAGATTTTTGGAATAACTATACTTTGCAAGTGGGACTAACATGAATCTTAGGGGGCCAAAAGGCAGACTGTGTTAGAGAGAATATGGCCATCTAAAGATTCTCCAGAACCTGGGAATATGTACCTTAAATGGCAAAAGGAACTTTACTGATGGGACTAAGTGAAGAATCTTGAGATGGCATGATTATCTTGGACTAGCTGGGTGAGTAAAATGTAATCACAAGTGTGTTTATAAGAGAAAAGAGGGAGGCAGGAGAATCAGAATTGAAAATGATGTGACAATGGAAGTAGATATGAGACAGAGAGAAAGAGAGAGATTGATTTGGAGATACTACACTACTGCTGGCTTGAAGACAGAGGAAGGGGTCACTAGCCAAGGAATGCAGGTGACCTCTAGAAGCTAGAAAGGCAAGAAAATGGCAGACCTGCCAGCACCTTGATTTTTGCCCATTGAGAATGATTTTGAACTTCTGAACTTCAGATGTAAGATAATACATTTGTTATTAAGACATGGACTTTATGGTAATTTGTTACCGCAGCAATAGGAAACTAGTACAGGCCCTCATAAAGAAGATTATTTGATGTGTGTGTGTATGTGTGTATATGTGTAAACGAAATTTACTCTCATAATACATTCTTACAAATTTGAGTTTTAAGTGGTTTCCTTATTTAATGTATATCTGTTCTTGTTAAATATTTTGTTGCAACACTATCTAATGGCCAAAGAGAATAATCATGCCTTTTCAACCATTCCAAAGCCAAAACTAGAATGAGCCAGACCATCATCAAAATATTTTTAATTATCTCATTTTAGCTAAAGAATTTATATGAATATTTAGTTTTACTCTCTAACTCATATTTAAATTTTAAAACCAAGATTTTAACTTACATACCATCATGAAAAGTAGCTATCTTCCTTATTAACATATAGAGTCATGTGTATCAATTTTAGAAAATGGGTCGAACTAAGAAAAGTGCTACCACATATCAGATTTTGCCTCCAATTTTTTCTCTTACTTGATATCAGCATGTTTGAAAAGCTCATAGTCACAATTATGAGACTAAAAATGAGTTTTTTCACTGCTAAATGTCAAGTCAATGACAAAGCTGAAAAGTCCAGAAATCCACAACCTATATGCAGTGGATTACATGTGAATGTTTAACAACCACCCTTAAAGAAAATAGGGAAAAGTCCTAGCATCACTTTTGTCAGTTTTTATGGTGTATATATTCCCACTATGGCTGATTTCAAGCTACCAAAGTAACGTCAACAATCTTGTAAACATTTCTAAAAACTTTCTAATTGCCTCTTACGAGCAGAAACTAGCTCCAAAACACCACCCGTTGTATGGCACACAGTTTTTCAGGTACCAGTAGTAAAAATTTTGGTAACTATATCTACCAAGGAGTCAGGTCACTCAGGTCCGCTGACTGTTCTTTTGCCTCAGGAAAACACGCATGTAATGATATTTTTATTGAAGAAGAATAATTATGTCCTTTAGTTCACTAATGCTTTGTTTTTAACACATACAAAATGAACCACCTATCTTTTTTGACTGCCTACTTGATGCTGGACATCTAATTTTATATTCATTAACTCCATTAATTCTCATTTACAGCTCTAGGATCTCAAATAACTCATAGTTCTCATAATTAACTGTCTGCGTCTAACTCTCAAATCTCTTTTATTATTTCAACAAAACAACCTCCGTTCACAATTGTTGATTGTTCGTATTCTGCCACATTAAATTAAATGAGTAGCAGATTCGCTCATTTTAGCCCTCCATCCTTTATACTTTGTCTTAATGTCTCCTTTTACTGGAACAGAAAAAAAGTAAGTTTGAGGATTTCCTCCTACAATATGGGTAAACAAGCTTTCATGTTAGTTCTCTGATTATAAAATTGCCCACCAAGTTAAGCATTCAAATAACTATTTTCCAAAACTGTTATAATTTTTGTTCCTCCTACCCCTGTCCCAAATTTGGTTCACAATGAAAAGATCAGGAGGCAGACTGTTTGAGGTAGAGTGTATTGAAGGTTCCCAAAGCATCTTTTCCTTTTATAGATGTGGCCCATCTGTGCAAATGTCTGGACAGTTTTTATTAAAATTCCCTTACTGAAAATTTATTTATCCATGAAGCACTTTACAAAATAACCTTTCTTCATAGACACTGTTATAAATATAGCAAACACAGCCAAATTCTCAAAATAAGTGTAACTATTATTATCCACGCTTTTATCCAACCAAGTGAACCTCAGTCTCTCAATCATTGTTGAAAGGATGCATTTTGCACACATTAGAATAGGCAATGCTCCATAAGGGAATATTTTTTGTTAGCTTGGCTGCTTGGTTTTGATCCAAATAGATTCAGCCATTTCTGTCACACAGTGATGCCTATCACAGGATTGTCACTTTTCAAGGTGAAGCTGAAACTGACTATAAGAATTTTTAAAATACCATTATTTTACTATTTGGGCTTTTTATAATATTCTCTCTAGCCAAAATATTTCTCCTTTTTCTTCTTTTAGAATATTTTTCTTCTAAATTTTTCTGATTTGTAAATGCTACTACAAGAATAGTAAACTTATACATTTGCCACTAAAGAGTCTTTTTTTCTTTTTTATAAATAAGAGATACAAGTCTTAGACTCATCTGTGTTTCTATAATGATAATCCTTTTTTAAATTGTTAAATATATTTACATTTTTATATCTGCCAGCTTATTATGAGGATTTTTAGGAAATATGTCAGATCTTTTTCACCCTTACTGATTTCTGCTTGCTCTGACTTTTCTACCATTATCTGCGTTATTTTTAATGGTTCTAACCTATACTTCAAAGTATTTCTTTTTCACCATTGCATGTCACCAGTTGAAGATTTAACTTCAGTTATATTTTAAGAAAGTGAATAAAAAATGACCTTAAAACCACAGCACACACACACAAAAACAGATTGGAGATATAATTATGCTAATCAGGAATCACCATCGAAGAAGAGGACCTTTGACATGGTAGTATATAACACATAGGCAAAATGTCTGGGGACCATTACACCAAGAAGCTGAACTAATCAGTTTTTTAGCACATAATCAAAAGCTTAAAACCCCTGGTTCAAAAGAAGGAAAACATCTATTTCAGAAGTTCTGTAGGACCCATAGACTTTCAGGGAGCTCACTCTGCTCCTTTACCCCAACAGCCAGTATGTGGGCACTAAATGGTTCGGCTATTTGGCTCCACTGCAGGGCACCTGCCCAGAGTGCCTGTCATGGGCATCCAATCATCCAGCTACTCTTGCTCTTGTAGCATTTTCTTTCCCTCCAAGCTATCAAAGCAATTAACAACCAGATTGGTCAATAAGGAGATTTGCTTTTTTACTTACAATAAAACCATTTTTTAAAATGTTTACACGTTTTTAAGTATATCTCGATCATTTGGTACCATCTAGCACCGTGTAGTGAAAAAGTAGGATGAAAAGAAGTTTAATCATGACCAGGGTCTCCTATTTCAAACCTTCAGAAAAGTTGCAAGAATGCTACAATATACACAAATATGTCGTTCACCTAGAACAGTGTTCCTCAACCTTTTTCAATAGCACACTTCTAAGAAGACCTTAGATGTCTTTTTCTAATTGCCAACCCCTGTCCCCCCAAATTTTAATACTATAGATATATTACATCTGTATAATATATCTGCTTATGTATATATAACATATAATATATATGTTAGATATATTATAAAATATATATTATATATCTATATATCTGTTTATGTACTATGTATATACTTATACTTTATAGATAAAAGGAGTGAGTTTTTTGACCTCCCAAGAACCAATCTTTACCCCATTAGAGACAACACTGTTCCAGTTGAGAATGTATTACCTACATATATCACTTCTTAACATTCCCACAATTAGTTTTTTGTCTCTACTATTTTTTAGACATACACATACATGCACATATATATATGCACATACACATAATTTATATTAATTAAATAATTAAATTTACTAAGTATGTAATTTTATAATTAATAAATTTAATTTTTCCCCCAAAAAATGAAACTCTAGAAAAGAACACCATATTCTTCTTGAAGCATATAAGTCTGCAGACTAGCCTAGCCCAGTAAGAGACCTATACCATTCCCTTAGACCCAACTATAGATACAATATCTTTTTCTAAGGGAAGAACATCTATGGTGAATCTCCAATATGAATTAGCTGCAAATTGTACACCTACATAATTGAATGATTGGAGCTAATATACAGAATACTTAGAAGATAATGCCACAAATAATTCTTATAGTTTTACATTGGTTGATCTGAGTACACTATTTTCGACGAAAATTAATCAGCCTAACCTGTTCAAAATCAGTACGTTATCACAGATCCTAAAGGCTTGGGTATATTTTCTCGATAATTAAGGTGAAATAAATGTGCTTACTAGGTATAATAGTTAGGTCTGAAAGTTCAACTGGGTCCCTCACCAGTGTCTTGCTATGGTACTTTTCTTTATTTAAGAGCAAGAGAGAGCGAGAGAGAGAGAGCATAAGCCAGGGGAAGGGCCAGAGGCAGAGGGAGAAGCAAGCTCCCCACTGAGTAGGGAGCCCAATATCGGGGTTTGATCCCAGGACCCTGAGAGCATGACCTGAGCTGAAGGCAGACACGTAACCGACTGAGCCACCCAGGCGCCCCACTATGGTATTTTTATATGTGAGAACCTCCTCACTGCTAGTTCTGCCAGTGTAGCTCTAGTCCTCCTACAAGGATTTATTTGAGCTTTTTAGAAGTGATAAAGAGTTTATAATATTCAACTTGATAAGCTCCTCAGTGGTTTCTTCTAAAATCCATTTTTAAAACAAATCTGTTTTATATATTTTTGATACGTGCATAAGACTTTAGTTCAAAGAAATATTTCCACGATGAAAATACATTTAAATTTACTACCATATATTGAAAGCTACCTTCTCTTTCATAATGAGTACAGATAGGGATATGTTAAATTGTAGGTCCCTAAAAGGAAGGTTATGTTTTACACAGGAACAGAATTATTACAGGAAGTAGGAGGTAACACTCCCCACTTGTGAAGCTCAGAAGCCATCTCCTTAAAGTGACAGAGAGGATAGTGGCAACCCACTTGATTTCTAGTAAAGTGTGCATTTGTTTATTAAAACCAGAGAGGGAAGAGAAACCCTGGTAACAAGAAAAGGAAAAGAAATTAAATAATAATAAATTAAGCAACACAAATTGTTCACAGAAAAGGAAATACAAATGGCTGATCATATATTAAAATGTGGCAAACCTCACTTATTATGACACAAATGTTAATTAAAACTACAATGAGAGACATTATTTTCTCTACCAGAAAGAAAATCCCAGAAGTCTGAGAACACTCTATGGAGCACGTAGATGTGGTAACAGCTGTTACCTAGGCAGCAGTGTAAATTGGTACCTACTCTGTAGAGGGCAATTTGGCAACATCAATCAAAAAAAAAAAAATTAAAGTACACATATCCTTAAAGTGCGGAATGCACTTCCAGGAAATTATCCTAGAAATATATTTATACATGTTCAACAGAAATATACACATGCCCCTCAAAAGTTTGTAGGATTTTATAAAAGGAAAAACAACTATAATCAAAATGTCCATTAACAAGGTGCTAAAAAATTATACTTAAACAATAATGGAATACTATTAGTTATTACAAATATGAGGAAGCTCTATATGTATGGTTGCGGAAAAATCTCCAAGTTACATAGTTAAAAAAATTTTTTAAAAAGCAAAATGCAGGAGCACCTGGGTGTTTCAGTGGGTTAAAGCCTCTGCCTTCAGCTCAGGTCATGATCTCAGGGTCCTGGGATCGAGCCCCACATTGGACTCTGCTCAGCAGGGACCCTGCTTCCTCCTCTCTCTCTCTGCCTGCCTCTCTGCCTACTTATGATCTCTCTCTCTGTCTCTCTCTCTGTCAAATAAATAAATAAAATCTTTTTTTAAAAAAAAAGCAAAATGCAGAAAATAATGTATATGTTGTTAGCTATCCAAAAAGTTTGATTAAAATCATGTAAGATTATATAGACAGAATATTTCTGGAAAGACAGCAAGAAACAGGTAACAACAATGGTCTTTCAGAGGGAAACAGGAAGTCAATGGTGAAAGAGAGGCTTACTTTTCACTATATACTCCCTTGTACTTATTAAATTTTACGCCATATACATGTATCTCCTCTTCAAAAATAGAAAAATAAATGCAAAAATTCTAAATAACCTAAATTTAGCATATCAAAAGTATAATCTTTGGTGGTTAAGTGAATTGCCCCCCAAAAAAGTAATCAGACGAAGGAACTGGCAAACTTTTTGATGGGTTCAGATAGCAAGCCATTTGGTTTTGTAGGCCACAGGTTTCTGGTACTTCTCCATCAACTCTTCCAAAATAGCACAAAAACCACCATAGACAATAAGATCACAAATGAGTTCAACTATGTCTCAATACAACTTGACAAAAACAAGCAAAGGGCTAAATGGGGCATCCAGGCCAAAGTTGACTGATCCCTAATCTAACTCATTGTAGTCATTGTTATGGATGAATTTTTTTTCTCCTCTACAAGTCCTGGTTAGAGAAGTCTGAGAAATAAAGCTGGTTTAAATTTCCACAAGCATAAATACACAACCCACAAAGGCAAATCCCACATCAGACACAAAAATAATTGTTATGAATCACAAAATCTTATCTCTTAGATATGGGGTGCATGAACATTTTTTCTTCTTTCGGGAATCTGTCAATTGCAGGCATTTAAATAATGAATAAACTTAATAGAAAGAGTAGACAGGAATGATAAACTCTTACATTTTTTTATTGCAGTGCAGATAATAATTTAAGGACCCTGTTGAAAGCTAATTGCACTAGGCTAATAAAAATATTGCTTCTCAAAATAGTAAATATTGACAAATAAAACCAGAAGAATTTATGAAACTATAAAACATATCCACTATTTCCACAAACCCTAATGCAGTATATTGAACGGATAATAAAAGTTTTGAGTAGATAATAAAAGGTAATGGTTTGGCTTTAATAACTTGCAAGCTACAAGTACCTCAAGTGAGAATTTTTTTTATTAGCACTAGATTCAGTATTCTTATTAGTAGGTTTTGCTTAGTCATGATCTCAGTGATTCTTGTTTCCTTGTACGCTAAAACCATTGTCAAGGATTTTTGTGCATCTCAATTGACAAGAGAAATAGTGTTTACTTTGATTTGCTTTCCTTGCAAGTTTGCAGTGTGCATTTAAACAAAGTTACCAACAGCCAAGGCTATCTGTAGGTCACATAAAAACACTTAAAACTTAACAGAAACTTCATAATGCTCATGTTGCTGAAAATGTCAAATGACAAGCAGCAGGTGTTAAAATTTTAATAGGAACTCAGGAAAATATATGTTATTTTTATAGAATAATTTAGTAGGTAAGTTTTTCCTCCAGAATTCTATGCCAAAACACACACCGGCAAAAAAAGAAAATGTCTGAATAGCAATGAAGGGAAAAGTTTAACAAGGTGGAATTAAGGTAACTTCAAATAACCAAAGGACATTGTGTCAAATACCTTGACGGACAAAGTGATAGCGAGAAACCATCAAGGTTAAAGCAAGTTCAACTGTTCAAAAGACAGTTTCCAAAAAGCAGTCTATCATTACCGTGGCTCCACTTTTATTTGCTGGGTCTTCGCTTGGCCAATGAAAAATGATAGATAAAAGCTGTGGCACAGATAGATGCCTGTTCACTCTGATTCAGACCTTCAGCAGCATATTTTACTTTTAATCTCCTAGCCTGAAATTGCTGGTGAAGATCAAGGCCTCTTTCTTTCACTAAACCATTCCAGCTTCACTGTCTTATTTAATATATACTATTTCTCCAGGAGGCAGTGGGATCGTGAAGGCTGTCAACAAATCCATGTTTCCTTACAGAAAAGTTTTCCAAATATTTTTGGATTAAGCGTTCTCATGTTCAGGATGTGGTATATCTTGAAATCTAAAACACACACTAGTTACTTGTAAGCTTCTACGAATTTGCCAAGCTACATCTGTCAAGGACCCACCTTGGAGTTCTAGCAGGACTTCAAGGACCACAGATCCATAATTTGAAAACACATCAGCTGTATTGCTCTATATATCCTTCTGGTAATAAAGGGATGAAAACCAGGTTTCCTCTTTAGGCTGAACTTAAAGTTCTAGGAAATTTGACTTTTCCAAAAAGAAAACTTTTTATCAAAACAGCAGCATAAATAGTAGCAATGCATCTTCTATAGTAAAAAAGATATGGAAAACAGAACCTTAAAGAAAACACTTAGAAATAGTTGAAGTGATTTGACTACATAATAATTAGAAAGAATGCAGGCTAGAAGACATGCAAAGGCAAAAGATAAGCTGGAAACATAGGAAATACACACACACACATACATATATTACACATTATCTATATGATTGATGCATTTTATAGAGCAAGAGAGAATTTACATAACTTTTCCAAGTTTATCCATCCAATAAATGGCATAGTTAAATCCAGGTCTTGAACAAAGCAGGCTATAGAATAGTAAGTCTAGTTATGTAAGTAGGTATTCATACACTCATCAGTCTATGTATATCAAATTGTTAGAATTAAACAAAAAACCTTTAAATTTCTAAATTTCTATGTCATATACTTCTAAACTGTTTTTTTAAGTGGACACATATTACTTCTGCAAACAACGTTCCCATGTTGAAATAATGTCAATTAAAATAATAAGATGCCATTTTTCATCTATTGAACTTGTTTTCAAAGTATATAATAACCAGTTTGGGTGAAGGTCTTGGAAAAGTAGGTGTGTTCATATATAATATGTATGATTATGGATATTTTAATATTTTATTTCTGATTTTCTACTAGACATACAGATTTTATAATTTATTCTTTAATAAAAATAGAGGAGGCAGTATCAACTTAAAGCATAATCAAACAACAAAAAAATAGATTCAAGTGCAAAATTAAATACCAAGCTGGCTTTCTTTTTTTCTTTTTTTTAGATAGAAAATTATCATTTTACTCTGGGTGGGGTTGCACTTTCTTTGAACTCGTGGTACCTTCAATATGTGTGACTCCTGAGGATCAGATGAAGCGGTCTCTGGCACACAGAGAAAATGTTCATATGCCACACCTTCAGCACAGCAACTTGTGTCTTCTCAAGAATTTCCTGGCCCAGAATTAGACGTGAAGCTGGTCCTCTAAGACGCTCTCTTAATGCTGACGTTGAGACATCTTGTACGCACTTCGAGAGCCACTGCTTGAAAGTGATACTAAAGACCAGTTTCTTTTCCACAGTAGTGTGTTCCTCTATTCATTTACCTGGTCCAGAGACATGGTCAATAAACAGTAGCTCTTTCTATTGTGGCAATCAGAAAGGCAAGCCTTTATGGCTTTAGGTGGTTTCACCCTTCACTGTGACAAGCAACCAGTGGTCTATATATCTCCTATTCCAACTCTGTTTGCTGGATCCGGAACATTATCAACACCACTTGTAAACAGAAATGCAGCAGTTTGGCCCCGCCTCATGCAAATGAAACAGAATCTGCATTTTAAAAGCAATCCAGGTTATTTGTAGGCTCATTAATATGTGAAAAGCACAGGGTACATTTCGTAATTTTCTTTCCACCTCAGGCCTTAGAACTACATCTTGAGTCGAGGAAGAATTTTTTTTTTTTTTGCTGAGTGCACAAGGGCACTTCTACTATGGTGAGGCTTTTTTGTTCCATTTTGTTTTGTTTTTATTTTTGATTCATGCTTTGGTCAGGAGCAGGAGTCTCAAGCTTTCTATGCGAAAGGCCAGTGTGTAAATATTTCAAGATCTGTAGACTCAAGAGTCTCAAACTACTCAACTCTGCAGCTATAGCACCAGCAAGAAAGCAGCCATGAAGAATATAATGGACATGGCTGTATTCCAATAAAACTTTATTTACAAAAACAGGCAGCAAGCCAGTTTAGTCAACCACCCCAGTCTAGAGGCAATTCCTTTGTTATGCTGTGTATACTGATAACCCCAGGATTTAGTGTTTTAAGTGCCAGCTAGGGATTAAAAGACAATGGAATCCAGGTAGTTGACTCCTTGGGTGACAACATGGTATAAGGCAGTGGTTGACACTTGAATCAAATAATTCTGGCTTTTTAAAAATACTACTACCAGATTCCACTCCAGAATCATTAAGTCATATTCTTAGGAAGGTGAAACCCAGGAATTTATATTTTGAAAAGCCCTCTCTTGTGATATGAATGTGCAGCCAGAACCATCCCATTTGCCTTGGACTGAGGGGATACTGGGAATGTGGGCCTCCCCATTCTAAAACTGAGACAGTCCCAACTGGGCCAGTTGGTGTCCCTAGGAGTTGAGAAGCACTGGTAAGTAGAGCAAAGTATGAAGTTGTATCATATGTAAAGCTGAGTTCTTTCTTTTGTGGGCTAGAAAAAATTTAACTTAAAATGTCTTTGTTTCCTTACTTTCAAATGAGGATAAAGCTACCTAACATACAAGGTAGGTTTAAGTATATCACACAAAACCTGTGGTAGTTGCTGAAGAAAAACTCTTTCACCACCTCTTCTCTGACTAAATTCCTTTAGACATAGCCAGAAGTCTTTAGGGCAATTTAAACTTAATTCTAGTATAGTCTTTTAAAAAACCAATTAAACTGCCAGTGAAGGCTTGAACATGATTTTTTTTTTAAAAAAAAAGTGTATGAACCCCCATGGACAATGAGAACAAAAGTGTAGATGATAGCAGACAAGAATTTTCAATGAAATGGAAGAGTTGTCTCTGATTCAGAACGATAGAAAAAAAAGCAATTCCTAAAGCACATGAAGGAGATACATCTAAGAAGCAAGCCAATCTGCTCTTGGAAGAGTAGTGCCATGACACCAGGTACCACAGAGGAGTGGAAACAGACCAAGGGCTAAAATATAGAATTGGCTGACAACAGTATTTGGAGCAGACAGACCTCCGGTGTCCCTCTCCATCACACAGGGCTAGATAACACCCCCATAAAGGATGACTTGCACACCTCAGCCCACTTTAGACAGAAGCTTGCTTTATTCTCAGGAGAAATGAAAAGGAAGGAATTTGGGACTCAAGGACATCAGTATAGTAAAGAGCAACATTAAACATGACCTTAAAAGGAAATCTACATGTGAACCTTGGGAGCCTCCATACCCCTTCCTGCTCCCCAAAAATCCTATAGCCAAGCTATTTCTCCCATGAAGGAAATTGAAAATTTTTTTCTGGAGAAAAGAAATGGCCTCAGAGAAAATACATAAACATATCTTTCCACATTGACAATTAGGAGTCTCCCAGTAAATTGGTTCCCTGAAGAGCACCTGCCACAATGACATGCCCCTCAAATATTCAAGAGATAACATTCCATTCTGTAGTGTCTCACTCTTAAATGTGAATGGGCAGCCAAGCAAGGATCACTATTTTCACAATAATTATCATAATAATTATCATAATTATCACAATAATTGAGGAAAGATGTCAAAATGATATAAAGAGTAGAAAGCATCCATATAGACAAAACAGCAATGAGAGAATAAAGTTCTAAGCATAAAAAAACCAATAAAATATATTGAAATAGAAAAACTAAAAAGATGTTTCAAAAAAAAAGAATGTTTAAAACAAAAGAAAAAATCAGAAAGAACTCTTGAACATTAAAACTATAAGAGCGGGGCAGGGGGGAAGAAAACCATGAGAGCAGAAACAGATTTATAATAAAGGAATATAAAATTTAGGAAATTTCCCAGTTGATAAATTGCCCAAAAATTGCCCAGAAAATAAAGTCACACACACACACACACACACACACACACACACAAAGATTCTATTTGTTTGTTAAGGAAAGAAATGATAAGTCATAGAGAGTCCATCAAGGATGCTAACATTGAACTAATACTTGTAGGAAAGAAAAAAGTTATTAGAAGAGTAAAAATTGTTAAAGAAATAAAATTTCCCAGAACTAAAGGTTACTAGCCTCTAGATGGAAAGGCCAGAAAACTGCCCTCACAAGCAGATACCAAGGTGCATCACTCTTAAATCTTTACTTATCAGAGATAAAGACATGACCCTAAAAGCTTCCAAGAGATACATTTAACAAGAATTAGAAATTAATTGGATCTCTTAGTAAACACCACTGGGTACTAGAAGACTAATTCTATATTCAGCAAAACTCTCTCTCAAAAATGAAAGCAAAAAAATGATGTTTTCAGACATACAAAAGCTAGAACCATTTATTACCAGGAGACCCATGTTACAAAAACCATTAAGGAAATTCCTTTAGGTAGAAGGAAATGAGACTATATGGAAATCTGTAACAAAAAGAAGAAGAATACAAGAAATGTTAGCTAAATGGGTCAATATACAAGATTTAATCACATTACTTAAATCTCTTTTCAAGATAATTAAATATTTAAACAAAAAGAGAAACAATGTATGGTGGGATTTGTAATAAATATAATAGTAAAATATATGACAGCAATAGCACAAAGTTCAGAAGGAGTGAAATGGAAGTTTACCACTGCAAGAAGTATACTATATTATACTATATGGGAGGTAGTATACAATCACAGAAGACTGAAATATAATATGAACCCAAAAGCAAGTACTAAAATTACAAAAATTTTAAAAGGAGTTATAGCTAAATAAGCCAAAAAAGGGGGTAAAATGGAATCATGAAAAATTAATTCAATTAATTCAAAAGAAGTAATAAAAAGGAAAAAGGTAACAAAGAACAAATAAGAAAACAAATCATAAGATGATAGATTTAAACCTTACTACATCAATAGTAACATTAAAAATAAATACCACCAATTAAAAGTCCAAGATTGTCATATTGGTTAAATAAGGCAAGATCCAAATTATGCTGCTTATAGGAAATGTATTTTACAATCAATAAAATTTATAAACCACTAGCCAGACTAATCAGGAAAAAAAAAAGAAATAATACATGAATTGCCAATATCAAACATGAGAGAAATGACATAAGTTATACTATTAAAAGAATAACAATGAAACATTATGAATAACTTTATGCCAGTAAATTCAAAAACTTACATGAAAAGGAAAATTTCCTTGAATGACACAAACTACCATAGACAACCAAGAAGAATTAATGCTAGCCCCAAATCTACTAAGAAAATTTAATTTCTAATTAAAATTTTTCTGACAAAGACAACTCCAGATTCAGATTGCTTCACTTGTGAAATAATAAATTTGAAGACATATTTAAGAAATATTTGAGAAAAAAAAAAATACCAATTCTACACAGAATGTTCCAGAAAATTGAAGATTAGGTACCACTTTTCTTTTTTTTTCCCCCAAATACGTTTATTTTATTTTTTCAGTGTTACAAGATTAATTGTTCATGCACCACACACAGTGTTCCATGCAATACCTGCCTTCCTCAATAACCACCACAAGGCTCATCCAACCCCACCCTCCAAAACCCTCAGTTTGTTGCTCAGAGTCCACACTTTTCAACACTTTTTAACGACCAGCATTATGCTGGTAATGTAATACCTCTACGTAACAGAGATATTACAAAAAAAAGAAAATTACAGATGGCATTTCTCACAAAAAACAGACATAAAAATTCCGAACAAAGGTTTAGAAAGTTGAACCAACAATATCTAAAAGGATAATTCCTCATGACCAAGTGGAGTTTAACCCAAAGATACTCACTCAGGGATGCCTGGGTGGCTCAGTAGGTTAAGTTTCTGACTCTTGTTTTTGGCTTAGGTCATGATTTCAGGGTCCAGGGACAGCCCCACACTGGGCTCCAAGCTCCTCAGCAAGGGAGTCTGTTTATCCCTCTCCATCTGTTCTTCCTCCCCACTCCCATCCTCTCTCCCTCTCCTTAAAATAAATAAATAAATAAAATCTTAAAAATAAAAAAAGAATACATGTATGGTTTAACATTTAAAAATTAATCAATGCAATACATCATATTAAAGAACCAAAAACTGTGTTATAATTTCAATGGACACAGAAAACACATTTTACCAAATCCAACACCCATTTCTCATAATAACTCTAGCATACAAGGAATAGAAGGAAATATCCTCAATCTGAGAAAGATGCTCACAAAAACCTACCACTAAACATACTTAATGATGAAAGACTGAAGGAGCGCCTGGGTGGCTCAGTGGGTTAAAGCCTCTGCCTTCGGCTCAGGTCATGATCTCAGGGTCCTCCGATTGAGCCCCGCATCGGGCTCTCTGCTCAGCAGGGAGCCTGCTTCCCCCTCTCTCTCTGCCTGCCTTTCTGTCTACTTGTGATCTCTCTGTCAAGTAAATAAATAAAATCTTTAAAAAAAAAAAGAAAGACTGAATGTTTTACTCTTAAGATTAGGAACAACACAAGACGTCCATTCTCATTACTTGCATTCAACATACTAGCTGTTACAGACAGTGTGATAAGGCAAGAAAGAGAAATAAAAGGCATCTAGATCAGAAATAAAAAAAATTAAATCTCTCTTTATTCACAGTCGACATTATCACCTATGTGTCAAATTTAATGAAATTTATAAAAGTGTCATTATAACTAATGAGTGAGTTCAGCAAGTTGCAGGATGCCAGATCAAGATAGGAAAATAAATTGTATTGCTACATACCAGCAGCAAACAATTAGAAACTAAAACTTTAAGACAGTATCATTTAAATAACATTAGAGATAAATCTGGGAAAGATGTATAAGACCTCTACACTGAAAACTATAAAACAGTACTGAGGGAAATTAAAGACGACATAATTAATGGAGAGATATACCTTGTTTAAGGATTGAGAAACTAAATATTATTAAGATGTCAGTGCTTCTCAAACAAATCTATAAATTTAATGCAATCCCAAACAAAATTCTAGCTAGTTTCTGTGTGTGTGAGTATGTGTGTGTGGAAACTGACAAGCTGAATCTAAAATTTATATGAAAATGTAGTAAGTGACTTGGAAAATACTATTGACAGGTTTACAACACCACAATATTACACAATTCCAGAGGGAATGGCACTTCTTGGAATTATCCAACTCCAAACCCCTAATGGGATCGCTGATAAAACATCTGAGAAATTAAGGATAATTGTCGAGAAATAAGTTAGTCAATTGCTAACTATGGAAGGGAAAAAAGAAAATGGATGATTGTTAACTACAGGAAAAGCAAATCATTGTTTAAGAAAGGAAACAGAATCATAACACCCTAATTGGATTTTCAGGAGACAGCATTTGCAGAGTTATTGTAACATAAAGAATGATTGTTTTATTATGATGTAACTATTGGAATGATAACAACAGAGATTCGAAAGAGTAAGGAAGGAAAGCCAAATGCTCACTAACCATAATAGAAAGTCAAGACAGAATCTAGAACTGATAAGTCAAGAGATAACAATAACAACAAGTTAACTTTTAAAGTAAATGCTAGGGAAAAAAACTGCTCAGTGTTCAAAGCAGTTCTCACTGGGAATTGAGACTTGGCAGAAGAGTAAAGAGGACAGCAGGGGCTGCTGTTGCCATTTTAAATATTGTAAACCTCCTGGGACTTAAAAAAAAAATTTTTTTTTAGACCTGTGCATGTATTACATTGACAAAAATTTAAAACAAAAGAAAATCCATGACCCAAAATTATTTTAAGTAAAAAGCACACCTTACTTACTGTAAGCTTCTTTCCAGTGTCAGGTACAAGTCTAGTTATCATCTCATCTCTTGATCTGACCCTCACAAACCATCCAGGGCTTAGACCACACAAAATGAAACTTACCCTGGCACATGCTGCTCATTATCAAATTGGAGTGCTCATGGTACACACTCTATTTCTTTTAAAACTCGTTGTAAATTTATGTAAATAACTAATGACTATGAAACACAGTTTTGAGAAAGTTCTGGAGAGTTCTGACAAAAATCCAAGTCAGTGATTAATTTTTCTCCTGTACTAAAATTAGATCGAATTTTAGATCGAATTTTAGGGGGTAAGTAAACTGCTAACCTGACAACCTCCCTTATGAAAAAAAGGAAAAAGGAAAAAAAGGACAAGAAAAAGGTGAGTTGAGGGAGGAAGGAAAATGAGAAATGAGGAGGGGAAAAAAAATTAGAGGAACAAAAGAAAAGCCATGTGTTTCACTTTTTATTCCAAGTTTCATAAAAATAAAAGGACTGTGAAAATAAACAAGAGGTCATATTCCTCATGTCCACTAACTGCTGTCATGGACTAGTCTCTGGGAACCATCTATTGCCAACTGAAAAGGAGACCCCAGCCATGAATCAAGACAAGCTGTCATTGAAACGAAGGAGCCTCTGCTAGGGACACAATGACTATTTGCAGCGTTTGAAATGGATTCAGGTGTAATCACAAATTTAAGCTAGGAAATAATTACTAAATAATTAAAAGTTAAAAAGTAGTCATTACGGCTAGCATTAATTAAGAATACCATTTATTCATTTATTCCACAAATGTGCACTGAATACTTAGTAGGCTTTGTTCTAAGTGCTCAGGATCTGGCAGTGAGCCAGACAGGTGAGAACCCTGCCCTAGCGGAACTTTACATAACAGCAGAAGGAGTTCAACAACAAAAAATAAATCGATATAAAATATGCCAAGTGAGGAAAAGTGCTATGAATCATAAAGCAGTCTGAGTGAATAGAAAGTTGGAATAGAGTTGCTCTATTTCAGAAAAGATAATCAAGGAAGGCCTTTCTGACAAGGAGGCATTTCAAGAGCAAGTCACTTGAATCTGACCAATTCTTGCCGAACCACACTTAACCTGCTTCCATCTTAAAACTACCCATATGACTAACTCCAACTCTCAAAGCCCTGTAAGTGTCCTTCCCTATGTCCCCCTTTTGAAACACCCCTGAGACTTTGTCAACGTGAGACTCTCTCTTGCTTAGCAGATTTAATAAACTGGCTTTGCATAATTAGCAGGTGCCCCCTGTGGTCTCTGTATGGAAGTTCTGACCAGCATATAGAGCATGCATGATATAACTGGATGGGGTTCCCCAAGGATCAGAGCAGATGAGGACAGCACGGGGCTTAAGGACAGGGGCCTGGGACAGTGCAACGTTGAGGTGTCCATCACAAAGATGAGGAGGGGCTGGCAAGGGAGACAGAAAAGAATTGTCAGGGAGGTCAAACGAGAAACAAGAGAGAATGTGTTCTGAAAGCTAAAGGGTTTTCTAATCATGACTTTTAAAAAGGAATCAGCTCTAAAAATTTAACAATAGATTTGAATACAGAGTGGTTTAATTGAGTCCACAAATTAGTTTTAGAATTTTAGTAAGAGGCATAAAGTACACAAGAGAATAAGGTGAGCAAAATACCTTTGACCTACGGTTCTTGACACATAGAAATGGTCTGAGGAAATTCATGAAAGAGTTAATTCGAAATAAAGTGATAAAATACAGAAATATTTCCTGAATCAAAGGGGTTTTGAGGTTATGGTTCTTAATCCTCTCTTGCTACTCTCTTGATTAACAATTTTCTCAGCTTCTTTTTATTCTTTTTCAGCCTTATTTATCTTTCTCTTTAATCAATCTTCCTTCTCCTCAGCATGATCTATTTCCATTCACTTTATAAAGCTGTCAGTGATAGAGTCAAATTTAAAATAAGCAGGCACAAAGCAAGGAACAAATGTAAAACCTAAAGGAAGCCCTTAAAAACTAAACCCACAAAACAAAAGGACTTTTTCATGCACAGAGAGGACTCATCCAGCATGAATTTTCTTAGCCACATATGAATAATACAAATGAAAATCATACAATGATAGAATTGGAAGAGATCGCCTAGCTCAAAGACACCAATATCATTTTAGAAATAAAGATAATAGGGCACCTGGGTGGCTCAGTTGGTTGGGCGACTGCCTTCGGCTCAGGTCATGATCCCGGAGTCCCGGGATCGAGTCCCATATCGGACTCCCGGCTCTGCGGGAAGTCTGCTTCTCCTTCTGACCTTCTCTCCTCTCATTCCCAGTCTCTCTCTCTCTAATAAATAAATAAATAAATAATCTTTAAAAAAAAAAAAAGAAATGAAGATAATAAATTGCAGATAGATTAACCAATTTGCCTAACATCATTAAGCCAATTGGAGGCCGATCTGGAACAAGCCTAACTCCCCAGTCTACTGCTTTTTTCTGTAAACTGGAATGATATCGGATGTATTCTTTTCAAATAAAATAGGTAATAACACATTTTTCCAGTCCTTGAAAGTGAAATTTGTTTTCTTATATAAAATAAAAAACGCATGTTGAATTGTTTCCATCCGCTTAATGTTTTGCTGGGCACGCTTTCATTGGACTATGGTTCAATTCCTTTCCATTATGAGGTTGAGAAATATCTCTTACTCATTGCAGTAGTTTCAGAATGTAAAAAAGATATTGAAGATATCTTTTTTTGCAAAAATCAAAGCAAAAAAAATTTTAAGAAACAGAACTGTAATATTACCATCTACTTATTAGCAAGATGTCTGAATTCAGTGGGTTAACAGTCCTTAATCTACTTTTGAGTCACAGGCAGAGACTTGGGGTTTTTTTTAACCCAAGCCTGGAAAAAATTTTTCAAGCATAACTCTCAGACAAAATTATATACAAATCAGAGTAAACATCATCTTAACCCTAGAATATGTATGTTTTTAAACAGTCTTTTATAATAGAATAAGATTTCTTCTTCCAATCATGTACTAACTATATAACATGTTTAATATTTTCTAATTTCTGAGTAACATTTCTTGATGTGTCTTTGAGTCGATGAATTTCTCCTGGATTTTCAATTTTTGAGAATCTTCATAAAATATTTCCCTGTTTTACTTTGTACCAAATCCAGTTACCTGTCCAACTGATACTTAAAAAGTCATAAGAGGGGAAATTCAGGCTTAGTTTAAAAATGAGATTAAATAATATGATTATAGGAGCGCCTGGGTGGTTCAGTGGGTTAAGCCTCTGCCTTCGGCTCAGGTCATGATCTCAGGGTCCTGGGATCGAGCCCTGCATTGGGCCCTCTGCTCAGCGAGGAGCCTGCTTCACCTTCTCTCTCTCTGCCTGCCTCTCTGCCTACTGGTGATCTATTTCTCTCTGTCAAATAAATAAATAAAGTCTTTAAAAAATAATAATAATATGATTATAATATACGTTTTATACTCTAGATTGTTCTTAAAAAGGTTGTAAGGAAACTTTAAAAATACCATGAAATTACATAAATCCCTTTAGAGTTAGTAATAGTAAAGACAATAAAACAAAGAGAAAGGAATTTTTTTTAATCTTAAAAAAAGGGTTTTTTAAATTTTGGTGGGAACCTCCATACAGTTTTCCACAGTGGGTAGCCACTTTCGTTCCCACCAACAGTGCACTAGGGTTCCTTTCTGTCTACATCCTCATCAACAACTGTTGTTTTCTGGTTTTTTTATTTTAGCTGTTCTGAGAAGTAGAAAGTGATAGCTCATTGTGGTCTTCATTTGCATTTCTCTAATGATTAATGATCTTGAGCATCTTTGCATGTTGGCCATCTGTATGTCTCCTTTGTAAAAAGTTTATTCATGTCCTCTGCCCATTTTTAATCTGATTATTTGGATTTTTGGTGTTAGATTGTATACGTTTTTTCAATATTTTGGATATTAACCCCTTATGGGATATTTCATTTGCAAATATCTTCTCCTATCTTCAGTCAGTTGTCATTTTGTTTTGTTGATGGTTGCCTTCACTGTGCAGATGCTTTTCATTTCAGTATAATCACAAAAGTTTAATTTTGCTTTTGTTTCCCTCGTCAAAGGAGACATTTCTAGAAAAATGATTCTTTGGCCAGAATCCAAGAAATTACTATGTTTTCTTCTAGAATTTTGTGGTTTCAGGTCTCACATTTAATCCATTTTGAATTTATTTTTGTGTATGGCATAAGAAAGTGGTCCAGTCTCATTCTTCTGCATGTTGTTGTCCAGTTTTCCCAGCATCATTTGTTGAAGAGACTCTTTTTCCCATTGTATATTCTTGCCTCTTTTGTGATTGATTAATGGACCATATAAGCATGAGTTTATTTCTTGGCGCTGTACTCTGTTCCATTGATCTATGTGTCTATTTTTGTGCTAGTACAATGCTGTTTTGATTGCTACAGATTTGAGTATATCTTGAAATCTGGGATGGTCATACCTCCAGTTTTGTTCTTTTTTTTTTTTTTCAAGATTGCTATGACTCTTCGGAGTCATCTATGACTCCATACAAATTTTAGGATTATTTGCTCTAGTTCTGTGAAAAACATTGTTCATATTTTGGTAGGGATTACATTAAATCTGTAGATTGCTTCAGGTAGTTTTTAACAATATTGGTTCTTTCAGTCCATGAGTGTGGGATATCTTTCCATTTGTTTGTGTCATCTTCAATTCCTTTCATCACTGTTTTATAGTTTCTAGAATACAGGTCTTTCACCTCCTTGGTTATATTTATTCCTAGATATTTTATTATTTTTTGTGCAATTATAAAGGGGATTATTTTCCTAATTTCTCTGCTACTTTGTTATTAGTGTATAAAAATGCAACAGATTCCTATATATTAATTTCATTCTATGACTTTGCTGAATTCATTTATCAGTTCCAGTAGTTTTTTGGTGGAGTCTTTAGAAGTAATATAGAATTACTATATAATCCAGTAATTCCACTACTGGGGTATTTACCCAAAGACAAAAGCCCTAAGTTGAAAAGATATATGCCCTGTATGTTCATGTTTACTACAGCATATTTACAGTAGGTAACATATGAAAGCAACCCAAGTGTCCATCCATAGATGAATAGATAAAGAAGAGTGATACACCCACCCACCCACCCACCCACCCACACAGGAATATTACTCAGCCATAAAAAAGGATGAGATCTTGCCATTTGCAACAACATGGACAAACCTTGAGGGTATTATGTTAAGTGAAATAAGTCAGTCAGAGAAAGACAAAGACCACACAATTTCACTCATAAGTATAATTTAAGGAAGAAAACAAATGAACAAGGGAAAGAAGAGAAAGACAAAAAATGGACTCTTAAAATACAGGAAACAAACTGATGGTTACCACAGGGGAGGTGAGTAGGGGGATGGATGAAATAAGTGATGGGGATTAAAAGTACACTTATCTTGATGAACACTGAAAAATGTATACATTATAATATATTGTGCACTTGAAACTAATATAACATATATGTTAGTTATACTTGAATAAAAAATAAAACATTTTTAAATTATTTTAAGTTTTCTTAAAGTTTTAAAAAAACTTAAGAATGAAGTGAGTACACAAGTGCACATAATGAATTAATGTGATCACACGTGTGGCTCTGACTTTTCTATATTCACGAGGACAAAGAATAAATATGAGGAGTTACATCATTCACAGCACCATACCAAGAAAAACCTCACAGCTATTCAGTATACAAATTCCCATTCCTAATACCAAAGCCATAAAAACTTTCTTTAATGAGTTATCCTGAAAAGATTCTATATAATATATATGCAAAATCCTTCCCATATTTATAATAAATATGCCAGAAATTTCATAGAGTTGTTTGCTCTGATCTCCCTTAAGCACAAATTAATCCTACCTAGGCGCTACGTGGAAGACAGAGACAGAAACAAATAAGACACTTGAATTCTTCCATCTCTCAAACCCCACATATGTGGAGTCCCCAAATCTTATGGACTCCACTTTCACAATTCCTCTAACTAGACACTCTTAGTTTCACCTCATGATTTCTCACCGGTTCCCTTTGCAGCTTCCTAACTATTCCCTCCACATCTAAATCTCACTTTGCTATCCATCTACAAGCCAGCTCCCAGATAGAGCTTTCAGAAGCATTGCTCAGGTTATGTCACTCCTTTCCTCAAAACCATTTTCTACAGGGTGAAAAAAAAAGTTAGATGTACTAGTTTGTTCATACAAGACCCTTAATGATCTGGTCCTCACTCAGGGCAGGGATTCCAAACCCCAGCAGAGGTGAGGAGGGCACATAAATGGGTGACGTGGTCCTGGGACAGAACAAACAGCAGAGACAATAGTCCCATCTGAAGAGAGCTGACCACTACCGTGGGACCACATGGACCCACGTCTAAGAGAAGCCAGAAATTATACTTTTATTAAAAAAAAAACTCCTGATTTTTAAATGTAGGAAGGTAATTCAAAAGAAAAGTGGATACTTTTTAAGCCAATGAAGCTACGTCTTTAGAAGAGATGAGGCCTAATGAGTGTAAGTTTGGAACATACTCCGCGTCTCACTCTGTTCTTGCATGTTTGCAGCTCAACTACATCCTCTACTGTCCCCCTACTTTCATGCCTCCTCTGTACTGTTCCTTCTTGATGCTCAGATTTGAAGTTCACCTTCAAGCCCATTTCAAATACTAATGCCACCAATCTTTCAGAACCCATTGAAAGTAACCATTTGCTCTCTAAATTCCTACAATATTTGAGCTCTACCTTCTTTATAGCAGTAAGCACTCTCGAACCAAGTAATCTGTAATTACTTTCACGCATGCTTTTTCTCTCCAACTAAATGGCTGTGGGTGCACAGGCCATGTGGGATTCAACTTTAAACACTCCACAGTAAATACACAGTCTTTCACTCAATTTCCAAGTATTTAAGAATTAATTATCTTAAGTTTGCTAATTGAAGAATTAAAATATTGAGCTATACCCATTACCATCTAAACCTTTGTTTTCAATACTTGGAAATCAAGCATTAGACAGATGGCTTTCTTTTCCCCTTCACAGCTTGTATACATATCTCAGATAAGGATTTCTAGCATAACATCAATTTCCTTAGCACTGAGTTCCTTATTTTCCCATGAAATGAAGGTTTGCACTCCCTTGAGCACATCCTGAAAATATCTTGACTCTGGATGCAATGTTTAGATTGTTTTATAAACCAATTTTTAGGCCTGTGATATATTTGTGTCATTTGTCTGCAAATACAGTATTTCCAAATTGGTGTAAGTTGCCCTGAATATTTTCACAAACTGAGCAGTAACATCATTTTGAATTTACCCAGTAACTATTTTATGGTCCTGGATATTTTCTTGAATTAGATTAGTTTATATTGAAATATACTTTTCAAAAGATTTATATGTTTTAATCCAGAGATTAAAACTATCGATCCTCTAAAAGCCACGCCTGTAACCTGGCTTCCCCAGTGGCCTCCCACAATGGTGATACCGGTCTTCATTTATCAGCTGTCTCTGACACACACCCCACCTCCTGGGAGATTCCGAATACACCACTAATCCGTGAAGGAAACTTAACCATAATTCAGACTTTAGAAACAAAGCCAGGAAAACTTGAGGGAAAAATGTTGTTTCCAGACTGATGCAAAACCTAGACTCTTCTATTCCTCAAGCTGAAGAGTACAAAGGGCAGAGTTCCCCAAATGTGACATAAAAAATTAGGAATTTGAGCAAAGATGAAATACCACAGGAGTTAAGGAGACTTTGGTTGATATTTGAATTTGAGTAGCTGAAGTTCAAACTGGCATTTGCACAATTTAAGCTGCATATTTCCGAAGGAAAAGAAAAAAGAAAAGCCAAGTGCTGAAAATTGAAATCCTCTCACGAACAGTCACTCTATTTGAAAAATTAGAGACTTGTCAAGGAACAGCCATAACATTTACAAAAATGTAGGGACAGACCAAATTAAATGACAAAACCTGTAAGAAGTAGTTTTTTTGGTCTTTCCTGCTAAGTGGAGTAGACATACAAATGTGCTGTCATGTACTTTTCAAGTATAAGTCTTGCTTAAAAAGTTATAGCTCTAAATCCAAATCCCTGCGTGAAGGAGTTAATAGGAGCTCGGATATAATGGGCTCATACAGTCTTTGGAAATGGATAACAACAATAGGAGTTATCATCAGTTGGTGATTGTACATTTCAAATCCTTTCTACCTGTATTTAAACTCTTCACTAAAAATTTAAATCCGTGGCTATCTATCCCACAGGTAATCAGATGCCAGGTCACAACACGATTATAAGTGAAAGCTCATAAAAAAAAAAAAAATATATATATATATGTATGTATATAAAAATCAGATCAACATAAATCTATCCATTTTAAAGCTAACACTTCACCAAGAACACCAACAGAATTTTAATTGTCTCTATGACCTCTTACTAATACATATCATATGAAGCATCTATACTTTTTAGAGATGAAATAATGTTGGCATCAGAAAGTGAAGTAATCAGGTAGGGAATAAAAATAACTTTGCGGTAAGTTTCTCCTGTGAAGCAATAAAAAGCCTGTGCAATGGGAGGCTAAAATCTTGGAAAGAAAATGTCAAGTTGAGAAATGCTTTGACATAAAGATAATGCACAAATAAAAGGAACGAATACTTGGGGAGAGGAAACAATTGAAAGAAAAACAATTTATGTGTAATATAGGAGCTTCTGTACACATTTAAGGCATAACAGAGCAGGTAAAGGTTTCAGAAAATGATGAAATATTTTGTTGATTTCATAGAGAAAAAGAAGAAAGCCTCACTGAGAAATCACCATTCAGAATGCCAGATTCAAACCAGCTCCTAACTTTTATGTTACATTGAACTCTTTATAAAAATGTGAGTCTAAAGGCAATTTACTTCTAGAAGAAGCCCAGTGTGGTAAAAAAAAATCATGCCCCACCCAAAGATGGCCATGTCCTGGGACACGTGGGTGGCTCAGTTGATTAAGCACCTGCCTTCTGCTCAGGTCATGATCCCAGGGTCCTGGGACTGAGTCCCGAATCAAGCTCAGCGGGGACCCTGCTTCTCCTTCTGTCTGCCACTCCCCCTGCTTGTGTGTGCAATCGCTCTCTCTCTGTCTCTCACTCTCTCTCTCTGACAAATAAATAAAATCTTTTTAAAAATTAAAAATTATAGAAAACATAATTTTGGAAAACAGTGTGGAGATTCCTCAAGAAATTAAAAATAGAGCTACCCTATGACCCTGCAATTGCACTACTGGGTATTTACCCCAAAGAAGCAGATGCAGTACAAAGAAGGGCCACATGTACCCCAATGTTCATAGCAGCAATGGCCACAACCGCCAAACTGTGGAAAGAACCAAAATGCCCCTCAACAGATGAGTGGATAAGGAAGATGTGGTACATCTATACAATGGAATATTATGCCTCCATCAGAAAGGATGAATATTCAACTTTTGTATCAACATGGACGGGACTAGAAGAGATTATGCAGAGTGAAATAAATCAGGCAGAGAGAGTCAATTACCTTAAGGTCTCACTTATGTGTGAAGCATAAGGAAAATCATAGAGGGCATTTTGAGAAGGAAGGGAAGGGTGAATGGGGGGAAATTGGAGGGGGTGATGAACCATGAGAGACTGTGGACTCTGAGCAACAAACTGAGGGTTTTGGACGGGAAGGGAGTGGGGGTTGGGCGAGCCTGGTGGCGGGTATTGAGAAGGGCACATATTGCATGGAGCACTGGGTGTGGTGCATGAACAATCAATCTTGTAACACTGAAAAAATAAACATATTTGGGGGGAAAAAAACACCTTAGTCACTTCCATTTTATTTATGCTGCTCCGTTTCCATGTCCCACTTCCTTGGGCCCCATCCCAGATAAAGAAATTAAAGGCCAAGCTCTACCCCACAATATGAGTTGGTGAAGATAGCCTCAATAAATCATGTTCCTGAAATAAATAAATAAATAAATAAATAAATAAATAAATAAATAAATAAAAATTTAAAATTATGGACATTGGAGAGGGTATGTGCTATGGTAAGTGCTGTGAAATATGTAAGCCTGATGATTCACAGACATGTACCCTGGGGCAAATAGTATATTATATGTTAATTTTTTAAAAAAAGAAAAAGTTAAAAATTAAAAAATTAAAAATAAATTTAAAAAAGATGGCCATGTCCTAATCCCTAAAACAGTGAATATGTTACCTTACATGGCAAAAGGGATTTGCCAATGTGGCTAAACTAAGGACCTTGACATAGGGAGATTATTCTGGATTATCTGAGTGTTGCTAATCATATGAGTACTTAAAAGCAGGGAAAGGAGATGTGGGACCACAGAAGAATGGTCAGAGAGATAACCATTTCTGGTGAAGGAGGGGGTCTAGGAGCCAAGGAATGTGGATGGCCTCTAGAAGCTGGAAAAAGCAAGGAAAGGAACTTCCCCAAAAGACCCCCAGAGGGAATGCAGTCCTGCTGACACTTCCATCTTAACCCAGGGCAACCTGGGTCAGACTTCTGACCCACAGAATTCTGTGGAGGATAATTTATGAGGATATTATATTGATAATGATATATGTGGAGGATATTATTATGAGGATAATAATGAGAGGATAAATTCATGCTATTTTAAGCCACTAAGTTTGCAGTTACTTGTTATAGCAGAGATAGAAAACTAACAAATATAGCACATGAATTTTAAAGCACAGAATTTTCAAATTTATATTTTAAAAAAGCCAGCAAAAAAGAATTAAGAAATATCTGTCTCAATTTTTCAGTAGGATGGCCTATGATATCATATATAAAACATGAGATAAAAATAATCTTGTGGAAAGAAATATCTAAAGAAATTTAAATATCTTAGGAAAAGCAGCCCAGATACCAATTTCCTCTTAGATGGAGAGCCTAGTGAAAATGTTTTACTTTGAATTTCATTCGATTTTTAAGATATTAAATTTGACCATGTCAGTCCCTGCATAAAAGTCCCCAGGGTGTCCCATTTTACATGGAATTAAATGCAAACCTACCATAGCCTATCAGGCCCTCTGTGATCTGACCCCACCATGATCATATTTTCTATTCCTCTCCCACTTCTCACCTAGTCTCAGCCATGCTGGCCTTTTTCTTGATCTTTAAACATGAAAATCTTATTCCCACTCCACCCTAGAGCCTTCATACTGCAGATTCCTCCTCTAAAATATGTGGACAAGCATTGCATAGGGACCAGAACTAGAGACCCAGCACTCTCCAGAAAGAAACCTGCATAATATCAGAACCATTGTGGGCACCATCAAAATGCAGATCCCATAACTCCAACCTCCAGATGGTTCCCAGAATCATATTTTTAAATACCCAGGCAATAAGCATCACCACCCTTTTGAGATAGGAGCAGTGTGGGACACCTTCAGTCAGGCTCAGCAAAGACAACTGCATTGAGGGTGTGTGCTGCCTTCCTTTCACCTAACTCATATTAGAATAAGTAATCTTAATGGCTAGATTTAGTATCTTGGAGAAACCAATAGTATGGTCTAGTGGTTAGGAGTACAGTTAACCTCAGGGCATGGTCCTAGCTCTGCCGCTCACTAGCCGATATACTTGCACAAGTTACTTAACTCCCCAGGGCCTCAATATCCTCAACGATAAACTGGCAAGGAGTAATATGACAAAGCTATCGCGAAGAGTTGTGAGGATTAAATTACTGACTACACATAAAGTACTTAGAATTGTGCTTGCTCACTAAATGTTGACATGACTTGAAAAAGCCATCATTTTGGCCAGTCAGCCATCCTGTTGTTGAGACATGATCTACTTTTAATGGAGTTTTGCTAGTGTTTCTATTCTATTCTATTCTCCCTTAATGCCTTAACCTACCTATTTTTCATCTTTCAAAGCTGTCCCATGAAATAAAATGAAAATAGCTATGTTCTTCCCATTGTCTTCCAAACGGCTTAATCAATGGTATTAGACATACAAGCCATAGAATCTTTACAACTGTATAAAATGGTTACTGTTTCTCTGCTGATATGTACTGGATTATCTAAAGCCACAGGAAAATAAAATATCAATAAAAATTTCCTTTTTTATTCTCCCAGGATCCCTGCTGATTTCTCATCTTTTCTGGTGGCTAAACTAAAAGGGCATAGATTACTGCAGAAGCTGCAGTCTACAAAACAAAACAAAACAAAACAAAACAAAACAAAACAAAAAACCACTATTCTAAGATATCTAAATTCAAATAGGATTTTACCACTGGCTGTCAGGCCCTAAATCTATAAAGGATGTGAATAAGTTAGTACTAATACTTGAGCCTTGTCAAACTCAAGAGAGATAAAAGGTTGTTTGAGCCTAGAGAAATTAGAGAAGGAAGGTGTTTATTCTTACCCAACAGAGGGTGGCTTTTAACTATCCTAGCCATGAAATTTGGGGATTCCCAAACACCATGGTTTAGAAATTTCAGTAGTCTCCTTGTTCCCATTGGAGTTGGCTAAGGGATAGAACCTGCAGGTGTGCCCTTTGGTACTGGGCACTAAGAAAAGAGAACCATAAAGAAATGGCAGTGTGACACAAGAAGACAGAAAATGTAAGGACAGAAAGGACCCCTGCACTGTCTGATCTCTCTCCTTCCATTTCAGATGTAGAAAGTTTCCAGGCATTTTGTTGTGGCCAGAGAATTCTCTTTAAATGGTAACTGGAAGCATGAATAGCAGAGGTAGACAGCTTCACAAGAAGGTAAAAGAATCATACATTGGCTTTGGTGTGGATTTGCTAGAAGCATAAGAAACAAGGGAGCCAGGTATCCCACAATTAATTCAAGAGCCTTATGAATAGGATAACCAGGAGACTCATCATCCTCCAAGAAACTAGTGGTAATATATGGTCTGTACCAAAGATAACCCAGGGGGCACCTGGATAACTCAGTTGGTTAGGCATCTGACTTGATTTCGGTTCAGGTCATGATCTCAGGGTCATGAGATCAAGCCCCACAATGGACTCCAAGCTCAACGGGAAGTCTGCTTGAGTCTCCCTCTTCCTCTCCCCCTCCTCCCTGTATGCACACACTCTCTCTCTCTCTCTCTCTCTCTACAAAATAAATAAATAAATAAATCTTTAAAAACAAAAACAAGCCAGGATTTGGACAAGCATATTCAGTCGTATCCTCCACCACAAGTGCCTTACTATGACATCATCAATGCTACAGGAGAGCAAGGAAGGGCAGGCAGGAAGCTCAAATAGAGAGAGAGAGCTTTCAACTGAACAGTGCTGGGAACCAGTGTCTGAGTCAACGATACCCAAACTGAACTATAAAAACACACCCAAATCTGATGGACCAAAGAACAATTATGTTTTGAACTAGAAGTGGTTCAAAAATATAGAAATAAAGAAATTCAATTTTTGGCTGATGAGTAGTAATATTCAAAGGGGAAAATAAGTTATTGGAAAAAGTTCTATTTTGTAGAGATCTGATATGAAATTATTGAATTTATACATATTACATAAGTAAATTCTAACATCTCTTTTTCCCAAACTAACCTCTCATTCTCCAAACACTAGGCCAAAATTCATGAGGAAATTCACATAAGTCATTGTCAGCTGGGTCAAATTCAACTATCAGGGTTTTTTCCATGAAATAAGCACCTTGCACCTTATAACCTTGATCAAGTCATGGTTCTAGTTTTCCCACCTGTAAGATTAGGAAGTTGGACCTAATAGTCTAAATTTCTCTTCCAATTCAATAATTTAATGACAAGGTAGAAAGTTTCTCTCAGGTTTTTGTTAAGAATCAAATGTATAACTAAAGCATTTCAGAAATATGGGACTAGTTTCCCTATGGGAAATTTGACATCCCAAAGTTCAGAAATGTCCAAACACTTTAATATTTCCCTGCAAGGTGTTTGTAGAATAATTATTCTGTATATTGATCTAGGTTTACCTACCAGTCTTTATCAGATCCAGGATTAACTCATAAATCAGAAAAGCACAAATGAACCCTCACCAATGGGTCTCTTAAAAGAATTAAACTTTAGCATGTCATTAGCCAGCTTCTTCAATTGAATAGAATGTTAAAGCAACATTTATACCTTGTATAGTACTTTCCTCTTAGAAGTTAAAATTTCCCACTGGAAAGATAAAAGATGTTATTTATTTTGCTTAATAAAGACTTTCGAGAATAATAACATTTCCAGCATTAGCAAATGTGAAAAGTCTGGAAATCCCCCGGAGTTGTTCTTTAAATCAGGAGATTCTAAGTCTCTTTTAAATCTCACAGAATATGATTCCTGGTGACTTACTATAAACCTCAATGCAGCTAGGAAATGTTAATGCGTTTTGTTCGATAAGACTTTCTTATGAGTGCACAGCTATCATGTTTTCCAATATATGATTCTATTCACATCTGCTATAGGGTTCGGAGGAGTGGCAGGCATTGGCAATATTGTCAAGTGTTCTTGAAGCAATAGAAAAGAAAAAAAAGTCATAATTTTCTATGGGGATAATTTCTATGCCACACTGACACTTTTAAATGTTTTCAATAGTGTTGATTTATTGGAAAGCTTAGAAAGGTAGTGCTTAGAACCAGCTTTTCCCATAAAATCTCAGTGACAGAGAATAACTTTTACATCTTTCAAACTGTCCATTGTGAAAGATTTTTTCATTACGATGAAGGTGTTTAGAGGTTTTTGATTTAATGTAGAATGATAACTCCCTTGAGTCTCAGACTTCTGGAAAGAACAAACAATGAAACGTATCCTTCCCCTGAGTGAGCTCAATAATGGAACACATTTGGCTATCCGTAGCAACAAAGTACTTCCCTGAGTTTTGTAATGTGGAATTCTTATCCTTACAAAATAAAATTTATTTATAAATATAGTATACTTTGACCTTGTGTTTCCAAAACAAGAGAAGCTGTAGCTTCTATTCATCACCGTTACTGCAATTTCCTATTTAACTCTTAGAGTGAGCAAACACAAAAGAAACTCTAGAAGTTTAACAGTCTATAAAACACTCTGATAAGCTAACTGGAGTGCTCGTCATGTTTTAGAAACTTGAAAGAAAGTACAAAGTTACAAGAATGCATTAGGGATGTCACAGTATCTTAGAGATGGCTGTTTTAATTTTAATTTTTTCCAGTGAAACTGGGAGGGTTGCTCAATTAATACAACTAATATTTGGGGAGTTTTTTGCCTTAAAAATACCAATTTTCATATATATATATATATATATATATATATATATTTTTTTTTTTTTTACTGCTCTTACCTCCCCTGCCAAGAGAATTTTCTAGGCCTCTTTGTCAGACCACCAGCTCCCACAGCCCCTACTGAGCAGGAAATAAACATGGAATAAAGTGCCCAACTGTTCTGGTTTATTCTGTACTGAGGGATTTCTGGGGTGCTCGACCTTCAAGTACTCAGACCAGAAGGAAAAACCAGACAAGCTGGTCATCCCACAGTGGTTTTCAAACTTTAGAGTGCCTCACAATTACATGTAGGGCTTGTTAAAATTCAGATTTCTGGGCCTTACCACCAGAATCTTTTAATCAGAAGATATGTGGTGTGGTCCAAGAATTGGCATGTCTAACAAATTCTCAGGTGATGTGGATATCTAAGGGCCAAACTTTGAGAAGCCACTGCCATATGACAGTAATTCTTGGCCATGAGCTGGAGTCTACAGCTGATCTATATGTGTTATTAGGGGTGCCTAGGTGGCTCCATGGGTTAAGCATCTGCCTTTGGCTTGACTTCTGATCCCGGAGTCCTGGGATCAGGCCCTGCATCGGGCTCCCTCCTCAGGAGCCTACTTCTCCCTCTCCCTCTGCCCCTCCTCCTTACTCATGCTTTCTTTCTCTCTCTCTCTCTCTAATAAATAAAATGTTTAAAAAATAAATAAAAGTAAATATGTTATTATACTGGTTCTCAAAAGAATTTGACATTGAACCTCAAGGTTCTTATATCAATTACCTCAGTCAAGTGTTACATATGACACTAGATAGGAAACATGTAGAGGACTGTCTTGGTACCCAACATATTTCTAGTTCCTGACTTCAGCCTTCAATGAGACTCAACTGAATTTGTGGCCCTCTAGTTCCATGAAGATTTTCATTGTCTACTAAGTTATTGCTTTGACCTCAGCTACTTTGAATGTCTTACGTTACATAAGCGAACATAAACCTGAATAAGACCAAAATGTTCCAAACAATTGCAGCAAACAGAGAAAATAATCATGTCCAAGAAAATACTATATTGGTTTGGAGCAACTTTAATCTTGTCTATAACTTTTTAAGCTGTCAGAAAAACTATTCTAATCATTCATATTATGACAGAGCTTGAAAATTTGATGCATTTCTTATATAAACACCTCAACTAAGTATGGAAAAGGCTGTAAGGAGAGAAGAAAAGTAGAAGGAATAATCACCAACTCAAATTCATTAAGGATGCCCGAGGAGGAAATTTTCTCACAATGCCAGGACCCACTGAAATCTCCTAAGACGGAATTTTTGAGTAACTGATGGAATCGATTAAGTGGATTGACACTCCATGGAATTTTACAGGCCAGGCTCACAGAGAAACTTGAGAATGTTATGTTTTCTCGATCAGAGATGGAAACATGTTTTAAAGACTTTTGAAGAGGCTTTTAGAAGCACAGAGCCCATTTGCAGCCTGGATCCATTACTCTACCTCGCTCTGTAAGATACCCCAATTACCGGGTACCTGGGTGTTGGAAGCCAACAAACTACCTACCATCTCCTCATTCCCACTTCCCAAATCATCAAAAACCTAATGAATGTTTTCTTTCCCATCTTTCAGATAAATATGATGCAATTTTTTAAAGTTCTAGACTGAGAATTGTTCCCTAAGATTTGATTTGTGATGCACACACAACTCAGGATATCAAGACTCAAAGATAATATACACGGTATTTGTTATCAGCTACACTAATGGTGTAGAAAATGATTACACTGCTTTGCCATTTAAACAACACTCTGTTTTTGCCCCAGATTTCTCCCTTTTAGTAGTATTTATCAGAGTAATCCTCATCCAGTTTCATTACGTCCTTGTTAGTATGTGTCTGTTATCTCCTCACTGCCAAATCAAGAGTAAAGGTTCTTTTTGTTTTATGATCCCTGTGGGTGAATGTCATTCTTGGCTGAAGACATCGAGTGCCCATAAGGTTCTAATAGCTGAAGTGCTTAAAGCACCTGCCATCCATCAGGGCGTATGATGTGGTTACCATAGCTACCAAAATCCCATGTGTTCCTGATCACATGGGATCTGTTCTGCAAAGAGAGAAAGGTAGGGGTGGGGAGAGGTCAGCCAGGGAATTATCCACATGATTCAGTTCCAATTAAATAATTAAAATCAATCGAGAAATGACTCAAAACACACGTAGAATACAACAATAAACTCAGGGTTGCTAGGATGAGTTGTGACCAAACCAAGGCCATATTGAGCTTAAAATAGAAAAAATGAGTCCATATCACTTCTCCTTTATGCTGCATCATATCAGCAGATGGCAATGTGTACAATTTTCAAGACTTCCTTGGAGATCGCCTTTGGAAAAAAGTATTGGAGTACATAACTTTTAATCAAAAGTTACTGTGGAAGTCTTTTTTCTTTCCCCAAAGAAAGGTGGCTTTTAAATAACAATACTAGAGTTGTATTTTATACCAAACCTTTCATCCAAAAGGCACATAATGCTCTATAAATGTATTAATCCTCACAACCTTCCTGTAAAGCACAGGGGTAGCAAACTCCCCAGATGCGCATATTGAATTTTTAAAAAGCAGTTTAAGTTGAATCAATAGTCTATTCAGAAAAGAAGGTTAAAAAGGTAGGTCTTTCACTGTGTCTTAATAATCAAAGTCCACTAGGAATTTATTAGACTCTGATAAAAGAAAAAGAAAGAAAAAAACTTAAGCTTTTGTACATTGTCTATTTGGCTTCTATTGAATGCTGCCTATCATATTTCCCATAGCACTGGGAGATATAAGTTACTTAATATTACTGGATTCTGCATGTAGCTATGTCACTTTGCAAAAAGAAATGGAATATTTGCCCAGTCCCAAAATATCTCCTCAGTAAGAAGTTAGAAAGAATGTATGGTTTTACTATATCATTATTCAAAAATTAATATGTACTGAAACTTGGATTGGGACTGTTAAGAACATCAAACGTTCTAATACATATTTCGTCAATATATATCAAGAATCTTCAAGATATTTATACTGTTTGTCCCAGACACTTCTGGGGATCACTTTTTTCCATAGGAAAGAAAGAAAAATTCAGATAAAGACTTATTATATGGTTTATAGAATTTTATATTAGTAAATTGAAAATATTTAAAATAAGTAAATGAAAAGATTAAAAATCCAGCCATGTTTCCACTCATTTACCACTTATTCATATTTCCAGTGATCCAGGCATAAGAAATCCAGGCAAAGACAAACAAGGCATGCATAAAGCATCATCCCAGCTTTATGGTGCATTTTAGTCTAATGCAGAGAGAAAGACATGCAAATGCAATACGATGGCAGGTGCCCTGAGAAAAAGTATGCGCGATATGGCAGAGTATCACAAAAGAAAGAATGTCTAACTTTACATTGGGAAGATGAAAGTCAGGAAAATTTTCATGGGGTTGATATTTAATTTAACTCTTGAAATTTGAGGTGTTCAGCAAACGCACTGAGGGTCAACCGTATAAGTGTATTGGCAAGTAAAAAAAAAAGTTTTTTGGGCACCTGGGTGGCTCAGTTGGTTGGGCAACTGTCTTCCGCTCAGGTCGTGATCCCGGAGTCCCAGGAACGAGTCCCATATCGGGCTCCCGGCTCTGCGGGAAGTCTGCTTCTCCCTCTGACCTCCCCTCTCATCCTCTCTCTCAAATAAATAAATAAATAAATCTAAAAAAAAAAAGTTTTTTATCACATTAGTGATAAGGAGGGATGGAGTAACTGGAGTCAGGAGTCTAACAGTATTATAGGACTAACTTGGGGCAGTGGCTTTGGAGGGGAAAGGAGGGGCATACTACATGGGTAGTATGATGGTGGTCTTCTTTAAGGACTTTATGACTTGCTAACCAGACAGAATGAGATGGGTGAGATGAAGGAGAGAATGTGATTGCGAATATTCTAACTCCGGAACCAGGAGGATGGGAAAGCAAATCCAAGAGAAAACACAGCAGGGAGAAGGGAAATAGTAGCATTTAGACATGAAGAGTTGGAGTTGTCTGAAGAGGATCTAAGTGATAATTGCCAATGAAAAGAAAACTGGGTCTGGAGATTGTACTTGAGAGTGGACATATGGGTTGTGGTTATCATGGGAGAAACTAAGAGTGTAGAACTAGAAAAAAGAAGCAAGGACAAAAACCTGGGAGACACCAGCACACTAAAGGGTAAGGGGAGGAAGAGTAGCCCTCCAAAAAAGGTGGCACAGATAAAATAGCAAAGAAACCAGCAGGTTGAGTAGGCCAGCTGTCCCCGGTGCCATTTTCCAGAGCAAGTTGTACAGAATTATAGAGGCAGAAGACTGAGCAGAATGGCTTTAAAAGTGAGTAAGGGGGCACCTGGGTGGCTCAGTGGGTTAAAGCCTCTGCCTTCAGCTCAGGTCATGATCTCAGGGTCCTGGGATCGAGCCCTGCATCAGGCTCTCTGCTCAGCAGGGTGCCTGCTTCTCCCTCTCTGTCTGCCTCTCTGCCTGCTTGGGATCTCTCTCTCCATCAAATAAATAAATAAAATCTTAAAAAAAAAAAGTGAGTAAGAACGGGGGTGCCTGGGTGGCTCAGTCAGTTAAGTGTCTGCCTTCAGCTCAGGTCAAGGTCCCAGGGTTCTGGGATTGAGTCCCCCCACCCCACCCCATGCTTTTTACTCAGCAAGGAATCTGCTTGTCCCTCTGACCCTCCTTCCTTTGCCCCTCCTCCCCCTAGTGCACACACTCTCTCTCTCAAATAAATAAATAAAATCTTAAAGAAAAAAAGTAAGAATTGACACCTGGGAGGAGAAAGGGCAGTAATTAGAGAGGGACATAAGATTACAAAACGATATGCTGAAGATGGGAGAAACTTGTACATACTTTTAGATGATAGACACTGAACTGAATTGAAAGGAAAAGATTAAAGTTACAAGAGACCGGTGCCTGGGTGGTTTAGTCCCCGGAGTGTGGAGCATGCAACTTTTGATCTCAGGGTCCTGGGTTTAAGCCCCAAGAATAAATGCTGAAAGGATGCAGGCTTCTCTAAGCTTTTAATGAACAGCACATTGTTGGGACAAATAAGTAACACTTTTCAGAGAAAAAGGAAAGAGGGGAAAGAAGGGAGTGGTGCAGGATGGGAGGGTCCCTCTAACCCCAAATGTGAGGAACATCAATCCAAGCGTACACATTGCACTAGGCAGAGGACCCAGGTCACAGGAGATAACAGCGTTTGAGAGGTGACCTGGTTTCTAGTATTTTACGTATAAAAAGTCTTTTGTTTATATTTGGTCTCTAGAAAGTTAAAAGAAAAAAAAATTTAATGAGTAAACAAAAGACGTTGCATCTTCCCAAGTTGTGATACTTGCTAGGTACGTCCTAAATGTTGGTCTTTTCTCCAGGGTGATGTTATGTAGTGTGAATGAAAACTCCCCACCGCAGGAAAGAGGAATCAAAATTTCTGTTGGAGAAGAAAAATGTACACGGCGTAATATTTGCAGGCAGAAGATCCTATCAACCATAAACTTTATCTAAAATAAAATGTGACACTTATGAATAAAACAGATAACAAAGCTATCTTAAATTCAGACATTTGTTCTACTTAGAAACTTTTTTTTTACCTGCCAATACACTTATACAGTTGACATTTTACAAACCAAGAAAATTAGAAGTCATTGATCCAGCCATATCATTACATATTGATCAACATGTTCTACACCAGAGGTTTCTATCTTTTTTTTTTTTTTTAGATCCTTTGACAGAAACATGGCTACACCAAGTAGTCATGCCCCAGAAGGCTTACAGCTTCACCGTAGAGCCTATAAATAGAGAAAGCATCCCCAGCAAAATGCAGCCAAAACAAGGGTTCTTTGTATGTGGTCGAGCCAACTACAGCTCTGTTGCACTCCTGGGTTATAAAAATATATTTCACTTTTATTATTTAGCACTGCTGCACAATAGGAACTTGGAACTGCAATCAGCATCACTTAATTTTCCTTGAGAACATTTAAAACTGGACTAGGAAAGTCACATTCAACATAATATTTCACCATTTGTTCAGACGGTTTTCATTTTTCCTTTAGGGAAGAAAAAAAATAAAAATTATATATTCAAATAATTGCAGCAATATCTTTAAAAGCGAAACCACTGAAACAAAACTGGTTTTTGTTCTGTTCAACATTTTAAGTCTATGTAGCTTTCTTGCTATTTAGGGGTTTTTTTTTTTTCTGTTAGGCACAGGACTGGGATATATTTTTCTCAACAGTTCTGCCATGGACAAGGTCCTCAGAAGGAAAAATACTGAAGTACTATGCAAATGTTTATTGTTTGATGCCTATGGGTAGAGAACTCCTGAGGTTAAACTGATTTATATAGAATATACTGGGTTGAAAAAGAAGGCAAACCTAGAGAACATTTGTTTGCAACTAGAATACTATTGAAGTTTATCTTACTATTAAAAGAAATCTGCAAAGAATGCTGACCTACTGCATTTTAATAAATGTTTTACTACAAATTTAGGTTAATTGCACAGTGGAAGTTCTCTGAGCTTCTTTAAATTGATATTAAAAGATACAAGAACATGCTCCTGCTTGTGCTCTCAATCTCTCTAAAAACAAAACAAAATCATTTTCAAAATCCTCTTGTTAGGACTTGGACAGGATTTCAACTCATAGTTATGGAAAGGTCTATAACTTACTGAATAATAAAATCTGTTGTTGAATCCAGAACTCTAGGTAATATAGATTAATATAAAAAGTGGTTTCTCTGTGCAATCCTTAAAGAACATAAATTGTTTCCACTTGAGTGCCAGAAATTCACCCAAATCCAAGAACTGAAAAGAAATTTACATCCTAATAACTAAATTTACTTTTATTCTTTAAGAAATAATGTACTAGTTTTATAACATAGAAAAGAATTCTAGATAGGATTACTTGGAACATGTGTTGGAGGGGAAAAGAAGAAAAAGGCAGTTTAAATATATAAACAGGCCAATAATTGTTTTTCCTTACTCATGTAAAAAACAAGACTACTCGTGTAGTCTTGTTTAACTAAATGGGGGAGGATAGGAGTGTAGGGACGGGGAAAATGACTAAGCTGGGGGGAAAAAAATCTTCCTGATATTAACTTTCTTAATAAATCAAAATCAGTCTTGAAGTTTACTTTTTCAAAGAAGTATTTTCATTATTTTTCATTATATATCTCTGATGATACAATATCTGGCACATTCCAGATAATGAGAGAATACCTTCTCTCACTCCTCATGACACCTTCTAAAATTAGCTGGATTTGGCATCAAACACCATGTCAATTCTTACCTTAATATAGCACTTGTCTGCATGATTTCCCTTTCACCTCAACTTTTCAACCACAGCCAACATATGACCCAAACTAAATTGTGTTTTCCTTCCATGAAATTTTCCTCAGTAAGTCAAGGCAGCATTTATTCTCACTTCTCCTGACCTCCTCCAGCAATTTTCCTTTGCACCATACACATTGGGCAATATACTGTATTATTTTTTACTTTTTTCTAATTAAAAAAATGAAAACTTTTTCTCCTTGTAAGGCTATTAGTTTTTTGAAAGCAAAGCCCTCTTATATATGTCTTTTATAGATGCATTATGTATTGAGGCTGCTTTTTGCAAATCGAGGCAAAAAACAAGTGATTACAATGTATTTTAAAATAACTTTTACTTGGGAGGAGGAGCAAGATGGCAGAGAAGCAGGCGGTTGAAATAGAGTCGGATCTCAGAAGTTCATCTAGATAGTTATTAAATCATTCTGAAAGCCAGCATACTCAACAGAAGAGAGAAGAGAGGAAGAACAGCAATCCTAGGAGCAGAAAATCGACCACTTTCCGAAAGGTAGGACGTTTGGAAAAGGGATTCCAAAGCAAAGGGAAGAGAGACCGCGGGGGGAGGGGCCGGCTCCCTGCAGCCGCAGAGCCGCAGAGCACAAATTCCGAACTTTTAGAGTCTGATCCGCTGAGGGACATCCCTCCAGAGGCTAAGCCGGAAGTTCAGCCCTCGCGGAAACAAAGTGGTTTCAGGACCGGCGAGGTTACAAAGAGACCAGGGGTGTCTGAGTGCGGCAGAGCTCCCAGATATCAGGGCGGAGAAGCCAGCAGCAGAGAAAGAGCTACGCAGTGCGTTTTCAACTGGGGCTTACCCTAGACCGTGGCCGGGGCCTTTCGAGCGGGGACCACATAAGGCATTCCGGAGAGACTTCCTCCTTCCTCCTCGGGGAGGAGCGGCGCGGGAGTGCGCAGCAGGGAATCTGCTGGGTCTGGAGACTCCAGACGGGGCCGTGAGCCAGAGATAGAAGTGCGCCGCCACCGGTGGCTGAGCTCGGAACTTGTGTGGACCCAGGAGACAGGAGTGATTGACTGCTTTTCTATGAGGGCGCGCTGAGGAGGGGGAACTCCAGCGCTCAACTCCTCCGGCGGAGACTGGGAGCCGCCATTTGCATTCCCAGCCTCCAGGGCGTACGGAAAGCGCTAAGGGAACAAAGACTCCCAAGAGCGAACCTGAGCGAATTGCTTGGCCCCTCCCTGGGCAAGGGTGGGGCAATTCCGCCTCAGGCAAAGACATTTGATAACCAAATTGTAAAGGCCCCTCCCCAGAAGATCAGTGAGAATATCCAGCCAAGCCCAAGTCATCAATCAGTGAGAACTGTAGAACTCCAGAGTACTTTTCTCTCTCACTCATCTATTCTTAGCTTGATAAAATGACAAGGCGGAAAAACTCACCACAAAAAAAAGAACAAGAGACAGTACCGACGGCTAGAGACCTAGTTAATACAGACATCAGTAATATGTCAGAAAGAGAGTTCAAAATGACAGTTATCAAGGTGCTAGCCGGGCT
>CM052799.1:103098804-103314316 GCA_028533885.1 Nasua narica | reverse complement strand
ACCTCAGTGCCACAATACCATTTTTCTCAGGTTCTTTTAGAGGTAGGTTGTGAAGGGTTTCATTGTTGGGATTTTTTACCCCTAAATACAGATGGCTCAGAGGACTTACGTCAAAACAATACTCTCTCTAGATTTTTTTAGTTCATTGGCCCCATCCTACTTCAAATTATTTTGTATAAATGTCATGATGAGTCAATGAAAACAAAGCTAGATGACCCTGCTTCCCTTTAAGAGGCTTGTTTTTTGTTTGTTTCTAAATTTCAGTGAAGGCTTAGATAATCACACAATTTATTGAGCACATACTACAGGCCAAGCAATGCGCTAGACAGCATAAATTTGCAGCTATATTTGATGTTCACGACAATTCTGTAAGATAAGAATAATCTGCGCAACTCCACAGATGGAAAAGCTGAGGCTCCCAGAAATTAAATTAATTGCTGAGGACTTCGGAGCTTTATGACGGGTATGGAAATTGAAAGCGGGTTGTCTAAGTTCACTATCCTACACAACACCACTAAAATAGACAGAACAGACCCTTGGGAAGCATGCTGTGCCCACCCCGATTTCCTTTCCTTCATCTCACGGAGATGGGCAGAGCGGAAACACATGACCAACTGCTCCGAAGTTTCTTTGCTCAAAATAACCAGAGAGAAGATAACTAGATCAGTATTTGCCCCAAAATACACCTTCTGTATCGTCATCAGGAAGTGTGTGCGTGTGTGTTTTCCATATTCACATGAGGATGTGAGCTGATTCTATCAGCTCGCTCTGGGTCCGTGAGAAGTCCAACCAAGAGTCACCCAGGCTACTGTTATTTTCTGTTCCTTCCTTTAAATTCCGGTGGAAGAGCAAAAACTTATTTCAGAGTGCCAGAAGTGGATAGATTACACACAATTCAGCCCTAAGAGTCTGTCTAATCAATGTACTGGCCCGTATTTTTCACATTTTATGGGACAGCAGGGAAAATTGTTGAGAAGAGCCAATTTGCAGCTGTGTTCTTAATTACGCCTTCTATGTGAAAGGAGGCGAATTTTTCAGCAAGAGACTGCAGCTGCATTCATAAGGCAGGAAGACCCAGTGTTTACTGCAGATAATTGAATGCCATAACGGTCCCAGATCCCAAGGTGGACCGAGCAGCCGCCTCTCTGTGTGGCCCGGTCAAGCCACTTGACTCCTTTGTGCCTCAGTTAAGCCTGCTGCCAATGTGTGTTCAAGCAGCAGGAGCTGACTGAAAACCAGATGCTGGATGTGGGTAGAACTGTCCTGGATAATTATATTCCCCCAAGTCACTGTCACTCGCAAAATAGTGGAGTTCCAAAGTTCCTGCCTGCGTTGAATGTTTTTGAGCTATTGCACTGAGTCAGAAAGGTCTCTTCCACACCTTGGGCAGTTTACTTTGGGCCGGCTGGAAAGAAAGGTATGAAATCCTGCCGTCGCTATACTGATTAGTACCAGGCGTAGAGGCGAAGAAGAGCAGACCAACAATTAATTTGGATGTGCAAGAAATGTAACCTTATTTTTCTATAACCGAACTTAATTCTTCTACACTCCCCACTCCCCAAGAGGTAGAGAGAAGGCAACTCAGAGATCATCCCCCCTTTCTCCCGGGATGGCATTTAGTTATCAGATTGCTTAGCATGCTTACAAAAAGGCAATGGGATAGTCATTGTGACTGAGTCATCATCTGCGTTGCCATCCCCTAAGACATTGTCATTCCTGTGATGTTATAGGCAGTCGTTGTTCATTTGTCCCCTGTTCCCTAATGTAAGGCTCCTTATAATTCCCATGTCCTCTCTAGGGCATGAAGAGGATCCTGCTGTTATGGGCACTTCTGCGAGGCTGTCTGAGGCTTTCCACCTCTCCTGGGCCTGTTAGGAACAAGGCAATCACTTTGTTTCCACTATCCCCAAGGCATGAGGGGAAACTGGGGGTCCCCCTATGGAAGTAGGTGCAAGTCCCCTCTCCTGTCAGGTCCCCTAATCCAATCTCAACTCCTGTTCTCTGCCCTACCCTTAGAATAAAGTGGGGTGGCAAAGAGGAAAGGGCTTATCTTTCAGGAATATGCTTTAACCTAATATCATTTCACTTCCCTTCCTATTCTCTTACTCTAATTCAGGAAAACTTCATCCAGACTTAGGAAGAAGAGAACTGCTCAGAGTGTTGTCTATACCCTGCAGTCCATCAGAACCTGGGATTTCTTTGTTTCTGCCGTAACCTTCCTAACAACTGCAATGGAGGTCTCCTGACCAGAGAGGAAGAAATAAGGAACAACAGAAAACACATGAGGCAGTATCTCAAACATTTCCATCCTAACATTAAGGTTATTGTTTATTTACACCAAATGTACCTGGGTGATTTTGTCTATTTCCTCCCTTTCCCAAATCCTGCCAAGTGAAAGGATTAATAATGATGCCTGCCTTAACAACTAGAAGCCTGATTTCCCTCCAGTAGGCACTGGGAGGGCCGTACCGATGGTTCAACTATTGACATTGTTCCATATTTTTGGTAAAGAGTAACTGCAGGCGTTGCCCCTGCTACCCTGTAAGCTCCAGCCTCCCCACCAGCAACCTCCTGAACCTCCTAAGGACTAAAATCTAGCACATGGTAGGGAAGCGGGTGGAGGGCGGCGACAGGCAGGGATGCTAGATGATGCTTGCTCTAGCACAATAACCAGTGTCCACTCATCCGTGAAACCTTACGCCTGACCAGTTGTTGAATGTTTTGATTTCTACTCCCAGCTATTTCCTTGAGACTTAGAGCAATCAGGGTGATTGTCGCAGAGATAATCCTGGCACTTGGGAGTACTTAGCTGTCCTTCAAGCAGAGTTGTCTGGACGCATGTTACTGCTGAGCTACTGGATGGGAATCATTAATAGTAAACTAGAGAACCCTGTTTAAATATCATATCCTGGGCGCCTGTGAGGCTCAGTCGGTAAAGTGTCTGCCTTCAGCTCAGGTCATTTTCTCAAGGTCCTGGGACCTAGTCCTGCATCAGGCCTCCTGCTTAGCAAGCAGTCTGCTTCTCGCTCTCCATCTGCCCCTCCTACCTGCTCATGCTCACTTGCTCTTTCTCTCAAATATATAAATAAATATTAAAAAATAAGAATAATACATAAAAATCATGGCAAATCCTAACATAAAGACACTGGAGCTGGTATCAGAATGACCTCAGTTTAGTTGGAGCTCCCAAAGTCATGACTTGGAACAAACATTCTTTATATGCCCTGATCTCTAAAGATATAGGTAACAACTCCTATATCGTAGAGAACAAATAAAATAGCAAAAGAATGTAATGAACTTCCTCCCATCCCGGATAATTCGAACTAAAAATAATTCGGCAGGACGGAGCAAGGTGTGATGGGCAGAGAGGGGAGGAGTGGAAATGAACACAGCTGTATTCAGAGTGTCAGAGCCTGAACAGTGCGGTGGGCGGTCACGGCGCACGGCAGGGAGTGGGTGAAAGCTCCAGCAGGTGATGGCCGTGGCCCATCCTGAGGTTTGAGGCTTGAATGGGGTGGGAAGGATAGTCAGGCAGGGCTGAGAATCAGGGGAGGGGGGAGACAATGATTCTATATAAGGCACTGATCAAATTTAAAAATATATAATGAAGATAATGGAAGCCAAATTTTTCAGTGTTGGAGAAGAGTTACAAAAATGGAAAGAGACCAAACAGGAATAAACCTCATCATGTTAGACTAGAACTGGAAGTCTGAGCATAACTCACGGTTTTCAGTTACATTGATGGATGAAATAAATACATGTGTATATATTCTTACACACACTCAAACGCATATAAAATAGCTCTGAACAATAAGAGGTTCTGAGAGCAAGACACCGCAGGAGCGCTGAGGACATTTAGTCCCAGAGTTTGGTTTCTAAATACTGTTCTCCACTAAAGGAAAGCAAGGTTTCCTGGAGACATAGCTGAAGGAAAGAAAGTACAAAACAACCCTGGGATCCTGTGCCAAAAAGTAAAAAAGGGCTGAAAAAATGACAGAGACATTTTAAGATAACAGAGAAGCCAGCCTGAAGGAGTCCCACCGACCAAATCTGGGGCAATGTGAACACCAAAATAAATAATTAACAGACTGTGACCCATCAGATAACCGGAATTCAGGAGATTATACTAATCTAAATAGAAGAAATGGAAAGGTGTTTCTTACGATACAACACCAACTAATGTAGAAACAAAAAATCAGAGTGAGGAAAATCATCATTTGATAACGTCATAGTAATAATCTAGGGATTAAACATCAGTAGATGTTGAACTAGGTGATGAAACTTAGTAAGCGGGAGATTTACAAAGTCTCAAAGTACCTGCCCGCAAAATATATATTAACTACAAAGAAACAAAGAGCAACTCTACAGTATATAAACTTGACAAACAGCACCTCAATAAAGTGATTAGAGGTGACATCATGGGTAAAGGAGCAAATGAAATTGTAGGACACCTGACCGAATGAAATAAAAAGAACACAAAAATTATGTCTGTGATACTCCTACCAAAAATACATAAAATAGACAAAATGATTTTTTTCACAAACATCAAAAAAATCCAAAAATCCAAATAACATTCTAAATCACCTTCCTGAAATTTTTGAAAAATGTCAAGGTCAAGACAGACTGGGGATTCCAGATGAAAGTAAACTAAGGGAACATAATTAAATGTAATATATGATTTTGAACTAGTTCTTTTTGTTATAAAGGATACTATTAGGACAAATGATGAAACTTTGAAGGGGGTCAGAGGATTAGATGGGAGTAATATATCAATTAGATGGGAGACATCAGTCAATTTCCCAATGATTATTCTGTGGTTATGTAAAAGAATATCCTTCTTTTAGGAAATACAAACTATTTTTTTTTGGAAATATAAACTATTTTAGGATGGTGAACCATTATGTCAGCAACTTGCTCTGAAAATCAAGGAAAAAGGTTCCTTGATTCTTGTAGATTTTCTATAAATTTGAAATTATTTAAAAAACTAAGTAGAAGGATAAAATAAGAATGTATATAATTAAGAGAAATATCTGAAGCATAGGAGGAGAAAGAACTAGAACAGGCCAACAAAAGACAGAAAGACAAATACCATGTGATCTCACTCTTATGTGGAATTCAAAAATAGTTAAACTCATAGAAGCAGAGGGTAGGATGATGGTTGCCAGTGGACAGGGGAGAGTGAATGGGAAGCCGATGGTCAAAGGTACAAAGTTTCAATTATCTAAGAAGAATAAATTCTGGAAATCTATGCAGGATAGTGCCGATAGCTAATAATACTGTCACTGCATAAATCTCAGGTTAATTGTTCTAACCACCAAAGTACCCAGAAAACAAAAAGATAATAAAACAGGTATAAGAAAACTCTAGCAAGTGATGATTATGTCGATGGCTTTGTTGGTGGTGATGGTTTCCAGGGGATATATTTATCCCCAAACTCACCAAGTTGTATACATTAAATATGTACAGCTTTTTACATGTCAATGATACCTCAATAAAGTGGTTTAAAAACAAAGACTAGAACTGCCCCCAGTTGTAACAAGTCAACTACCCCACTGCTCTGGAAGAACAGAAAGAGCCTCAGGAGAAGGTTGCCTGACCCAACCACATAATAAAAAAAGAAAGATCTGGAGAACCAAGGACCAAAGAAAGTTATTTATAGTGCTTACGGAATACACCACTATATTATTTTAAATAGTTTTAATGGACCTACCCAGCATTGTGTATTAGAAATCCAAGGCATGGAGAAGTGCCCTTAAATTTAGAATATTAAAATGTGCTCTAATAATGGCTCAAATCATTATCACTGTTAGCTCTCGACCAGAAACAAAATCAATTAAAAATGATTTTAATATCTCTCATTCCTGTAGCCAAATAAAAGCAACAAAATTAGTTATAATGGAGTTAATTACCTTTTTATCAAAGTACTGGCAGTGGCAACCTGACTTCTACTTACTTGTACAACCCCTGTGTCTGAAAGATTCCTTAATTACACACGTAGCTTATGCAAGCCAAAACCCACCCCAATTCTCACATCTATTACCGCAGAAAGAACTTCAAATTACTTTCTATGGCTGAATAGAGAAACTGCCTGAAAAATGCTGACCCGAAACTTTCTCTTTCCTAATGGGGAAGAAATGGAAACAAGATCCAGTAGAGTTGTCAAGGAGACAGGAAAATAAATGAACAAAGGGTAGTGTAGTGGTTAGGAGCACAAAGCCTAGAGCCAGACTTCCTACCCACAAATCCTGCCTCTACCATTACAGAGCTGTGTGACCTTAGGGAAGTTTACTTAACCTCTCTGTGCTTCAGCCTTCTCACCCACAAAATGAGAGTAATCATGGTGTTTACTTCATCAGCTACTGCAGGATTTAATGGTTTGGCTCATGCAACGTGCTTCAAACGTAACCGGGGTATGATAAGTGATCAATGAGTAGTGGTAACTCTTTACATTGTTACTATGTATCACTTTCTTCTATGGTAATACCATTGATCCTAAACCAGAGCCCAAAGAGTTATTCAGATTCTTCCACACCTCATATAGCCAAGTATCTCAACAGATTCAGTAAAACCAAATTATACCAAAGCAGGTCAATATTACTGCCTTAACTGATTCAGCTAGTTGCAACAAAGCAAAGAAACTAAGTTGATCTAGCTAGCAAAAAACATACAAATTGTTACACCAAGCCATTCAAATTATGGCATGTGTTTCTAGCAAGTCTGACTATTTTAACCAATAAAAACAAACTATTCCATTTGTACATAAAGAAAAATAGCAGTAGTTTAAGTTTCCCAGAGCATTTTAACATTGATCTGAGATACTGGTGGGAATAATCATTTTAAATATTTTATTTATTTATTAGAGTGAGAGAGACTGAGAATGAGAGGGGAGAAGGTCAGAGGGAGAAGCAGACTTCCCGCAGAGCCGGGAGTCCGATATGGGACTCGATCCCAGGACTCCGGGATCATGACCTGAGCCGAAGGCAGTTGCCCAACCAACTGAGCCACCCAGGCGCCCGGAATAATCATTTTAAATTCAACATCAGATATGCTCTCCCACAAGGACTTTGAGAGAATGAAAAAAATGACAGAAGCTTTTCTCCTCATATTAACATAAGACTGTAATCACGATGCTTCCATTACTTAAAAAAAAAGAACTAAAAATAATCTTTAAGGTGAATGAGTCTCTCTACTATGTCAAAACAAAAACAAGAGAGGAAACCAAGAAATCAAAAGGAAAAGAGGCATTTCATTATATAAGAATTAAAACAATTTTCTAGGGACAAAATAATAATGATAATGATAATAATAAAAAAAACCTAAATATGCATTTATAGGGTGATAGATGAATCAAATGTGATAGAGCATATGGTAAAATATACTACAGTAACTATATTTTTTTTAAAACCTTCTGAGACTAGGGGCGCCTGCGTGACTCAGTTGGTTAAGCATGTGCCTTTGGTTCAGGTCATGATCTCAGGGTCCAGAATCGAGTCCCACATCGGGCTCTCTTCTCAGGGGGGAATCTGCTTCTCTCTCCCTCTGCCTGCCCCTGCTCCTGCTCTCCCTCTCCCTCTCTGTCAAATAAATAAATAAAATATTCCAAAAAAAAATTTTTAAGACTAGTTCTTAAGGACAATGTTGAATGAAAAAATAATTTTATTCTTGTGCACAAAACCCAAAAATGACTCCCTATTTAACTCAATATAGCTGCAAACCCTGCAATGGCCTATAAGGCCTTATGCAATCCTGTTCTCCTATTACTTTTCTGGGCATATTTTCCATGCAGTTCTCTCTGGTGCCCTGGTTGCCCCAAATACACCAGACACACTCTTGCCTAAGAGCTCTTGTACTGACCTGTTCCCTCTGCCCAGAATTCTCCTCCCCCAATCCCATTTCCCTCACCTCCTTAAAATTTTGGTCAAATTCCTCCTAATCAAGGAGTTCTGTCTTAACCACTCAAATTAAAATTGCCATTCAATTAAAATAATAAAAATTAAAATAAAATTACAACTCAATTCACCTCAACCCCAGATACTCCCAGATTCCTTTCATTGTTCCACTTTTTTTTTTTTTTTTAAGATTTTATTTGAGAGGGGCACCTGGGTGGCTCAGTGCATTAAGCCTCTGCCTTCAGCTCAGGTCATGATCTCAGGGTCCTGGGATCAAGCCCCGCATCCAGCTCTCTGCTCAGCGGGGAGCCTGCTTTCCCCAACTCTGCCTGCCTCTCTACCTACTTGTGATCTCTATCTCTCTGTCAAATAAATAAATAAAATCTTTTTTAAAAAAAACGATTTTATTTGAGAGAAAGAGACAGAAAGAGAGAACAGGAGTGGGGAGGAAAGGAGAAGCAGGCTCCCCCACTGAGCAAGGGGCCCGATGCAGGGCTCAATCCCAGGACCCCTGGGACCATGACCCCACCCGAGGGCAGACACCCAACTGACTGAGCCACCCAGGTACCCCTGTTCCACTTCTTTTTTACCCCAACACACATCACTTCCTAACATAACTCATAATACAATTCTCATTGTGTTTCTTGTTCACTGGCTGTCTCCCCTGGCTTTAACATAAGCTTCATAAAGACTGGGATTTTCTTTTGTCCACAAGGGTTTCCTTAGAGCTAGAACAGTACCTGATACATAGTAGATGCTCAATAAATATGTGTCCAATAAATGAATACAAGGATACTTTTTGCAACATTGTTGTAGTGGGAAAAAAAAAACCCTTGAGAAACACTAAATGTCAACAGAAGGGAAATAAAAGAATAAATTCTTTATTATGGAATATCATACAACTATTTGATAAGCATGAGTTAGATCTGTGTCTTCTGATTTCAGAGAGGTTCGTGATGGAGAAGACATAGAATGATGTGTACCACTCTGCTTACATTGGTTACCTTGAAGAAGAGAAGAGAAAAAAATTAAATAATAAAAGATTAATAATGTGGGAAAAAGTATGATGTAACAATTAAGCAAAATAAAGGCTGCAAAGTTCTATCTGTACTATTACTGTAGAATGTAAAAATTTTAAATCAATGAATGAAAATAACTTGGACACAGAGCAATGTTGACTAGGTTTTTATGGGTAGTTTTTGTCTCCAATTTCTTGCTATTTTAATGGGTTTCATAATAAGTGACATTTTTAAGAGAATATAAAGAAATCCTGACATATCATATTTCTAAAAAACTTCTACAAAGAGCATTTTCACTGATTTTTAAAGCAGAAAAGACTCCCTGCTTAACAAATCTTTTTCCACATACAAATATATTCAGAGCTGGAACAGATCTCATTTAGTCTTTCCCGAGCATTATTAAGAAATGAATATTTCCCAAAATAAACCTCTAATAAGCAGCATAAATCTGCCACTTAAACCTGCTTAGCATTGGAAACAGTAAAAGTAAACTCACTGTTTTCCTCTCAGTAATGTTATTATGCTACTTTACAGGAGCAGGATACTTTATAATCACTTTTCAAATTCCTTTCATGTCATTTTCTCTTATGATCATTTAAAAAAAAAGAAGTGATAAGAAACTGGTGAAGAAGATATTCTTAGCCTTATTTTATAAATGAAAAGGAGAAAGTTTGAATGACTACCCAAGGTCACTCAGCTAGTTAAGTAGGAACAGTGCCCAGTTACCCTGACTTGACTTCAGTATTTTTCCATTTTTATCAGTAAAAATCTGGCAGTCACATTCCCACAGTAGTTTCTTAAAGTACCAATGAAATATTTTATCAAGCCTCTCCTGTCTTCAGCTGAGGTGATCACTCACCAATTGCTTTTCCTTTGGGATAGAAGAAAAATTGGATTCTATAACCACAGCTCATAGTCACCTCCCAAGAGTCACCAGGGAGAACAAAGATCAGATTATTTAGAATGGGATCTACATCACTGCTTTTAATTCATAACCACCAGGAGAAAGAAGGTTGATGGCAAACTAAGTAAAATAAGTTAATGACAGTATATGTTTTGAATAAGTGAGCCAAAGTTAGTTCTTACATTTAGTAAAAATTTTCACAATGTAGGATAAAGATGGCCAATTGCTTTTTATTCATTTTTTAGTTAACAGAAACACATATAAATGTAAATTTTTCCTTTTTTTTTTTTCAGAGGAAACTTACAGGAAAAACAGACCACTGGGAAAGGCTAGGAATAAAAGGATAGGAAATACACAAAAAGAATGAACAAGTATAATTAGAAAATGTTTTCCCCTTAGGGTTGTATTGTCCTGATCCAACTAACCCAGTTCTTTTGGGTCACTTTTCCCTCTGGACGTGATTGACTTGCGCTGATGCTTTATACTCTCACTTTCCACCAGCGAAGAGCAGCCCACATGGGTAAGATGGATGACTTGTCACAGAGCCACTCTCTGTGGCCAAATAAAGAATGAAGAAGCCTCCTGATCTTGTGATAAACCCTTCATTGTTGATTGACTTCATTACTACTACATGCTCTTGTGCCCGCGTATTAAGAAGAGGGGAAGGAGAGAAGGGACGCAAAGAAGAGAGGAGAACCTTGGAGTACAGAGGGTGGGTGCCAGGAGCACTCAGGAGTTCTCTTCTGATCTTCTACTGAGACCAGATAGAAATGTAGCATGTATCCCAGTGTACATAGATGACTTGTTATACTTCTGACAGCTCTATCTGTCACATTTTCCTAAATGACCTACAGCACCCTGCCTCGCCACCAAAAAGATAAACATTTCCTTCTGGGAAATTAGGTTAGGGGCATTTGTGATAAACCTATGGGAAAAAAGAGAGAGAGAGATGGAAACTAGAGGACAGAAGGCTCTAGTAAATCAAGAATGATGGGCTGTCATATTTTAGCCCCAAGAAAGGGCCATAAAGGAAATTTTCCAAACTTAGGCTTTTCAAAATGGCTATAAAATGGCATGTCCCTGATCCCACAACACACACATTCCCAACAATTGGTAGCTGCCTGTGGTGTGGTGGTGGTGACTGTTTCAGTCGAGTCAGTTTATTCTGGTTTTGCTTCCATCTCCTATCAAGAGCTGGAATTTTAAAACACCTTTAAGTTGTCCATGTTATTATGAACAAGATATTTAGGTGTATACATTATAAATGTACAAATATATTGAGTAACTATGAGAAGTAAAATTGATGGATTCTTGGGATATCTTCTGACACCGGTAAAATGTTTCATGTATCACATGATTTTATGGTATCACCAAAATTTCTCTAAAAAGTAATTAGCTGAATAAAATAGGACATCCTGTAGAGGTAGCCCCTATTAAAGGTTATTCTGACAATTATCCTGAATAAACAAAACTGAAATAAAAAGATCAATAAGCCACTGTTACTTCTGTGGAAAATGACCACACTGAGACTGGGGAGACAGAGGACACCATCCCAGCCCAGGGAAAGCCCTGTCTGGCTCCATCCCTACAGGGCTCATTGCTGTCCTGTCTGAAGATTGGTGTCTTTATTTGTTCAATAACAGAGTAACCAGATATCACCCCTGGGACTGCTGTAAGTTTAAAAATAAAACAGTTTGGTAAAGAGAGTTCAGAAATTTATAAATTTGTAGGTTACCATTTGTTATTTACTGAAATTATTGAACTAAGAATCATCTTAAGATCTGCAGGCTATTGAATACTAGGTGAGAAAATGAAATAAAGGGGCAAGGACTGTTACTAGAGGCTATGTTTTTATTGTATTACCACCTGTAAAAAAAAAAAAAAAAAACAAAAAACTAAGACAAAGCACTCTGGTAAACTAGAGTGTGTCAGGAAATACAGTAATAACAACAACAATAATAAGTGTGGCATCTGTATGCTAACTTGCAACTTAAAAATTCATTGAAACTTCCCAGTGTGGATATTACTATTTCTGCTTTATAATTAAGAAAAACATTAAGTGACCTGCCCAGAGTAACCCAGCTCTAAATGACAGAGCCAAGTTTGAAATCCAGAGCCCTGCCTTCTCCTTGTATGTTTTCACAAAGTGCTACTTAGCTAGCAGATTTTCTAATGAAGACAGATGCTGATGTTCAGTGACTGAATTCAAGTTAAAAGTTCTTAAGAAAAAATAACAGAAGAGGCACCTGGGTGGGTCAGTCAGATAAGCATCTGCCTTCGGCTCAGGTCATGATCTCAGGGTCCTGGGATCAAGCCCTGCATCTGGCTTCCAGCTCAGCAGGGAGTCAGCTTCTCCCTCTGCCACTCTCCCCCGTGTTCTCGCTCTTTCTCTCAAATAAATAAAAATCTTAAAAAAAAAAAAAAAAGAACAGAAAATAGTACATGTTGGCAAGAATGTAGAGAAATTGGAACCCTTACGTACTGCTGGTGGGAATGTAAATTGGTACAGCCGCTGTGGAAAACAGTACGAAAGCTCCTCCAAAAATTAAACATAGAATTAGAGATTCTGGGGCGCCTAGGTGGCTCAGTTGGTTGGGCGACTGCCTTCAGCTCAGGTCATGATCCCGGAGTCCCGGGATCGAGTCCCACATCGGGCTCCCAGCTCCGTGGGGAGTCCACTTCTCCCCTCTCATGCTTTCTCTCTCTCTCTCTCTCTCTCTCTCAAATAAATAAATAAAATCTTTAAAAAAAAAAAGAATTAGAGATTCTGGGTAGTTTCGTCATGAATATCTTTGCCTCAAGCATTTTTGCTACAAGCACTTTCACTACAAATATTTTCTTTTTTTTATTATTATTTATTTATTTATTTTTATTTTTTATTATTAATATATAATGTATAATTTGTTTCAGGGGTACAGGTCTGTGAATCATCAGGCTTACACATTTCACAGCCCTCACCATAGCACATACCCTCCCCAGTGTCCATAACCCAGCCATCCCATCCCTCCCTCACCGCCCCCTAGCAACCCTCAGTTTGTTCACCACAAATATTTTCAACAGAACTATTTTTACCACCTGACTAATCAGACATAAGGTGATTTTGCCATAAAAGATAAAAGATATCATAAAAGATAAAATCATGAAAAATAAAGAGATAATGAAACATGAAAATGAATTTAAAAATTAAAAAGATGATTACAAAATAAAAAATATTTTAATACATTCAAAATGTATAGTGTAGATTCATGGCAATACTAGAAATAATAATGGATTTGTTTTGTGCATTGTACCTAAGCACCTGTCTTCAAAATCTTTTGTTTGTATTATACATTTTTGTTTATTCTATTTTCATTCATCTCATTTGGCATTGTACTTTTTCTTTTTTCACTAAAAGTTCTTCTTTCATTAAGAGAGGTATTTGTTTAGGGACACCTGTGTGGCTCAGTGGGTTAAAGCCTCTGCCTTCAGCTCAGGTCATGATCTCAGGGTCCTGGGATCGAGCCCCATATCAGGCTCTCTGCTCAGCGGGGAGCCTGCTTCCCCCTCTCTCTCTGCCTGTTCTCTGCCTACTTGTGATCTCTCTCTCTCTCTGTGACAAATAAATAAATAAAATCTTAAAAAAAAAAGAGAGAGAGAGAGAGGTATCAGTTTCCATACACTAGGGTGCATATTTGTAACTGAGCTTTGTATTGCAATATAAAAGCCTTCTACATTATTCTTTGTTCTTGGCATATTGTCACATTTGTTGACACATGTTCCCAAGTTCTATGGGAAATGTGACCTCAAACTCTGTCGCCATTGGTCTACAGACCATTATGAGGCTAAGATTCATACAACATGAAAGTGGGAGTACTACATCAAAATGAAGAAATGAAACCAAACTATTGATTAGCTATGTGGCAAAAATGTTTGTGGCAAAAATGTTTGCACCAAACATCTGCAGCAAAAATGCTTATGGTGAAAATGCCAGACATAAGAATTACCACGCGATCCAATAATTTCACATCTGAATTGAAAGCAAAGATGTGAACAGGTATTTACACACCCATATTCACAGGAGTGTTTTTCACAATAGCCAAAGGTGAAAGCCAAAGCCACCTAAGTGTCCATCAACAGATGACTGGATAAACTAAATGTGGTCTACACATTCAACAGAATATTATTCAGCCCTGAAAAGCAAAGAAATCCTGACACATTCTACAACATAGGTAAATCTGAAGACATTACATTGAGTGAAACGAGTCAGTCACAGAAGACCAAATTTTATGTGATTCCACTTCCATGAGTTGCCAGGAGTTGTCAAAATCATAAGAGACAGAAAAAAGAGTGATTGCTAAAGACAGGGGAGGAGAAATAGAGTTACTGTTTAATGAAACAGAATTTCAGTCTTGCAAGACGAAAATAGTTCTGGAGCTAGATTATGGTGATGGTGGTACAACAATGTGAACGTAGAGGCACCTGGCTGGCTCAGTTCGTTAGTCATCTGCCTTCGGCTCAGGTCATGTTCCCAGGGTCCTGGGATCGAGCCCCACCTCTGAATCATTGTTCAGCGGGGAGCCTGCTTCTCCCTCTCCCTCTACCTTCTACTCTGCATTTTAAATAAACATTTAAATGCTACTCTGCATTTGAAAATAAACATTTATTTTCACAGAAGAACTTATACACAAACATTCATAGCAGATTCATTCATATTAGTCAAAAACTGGAAATTCCCCAAATGTCTTTCAAAGGATGAATGGTTCAACAGACTGTGGTACATCCATACCATGGAATACTATTTAGCAATAAAAAACAATATACTATTGCAACAATTTGAATGAACCTCAAAAAAATTATGCTCAGTGAACAAAGTAAATCTCAAATCTTGAGAGATTCTATCTCTGTAACAATCTTGAAATGACATAATTATAGAAATAGAAAATGGATTGGTGGTGTTCTGGCAGTAGAAATAGGAGAGGGGATGGGTATGCTGTAAAGAGAGAACACAAAGGAGTCTTGTGACGGTACAACTGAGTGTCGATTGTGGTGGTGGTTACACAGTTTACCAAGTGACAAATTTGCATAGAGCTACACATACACACACAATGCATGTATAACAGATGAAATCTGAATAATCTTTATGGATTGTGCCAATGTCATATTCTTGGTTGTAATATTGTCCCATAGTTGTGTGGGATATTGGCATTGAAGATTTAGGAAGGAATGCATGGGACTTCTCTGCACATTTCTTTGTAATCTCTTATGAAGCTATCATTTTTTCAAAATAAAAATTAAACTAAATAACTTCATTTTTAAACTATTAATATAAATGTTCTCTCTATAGGAAATCAGACCCTGTTCTAAATAAATTCTTTTTTTCTAGAATTTTTTTTTAAGATTTTATTTATTTAAGGGTGCCTGGATGGTTCAATCAGTTAAGCATCTGCCTTTGGCTCAGGTCATGATCCCAGAGCCCTGGGATTGAGACCCACATTGGGCTCCCTGCTCAGCAGGGAGCCGGACTCAGGACTCTATCTCAGAACCCCGAGATTATGACCTGAGCCAAAAGCAGATGCTTAACAGCCTGAGCCACCCAGGTGCCCCTAGAATTTCTTATTAAATATGCATTTTTCCTGATCTACTCTAAGACCAATTTTTTGCCCATTTCATTTGCCAGCGATTTCTTCCCAAACAGTAAATGCTTGTGTAATGAAATAAAATTAAAGGCAAACTTACATCTATTAAGACTGTTTACAGATTTGTGAAATGTAGCTACACAAAAGACATCAGACCTAATGAACAAAATAGCCATTTCCACTCATATAAATAACGTGATTCTATTATTTTAACAGTTTATGGCCCCCTTTAAGAGAAATAAGCTTTGAGATTAGGAATGCCAAAAACTATTCCATCACCAGATATTTTTATCAACTGGGTTGCTGCCCTTTCAATACCAAATTGATGAGCAATCATGGAAGGCAATCTTATTAAGGTATTTTGCATATTTATGAAGACCCCATAGCTTAATAAACTGTTATAGAGCAATGAAAGTTTATGGAGATCACTAGAAATGTCAGAATAGTACTCCAAAGACACAATAAAATGTAGTAATTCACTTTTAAATCCCAACCTATCTAAAATAGAAACCAGTAGCTTTTTTTATTATCAGCCCTGTCTCACTCATAACCAAACCCCATTTTCTTATGTAGTATTCTGTTCACCAAATATTTAATTGGCCATATTGAAGTCCTGCCATGCTCTAGAGTGTATGCAACAAATTTAAGGTATTAAGATTTAATTTCATGAAAGGTGACTTCTATATTCTTTACCTACACATGTGAAGGGGGATGAATAGTAAGAGAAAAAAAAGGAGAATGGTAGCTAAGATTATAAGTAATACACTATACCAATAAAACAGCAACAGCACTTACCCATAAAGCTAAAATATTCTACTAGCACACTGTGGTCTAGCACTAGAGAATGAATCACATGTTCTTGTTTTAAGCAGAACATTTATCAGCTTAGAGTTTATCTCCACAGTGATAATAATTACTATTCAAACTGGAATTATAGTTAAGCATTTATGTATTATATAAACTAAAGCAACTGATAACATTATAATGGCAATAGCCTTTAAAAGCTGGGTTCAGTAAGTTACTTGTCAAAATCCAATTCCAGCCCAGGGCCTTTTTTCCCAGCTACAGCATTTACCAACCTTTCACCATTCCTGAGTCTGGACTCATTTTCATGGCTGGCTGAGGAAGGGTGAAACAGTACCCAAACCTATACTGTATATCCCAGCCCATCACAGCATATAGAATTATTACAATGATTTCTGCAAAAATCAAAGAAGAAATGTTTCTAAAAATGTATTTAATTTTAAGTAACTTACAGATTATTCCTGAGAAACTCATAGAATTAAAATCTCTGGCAAACCAAGTATAGATGGGTAAGTTGTTGTTTTGGTTTGGTTTGGTTTTTTTAACTAAGCTACTGAGTATTTTTTTTTTCTAAAGGATTCTCTATATAGATCCAGCCAAAATTATCTATACTTATAAGCCAAATTCCCTTAACTAGTATCTTTTCTACATATCTACCAACATATGTTTGAGATAGCTAAGAGTAGGGAGAAAAAAATCTGGATCTAAACCAAACCAAAGGGAAAACAGGCACTAGATTGTGTGCCCTTTAATTTACAGCCAAATTAAATAACCTTTGAGAAGAATCAGTTTAATTTTAGAGCAGTTAATATTAAAGCAGAAGCTTTTCTTCTCTGTCTCAAGATTTCTTCCCCAAACCATGAAATCACACCAAATTGGCTTTAAAAAAGATTGGCCACAAAAAGACATTAACTTCTTTACTTCCTGGCTGATATAGTTATATGGGGTTTTGGGTATTTAGGGGTTGAGTTTTGTTTTTTGTTTTTTGTTTTTTGTTTTTTACTTAACAGTCAATCATTTCAAATCCAGTAAGCAAATTTAATACTCTGTAAGGTCAAATGCATTGTTAAGAATAATAGTTCCCATGTACATTCTACTTAAACAAGTTGAGCCCTTTGGACTCCATTATATCCCTTTAAAGTAATTACTATAACAGCTTTATAAGCTACACAGAGCCAATATCATTGTCTTCATTTTATGATGAAGAAACTGAAGCTCATAGAGATTGATTTTTCCAAATCATACAAGTAGTTAACAAAAGAATTAACAATAAAGTTTTCCTTCCACCTTCACTGTGCTTACTCAGAAGTAGTCACAATTTACAAATATATTTTTAAATAAACTTTACTGTAATTTGAAAAAAATTGTTTTTGGATTAAAACACAGAAATCCATAGCATACATCATTTACTCTCCTCTTAAATTTCAATTGGATAACCCCCCATATGCTGTTATTACTGTCAGTAACTGCAATATAATCTTAAATTTATCTTCAATTAATTCAAAGTAGGAAATCTTTGAACAGACACCTTTTTAATGACTTTAATTGATTCCGAAGCCAATTATGCCTTATTTTTAGCCTCCCACAGAGCCCAATTCTTAATAATCTTCCTTTTGTGCAACTTAACCATTTACATGAATCTTTTCTGCCTTTTTCAAAACTCAACATGCATGCTCAGGGGAGGGAGTTTAAACACATATCTCCAGAAGACACCACAACGATGGAGGTACCATTTACATACAGAAATGGGAGAGTTGTGTATTTATCAGAAAATGTTTCTAGAAGATGGCACTCAAGTGGCTTACTCTAACAAAATCATTATGACTGATAATTTTCTAACAGATGGAAGTAAAATGTTTTGCAGAAGGATGACTTTTTTATTTCACAAAAAGATGTCTTACGGGCTAGCAGTGGTCCTGCAGAAATCAGATATCTATAAAATATTAGCCAGGCAAGGCAACCATATAAAAATCTCTAAATGGCTCTAAAATGGGAGCTTTCAAGACTAAAAGGAAAATGGGAAACAGGCAACAGATGTGACAAAGACAGTTAATAGCTTCAATTTGTAAAAAGCACTTTTAAATGAATAAGAAAATAATTTTAAAAAGAAAACGAAGAATATAAATGGAAAAATTGTAGGAAAAATTATTAAATAGCACATATGTTCAACTCCATTAGTGCTCAAAGAATGTGGGCAAGGCCATGGTGAAAGGATGATAAAAGTATGCTGCCAATGGCATTGTGAACTGGAAGGTCCTGATGAAAAGGAATGTGAAAATACATAGTAAGGGGCACAAAAAAAAGCCATTGCACCCAGACCTGACCATCCCCCTCCTGGGAGTGTATACCAGATAGGCAGATGCTGTCAAGTCACCGACCCATGCTCATTCCGCTTGTCCAACGCCATCTTCTGGCCAGATGTGGCCATGCCTTATAGTAATTATCGGTCAAGGAGAATAAGAGTAGGTCTGCTGGTGCACCTTTTATTCCTCTTTCTTCCTGCTCTAAATGGGAAAGGGGTAGTTGCTGCTGTAGCAGCCATATTCTGAACATAAAGACCAAGAATATTGTAGAGACATGACCTTGAAATCAGTGAACCACCACATCAATGCCAACAACCACCATATAACCTCCGAACTTGTTACATAAGAAAAACAAACCCTGGTTTATTTGAGCCACTTGATGATACACAAAGGAATGAATTCAAAAGGAGAAAATAGTGATATGCTTATGACAATTACAAGATTTTTCTACAAGAGTGAGCAAGGAAGGCAATATATTACCCTCTAATGTTTAGGAATAGTGATGCAAATGAATCAGATTTAAATGATTACCTGAAGACTATGAGAGTGTGACAGACTGCTTGTATTAATGACCCCAATTTTTTTTAACCTTTTCAAATTCACCCTCTTTACCATGGGACTTTGCAGTTATTCTCGACAGAGGCAAGTCAATTTTCCTGCCCCTTGATTCTGAGTTCAGCCATAGGACTTGGACAACGAGATGTGAGCAAGCACAGCCCAATATTCTTGTCCCTACACCTGCACCATGGCCATCCCTATGAGACTAATTCTCGGCTAGAGGCTGAGACATGTGGAGTAGAGGCAAGTATCGCCAGTGGTCTGAGATGAGGGTATTCTAAACTGACAGGCAGGCGACTCCCAGATACATGAGGAAGCCCAGCCAAGATCAGCTGAGCTGCCTCAATGGCCCACAGTGGCCACATGAGGATGCCCAAATGAGATCCTAAGCCCACCCAGACCAGCTGATCTCTACATATTTGTGAAATAAATGTTTACTCTTCTTGTCACAGAGGTTTTGTAGTTGTTACACAGTATTTATGTGGCAATAGATAACTGATCTAATGCAAAAAAAAAAACAAATTTTGTTAAATATTATTTATTCATCCATTTAATAACCACTGCACTGCACATCTATGGTATATCAGGCATTACATTCAGCAAAGAGAGGCAGGACACAGAATTGCATTAATTACTTTGTGAGGACAAAGTTGTAGACAATAGGACCTATATGGGGAAAGGCTCAGAAGAGTGCTAATGCCATACATGGTCTTTAATTGTGTGTGTGTGTGTGTGTGTGTGTGTGTGTTATGATGTAGAATTGGGTGAAGAGACATTAGATTAATGGGAAGAATATGAAAACATATTTGTAAGCTCCAGTGAAAGCACTGTAAAAGATAAGCATCAGAAAATATGGGAGATAGGAAAAAAACGGATGCGATCAGTGACAAGAGACAGGAGGACACAGGAAGCCCAGCACAGGTGAGGGTTTAGCTGGGGGGCAAAGACACTGCCTATCTCCCTCAAACAGAATAGTTTTATGTGCTTTCAATGGTAGTGGTCAAATGTGATAAAGCTGCAACCTCAATGTCTCTATTTTCTTAAGCCTCAATGCAGCCAAATTACATATGAAGAATAGAAACTGTCATGAGGAGGGAGCAAAAGGTTTGAAAGAAATAGTAAATGTCTGCACAAGGGGGCTGAGTGTGGGTCACCCAAATAATTCCTGAATGATGTTCAAACGTATTGTTTTTTGGCTCATAAGAGGAGTTAGGCCTCTGAGAAAAATTTTGAGAAGTACTTGGAAGTAATAGCAGAGAAAAAACCCCATATAAAAACAATGTCTTTTTTATTATCTTTTATTTTATTTTATTATCTTTTATTATCTTGATTATTGATATTTCTGAAATTTCATTTCTAAAAATCCATGTTAATTTATTTAGGGTTCAGTTTAAAATTCAGCAAAACATGGAAATTTAAGTAAAAAGAATTAAAACATAGAACAAAAAATGCACAGATGAGGAAAAATTTCAAGTTGTCTTCATGCACTCAATTTACAATTATAACTTTAATTAGAACATTTTAACTGCTCCATTTCTTGGTGTGTTTTTCTTTCCCAATTCTATTTTTGCTGCCTTAATAGTGTCTGCCCTAAACTGCATTAAAAGATTCTATAGCTATAAATTCCTTAGGATTTTTGAAATCAAGTAACCAAAAAAAAAAAATGTGAATCTAACCAGAAATATATATATGAGATAATGATGTTTTTGGTCAAAAATATGATTTAATTCCCCTTCCCCCATCTGCCACCATATTACTTTCTTTTAAAGCATGTTGGAAGAAGCTGATATAAATTATTTAAAAGCTAGCTTAACTCTGACAACCAGGGAATTGAAAGTTTTAAGTTTTGAGGAAAGAAACACAGCGGGAACCAAAGTTATTGACTTCACCAACTTGAGGAATAACCTGAGTAAGCAACAGGATTACTTCTATACTCACAGGTGGCTGGATTCTCAGGGGAAAATAAAGGCACTTTATATGGACAGACTTTGTCCAGAGGTTTCTAACCTGTTTAGAGTCATAAACCCTCAAAAAACATATGTCTGCATATAGACATTGAAATTTTGTGCATCATTCCAGGAGGCTACAGATCCCACAAGGCCCATCCAGGGGTCCTTGTTGAACCTCTTCTAAATCCAGATTCTGAAGATTCCATCAGATTGAGGCGTACTGAACCAAACAATTGTTACTTTTGCCCTGTTCACTGCTGCATCAGCCTTACCTAGAGTGACAGTCGAGTGTTATCAAATTGGCGTTTCACCCTGAGGCACCCAACTGTGATAGCAGATCAGAATGCAGAGTTTACAGAGAAAATTATGAAAACTGGTCCCCTGACTCTTGGACCTGTCAGCTGGCTAATTTTTTTTTTAAAAAAAAAAAAGGATTTTTGTTAAAGGATTCCTTTGAACAAAACCACAGGATCAGCCCCAACTACCCCTCTTCTAACTGCTCCCTCACCTCAAGCCCAGTAAGGAGGGACTTGAGTGAGCTACTCAGAGAACCCCGTCTATGAGATTTACATCTCTCCTCTTGGGAGGCAGGGTGGACTGGGAGCTGACTCCTAGCCTGAGAAATCCAGGGGGGCAGACAAGCGACTGACTACTGTAGAGGGGAATTGCTGAGAAGAGTTGGAACCAGCCTGCCCTCCCAGAAATTATCAGAGGAAAGAACACACGAGCATTCCCATGTGCCTGCACTGAGCAAACACAAGTAAGAGCCAGAAGTGAGGTCAGCATCAGTCCCGTGCAGCCGGCAGGAAAAGACTCAAGCAACCAAATGCTGAGATGGAGTTCAGACATCCCAGAGCTTGGGGCGAAGCCTCCAAAACCCACTGATAACTGATTTGCATGCCCTCCTCTTCCCAAGACAACTGCAGGTGAGAAATCCCCAGCAATGGGAATCACGGAGGAAGCTACAAAAGAACCCAGAAGAGAGGGAACACTGAGTACCTGCCTGAACAAGCTCACTCTGGCACATCTCGGGGAGGCGCTTCATTAGACAGTCTGTACCTGCCCCCTTCCCCTGTCCTCTCTCCTTCCTTCCCTGCTAGGGATACCAGGAAGCTGCGAGTTGAGAGAAAACCTGAGGAAGACAGAAAAGGACCATGATTCTCTCTCCCGTGCAGGGGGACAAGCTGAGGGAAAGAAGACGTGTGACAAATCAATTATGAAATATGGGTTCTTGTGGAAGACCAAAAATTCTAATTTCTGACTGCTAGTGACTTGACTCCACTGTGGTCGTGTCTTTTACCTAGGAAAAGTTCACTGAGCCTGCTCACGTTTTTAGTGGGAAAGCGTCTTCCACCAAATGAAACTTGAAGGAGATAGAAGGAGATGAAGACAAAACTGCATTTTTGACTGTGTCTCTCGAATCATTTGTTCAATCTATGCATTCATTTGGTCTAAAGCACGAAAATTTAACAGCATTTCGGAGGTTGCAAACTCTTGGTATGCGTGCCTAATAAGGCTAGGAGATAAGTTTGTTTCCCTGCCAAAATGATTTTTTTTAATTCAATGTGAATGCCTTTAGGCAAAATAGACATCCTCCAGTTCAGCCGCTATGTGGCTTGTACCCCTCCCACCTACCCTTCAGAATTGGCCATTTATGTCCCTGACTAATTGGTGACAGCTTGTGAGTGCGAGATAGGAATGCCTCCACCTTAGAGTAACAGTGATAGATTTTACTTGGATTCAAGCAACTCTGACTCAAAATTCCAGCTCCATCATATACTGGCTTAGTGACCATGGACCAGATGTTTAACATTTCTGAAAGTTCTTATCTATAAAATATATCAAACGTCTGTCTTACTTGGTTACTTTGAAGTTAAATAAGCCACTGCATGCAACACAAGGCATCTAGACAGTGATGGCCCAGTGAATATTAGCTCCCTTCTTCCCCTTTATTTTTTATTGCTCAGTTCATTAGACAAGAAAATAGGATTGTATAAATAACTATTCATTACATATACTGCTAGCTTTTCTTTTAGGTGTTTTGAAGGCCTTAGCGAAATTACATTAAGGGAAAATTCTACCTAATTATAAATAATAACCAAAAATTGAGTTGGCCTCAATTAAAACAATTTCATCCAAGATTCTTCAAAACATTAAAGTTAAACTATGTGGCAACAGTATAATTAAAAAGTCAAAAGTCTGGTAATTGCCTTGTTTTTGCAGTGAGTAAAGGTAAATGCACGAAATTTTTTAATTCTCTCCAAAGGACTGTGTTTACCTTTCACTTGGCCTCATCAATTTTTATTTGTTTTTTACTGTCATATTAAGGTCCTTTTCAATGACTACTTCAATAACTGTAATTTCGGGGTGATTAAGCTTTGTCTTTGAGCGAGTCATTTTAACTGCTGGCTTTTCCAAGGAATTATACAAACTGACTGGCATTGACGACTTAGCAACTCAAGATTTACAATGGCTTATTAATAGATCGAATTCTAAATGAAGGTTGTATTTATGTTGACAAGACTAAAAATTAAGGCACAGTCAAAGCAGCTCAAAATAAGTATAATCTAAGCAGTTACCTACCCCAAACATGCATTCTGTATGGGAGCCTGTCTATCATATCTCTGATCAACGACTGTCCCCCTTCTGCTTGGAAACCTCCAGTAAACCAACTCACCATGATCAGGCCATCTAATTAAATTTTAAGACAGGTGTAATTTTTAGACAGTGTCATTTTATACTGAACTGAAATCACATGGCTCATTAGCAGAGATCCTTCCAATCCCTACATCAGGTCTCTACCTCCCTACAGACTCTGTCTGCTCAGAGTCCTCAAATGAATGTCACCTAAGATGACTGTTAAACCAGTTGGCAATTGTCTCTAATGGCATCAAAACTGATCCTTTTAGGGACGACTGAGTGGCTCAGTTTAGTGTCTGTCATCAGCTCAGGTCACAATCCCAGAGCCCTGGGATTGAACCCCATGTCAGGTTCTCTGCTCAGCAAGGAGCCTGCTTCTCCCTCTCCCTCTGCCTGCCACTCCCCCTGCTTGTGCTCTCCCTCTGTCAAATAAATAAAATCTTTAAAAAAAAAACTGATCCCTTTTAAAGGGGGGTCTGTGTGTGTGTGTGTGTTTAACTTCTTTATGAATGAAATCTAGGATAAGCAAAATTTCTGGTCAGTGTTGTTTAGGGATAGTTTCTAGTAAAAATGAATCCTCAACCTATGAGAGAAATCCCTTTTTCCATGTCATCTGAATGTTCTTCAAAATGAAGAAACAACTAGAAAAGAAGCTGGAGATCCCACATGACCTGCAGTGACTTTTGTGACGTTCACTTTCCTATGTAACAGATCCTGTGCAAAATGCTTTGTTCTTATTTAAACCTACAGAGACCCACAGGTAAGTACTGTCATTGCTGCCTTTAATAGTGAGGAAACAGACATTGAGAGAGAGAGCACTTGTCCAAATTCACACAACTAGGAAGCAGGATTTTTACACTATCAGTTGGCTCCTAGAGACCAATACCTTCATTTCTGTGCAATCAATGGTTTAATCGGCATCTAGTTACCCAAAAAATTTAATATCAAGTTCTTAACCTATATTTTGTATTTTCTTCTTTAGAGACTACCTGTGCAATCATTGATCTACTTAACTTCTTCAGTCCTGTTTTTTTAAGTTAGGCACATTTTAAGGTCTTGGTCAGGGACATGTGACATCCAGGAGAATAGCTCAAAACGGTTTCCAGCAATTTACATTAGTGTCAATGCCAGATAAAACAGCAAAATTCATCCCTTCTTCTCTCCATTTAGATAACACTCTCCACTTTATTCTCAGAAGTCAGGATAGTTAAAGCACTGGTGGGTAGTAGGTCAGTGGATGAGCTCTTAAACCATTTAGGCTGTTAGTGGACTGATCAACTATTGGGAATGATTTCTTTTACATTCCTGAAGCCTGGTGGCAGCAGTTCTAACTAACCCTCAGTTAACAAATCAAACAAGCTTTTTTCAGATGCCAAGATCTAGAGGAAGGAGACCTTCGCCCACCCCACCCACATGCAACTTGGATCACCCTCCTCAAAACATGCAAGCACACATTCATTCACATGTGTGAATAAACGAAAACCAAACATGCTAAATCTAAAATAACACCCAACATTTAGGCTATCTGATCTAGCCCAGGCAATCTAAGAAGCAGAATGGCGCCAGGATTATATTATAAGAATGGGCTACTTTAGTCTACTCTTATTTTCTCAGACCACTATCTATTAGCTATGCCAATGAGAAGAGACATGCTTCTAATGGATCTTGCTGGATCAACTACTCCTCCCGTCCTCCTAATAGAAGCCCCAATAAGACCTAACCTGTAGTGACTCCATCAGGTTCCTGCTCCAGGAGTGGCTCCTAAATAATCTTAACCAATCGCTGTAATCCTATCCCTCTTTGTCAATGATTAATTCAGAACCCTAGGTTTAAGTCCATTAATACACTCCATAGGTTCCCATGGAGACCATTTCTGGCCCAGGGATGAGCACATGACCTAAAGGGATACAGAAGCCTGAAGAATGGACTTTATTCCACTCTTCTGTTGGTGAAGACATCAGTTCAGGAAACTTAGTCACAAAAACTTGAAGCACAACTGATAGTTTATTATTCTCCAAAATAAAATTCAAGCTGGTAAGATATCTCTCCACCATAAAGCTGTCAAACGCCCCAGCTCCTTTCTTCTACTTTACTGCTCTGCCTTTTTCCATAGAAGACCTCCATCTCAAGGACTAAGCCCACCAACAAGCCCTCATTCCACTGCATATATGAGGAGATTTATCATAGAAATTTACTTACATGATTATAGAGACCACAAAGTCCCATGATCAGCGATCTACAAGCTGGAGAACAATGGTTCAATTCAAAGCAATCCAAAGGCCTAATAACCAGGGAGGTCAATAGTATAAGTCCCAGTATGAGTACAAAAGTCCAAAAATGGAGGAGGTGCAACTATGAAAGTCCTGGTCTGAGTTTGTAGTCTCAAGAAAGAGGAGCACCAATGTCTTAGGGCAGCCCAGCTGAGGCAAAGAGCAAACTTGCCCTTCCTCCTCCTTTTTATTCTCTTTAGGCCCTCAACAGATTGAATGATGTTCACCTGCATTGATGAGGATGATTTACTCAGTCTATGGATTCAATTCTAATCTCTTCCAGAAACATCCTCACAGACACACCCAGAAATAATATTTTACCAGCTATCTGGGCATCTCCTGGCCCAGTCAAGTTGACACATAAAATTAACCATTCACAGTATGTGACAAGAAAGAATAGATACTGGGTAACAACTAAAGTGTCTGATATTGGGGATCATTATTTTCATTGGGACAGGATCAAGGTAGCATGTTTCCTTAGATGTTACTGGCAGAACAAGGAGCCAAGAAAATAACAGAAATACAATGAGTATCCTGGTCTCTTAATGACTAGGGCCCACACTACCCCTGACCACCTGTTGTGTGAGGTAATAAATTTCTTTATTGGTTGAATTAGGCTTCCCATTAGTAGCAGCTGAAAGGACCCAACTACTATAATGGTCAAAAGATAAAAGGAGGAGGGAAGGAGAGAAGCAATTGGACCCCAATGATCTCATAACAATTTAATGAAGGTTTTAATTTCTCTCTTTAGATGAAAGGTCTAACTTCTTTACTGGTTTTCACTCTATCCCCTCAACACATTTTCAGTGACTTCAAGAATACTACCAAGTAGGGCCATCTGGTGGCTCAGTCAGTTAAATGTCTGATGTTTGATTTCAGCTCAGGTCTTGATCTCAGGGCCTGAGTCCAAGCCCTGCACTGGGCTCCATGCTGGGCATGGAGCCTACTTTAAAAAAAAAAAAATTTTTTTTAATAATGCTAACAAGTAGTTTTCTTCAGGAATGTTTTATGTCATCCATATTTAAAAACAGAACTGATTTGATGCACATAACAGGAAGGGCTGCCTTGTGCTGAATTGTGAGTTACTCTAAGCATGGTACACAAGGATATTTCTTAACTAGAGAGTTTTGTTGTGTTCTCTACATCTATTGAATTTGCTCAATGGCTCAGCTTTAAGTAGCAGTCCCTGAAGCTGCAGAAGTGTGAATAATAATCTAAAATCATTATCATCGCATGCTAAGAACAACACCTAATACCAGCATAAAATATAAAAGAACAAGAAGGAACAGAAAATGTGATGTTTCCATCACACTGTGAAATGCCCTACGGTCACTTAAATATTCACACAAAATATACTGCATTTAAGCTCTTCTAAGTTTTTACCCATGATTCTATAACCAAGTTTAACTCATAAGTTCATACCTCAGAAGGAGATTTATAGTCCCATTGCAAAAACTGATTTATGCTTTTCCCACACACAAGGAAAATGACTACTTCTGTCACTTGTTAAAGCAGAAATCATGGCAATATACACCTGGTTTTGCAGGGGAAAATCAGTTGGAAGGCACATTCTTCAACTAAACAAAACATAAAGACTCTATCAGTAACATAGTAATTATATACAGCTCAATCGACACTGTAAAACATTCACCATCTCTCCCACTCCATTCCAATCTCCCCCCTAAAAAAAAAAAAAAAAAAATGTGTTTCCACGTTTGAAGACCCATGGGTCACTCTAATCCTGCCTGAAGAACTAGTATTATCACATCAGTTCTAAATTGATGAATAACTGCACAGACATTTCTCACAAATGAGTACCTCCAAATTATGATAGCCTGCATTTGAAATTTTCCCACAGCAATCTCACCCCAAGCCAAGCATTTCAGATATTACTATGTATCCACTTCTAACACCAACTTTTCTACTGTAACATGAAAGAAAATCTTAGAAAGAACATTTCCTTTGAAATGTATTTTCTAATAGTTTCTGATCACAACACTTCTAAGAGATATTTCAGTTTATCTGTATAAATCATTTTACAAAACAAGTACATAAATACATACATACGCATGTCGTGGTGAGTTGTTTTAAACAGCAAATATTCACCCACCTTCTCTAACCCATGCCCTATGGAAAGAGTACCCTTCTCGGCCCAGTTATGGGTTTGGTCAGATGACCTTCTCTGCAAATGGAAGCTGAGTGATAAAATTTACGTCATTTCCTAGCAGAAACTTTCAGTGGAATTGCAAGTTTCCATTATTTGTTGAGCTTCAGCACTTCACCATTTAGAAAACTTTCCCTAAGTGGTTGCTTCTTCTACTTGGCTCCCAGAACGAAAGAATATATGGGACAGACTTAAACACTGTCCACAGCCTGAAGCCCAGACCAGCAGAGCTATGCAGAACTGAAGAAAGCTACAACCAACCTGTAAACACATGAGTGAAAAATCAATGTTGCAAGCCATTAAAATTTGGGGGTTGCTTGTTACTGAGAAAAAGACCACTAATGTACATATGCAAAGCTTCTGAAAGACATTTTAAGAGGATATAATAAATGTAACCCTATATTGGTCCATTTGGATGTGCTGGGTGGCTCAGTTAGTTAAACATCCAACTTTCAATTTCAATATCAGGATTGTGAGACTGAGCCCCAAATGAGGCTCTGCACTCAGAACAGAGTCTGCTTGAGATTCTCTCTCTCCCTCTCACTCTGCCTTTCCCCTTCTCTCTCTCTAAAATAAATAAATAAGATCTGTTAAAAAAAAATTTTAAGAATTGGCCCTTTTGAGTCTAATACTTAGAAGTTATTTGACCAAAAATGATCATTAGAAGCTCAAAGGGCCATTTTCTTCTTGACACTTTAATAGATTTATCTTTTGTCTGCTCTGACATTTCTCAGTAGAGCTGAATAGCCCAAAATCACTACACACCTGAGGGTAAAGGAAGGGAAGTCCCTATTAAGAAGTTCAAAATTCTATCTTGTTTATAATAGAATGAAGCCAAACTGAACCATGAGCCTAAGTCCTTCCATCTTAATCCACCTGTCTCTCTCACCTTAATATCATTTGTCAATGACATTCCTATATCCAATTATAAAAATTTTTAAGGCTAAGATAGGGATCCTGTCATATTCATCTCCAGATGTTTCTCCCCAGGGCTTTTAAGTACCATCCACAGAATGGGTCTTACTTACATAGATAAGATGACAAAGAGATAGACAGAGTGATTGATCTAGATATCCCAGCCTGTGGTAGATTTTAGCTGCAAAATTTTGGGGAGAATCTACTTCATTGGGTTCTCATCAAATGCACTCCACATGATTGCAGCCACATTCTGCTATTTGTAGTTGTCCAAATTCACAGACCTCTTTCTAAACTCTGCAGTTCTATCTCTAGGAGCCTCTGCCAGGAATGGTCTTCCCCTCTTTTTCACCAGACAAGTATTTCAAGACATAGTTTAATGACATCTCCACTGTCTTTCCTGCTAAGCTGCCAACTCCATGAAAGCAAAGACTCCTCCTTCTTGTTGAAAGCTGTATCCTCGGCATCTAGCATGAGGCTTGGCACAAGGTAGAAGCTCAATAAATATTTATTGTATGGAGAAATAAATTACTGCAAAAGCTCCCCTAATCTTCACAGACTGCTTCCAATTAATAAATTTGCTATTTCTTTTTTCTGTTCCAATTAATAATTACATTAAAAATTTACAAAATTGTATGATGATTATCAGAGCACCTGACATTAAGTGACCAATAAATAGTTGAGGAGTGAAATTTTATGGCAGAAACAGACTGGATTCTCTGGCTTGGGTCCACCAAGCAGACAAACATTTTTTTAATGTATTTCTTTATTTTAGAGAGAGAGAGAGCACACAAAACAAGCATGGTGGGGGGGGGAGGTGGGTCTGAGGGAGAGGGGACTAGAATCCCAAGAAGACTCCCCCTTGAGCCTGATGTGGGGGCTCCATCTCAAGAGCCTGAGATCATAAACTGAGCCAAAACCAAGAGTCTGACACGTAATCGACTGCACCAATTAGGGACCCCCACCCACCCGCCCCATATACACACCCTTTTTTAAATTTATTTTCACTGCTTTTGGTCACTCTTTCACATCACATAAATGGCCTTCATTGATATTTCTTTTTATTTTTTCTGGTTTTTTACCCTTATTTTTAAGGTCATGTTAAATCATTCTCCTCCCTATAAGGTTTAGACTCCTCTTCCCAATCTAATGTCACCAACTTCATAAGCATGCTTTGTAATTTCCTGGAAAATCATTGTTGCAATATTAGTGCTGGTTTCTAAGAAAACAGTCTCCCTGGAACACCGCACTGTAAGGCTCCTAGATGAGCAGTCAGCCACTGATGATCACAGGCCTGAAACTAGTGATCCAGCTATAGCCCCATATATTTTAATTCTTTATTTTTTAATGAAGCAATTGTATGTTGATAAATTTCTTTTTTCCTTTGTCCAACAATTCTTAAAGCTATTGGCTCAAATGCAAAGAAAACGTTAAGAAATGATAGCATTGTTGGGTTTCAGAAACAAAAAAGTGAGTCTCACTCATCATTCTTGCCGCCCTATCTCCCTCCAAAAAATTCCCTATCAACTTTCTAGTTTCTGAAATTCCACTATTAGAAATGCTGTCGGTTGGCTTCATTTCCTTTGAAAAGATAAATATCTAGGGGTAAAAGTAACAAACAGAGAACTTTCAGATATAGGTCAGAAGATGGCAGAGGAGTAGGAAAACTAAATGGCATCAGGTCCCAAGAAGTTCAGCTAGATAGTTATCAAACCATCCTGAACACCTACAAACTCAACAGGAGATCAAACAGAAGAAGAGCAGCCATTCTAGGAATGGAAAATCAACCACTTTCTGGAAGGTAGGACTTGTGGAGAAGTGAATCTGAGGCTATATACGAGAAGGGAGACTGCAGGGTTGGAGAGAGGGGCTGGCTCCAGGCAAGCGGCAGAGCAGTGGAGCACAAAATCAGAACTTTTAGAAGTCTGCTCCATTGAAGGACTTCACTCCAGAGCCTAAGCAGGGGGTGGAGCCCTCAAGGGGACAGTGTGGTCTCAGGACCCTCAAGGTCACAGAAAGACTGGGGGACCCTGAGTGTGGCAGAGCTCCCAGGTGTGAGAGCCGGGAAGCCAGCTGTAGAAACAGAGCCAAAGAGTGAGCGATCAGCTCAGGCTTACCTTAAACCATGATCCAAGGCACAGTCAGGCCACTGCTCTTAGCAGGGACCCCAAAAGTGGCAGATCCAGGGAGACTCCCTCTTTCCTCCTCTGGGAGCAGCGGCGTGGCAGCATGCTGCAGGAATCTGCTGGGTTTGGAGACTCCAGACAGAGCCATGTGCCAGAGAGAGAATCGCTCGGTCACAGGCCAGCTGAGTTCGGAGTGCGGTTGGAGACCAGGGAGACGGGAGGGGTTGACTGCTTTTCTCTGCCGGTGCACTGAGGAGCAGGGCCGAGTGCTCCGCTCCTCCCGACCAGAGACTGGGAGGCCACCATTTTCATTCTCCGCCTCCAAAGCTGTACGGAAAGCGTTCAGGGAACAAAAGTACTCGAAAGCGAAAGCGAGCAGATGGCTTAGCCTCGCCCCAGCAAGGGCGGTGCAATTCCGCCTCCAGCAAAGACATTTGAGAATCACTGCAATAAGCCCCTCCCCCAGAAGAATAGCAAGAACATCCAGCCAAGGCCAAGTTCACCGATCAATGGGAACCACGGAAATCCAGAGCTAGGGAAAAGGAACACATAAAATTCATGGCTCTTTTCCCATGATTCTTTTGTCTTTCAAAGTTAATTTTTTTAATTTTATTTTTTTGTTATTCTATTTTTTAAATTTTTCCTCTTTCTTATTTAAATGTTTTTTTAACTATTTTATCTTATCAATATCTTTTTAAAAATCTTTTTTAATTTTCATTGTTATAGTCATATTCTATCCCTTCATTGTATTTAACCTTATTTTTTTATATACATATAGGTTTTACTTTCTTTAAAATTTTGGGATACAGTTTCCTCTAATAGATCAAAATATACCCTAAATCTAGTGCATGGCTTTGTTCTAGTCTCCAGCCTGATCACATTCTTTCCTTTTTTTTCTCTTTTTTCAAGCAACTTCTTATCAATTCCTTTTCTAGAATCCTTTTAAATTTTCATCTTTTTTTTCAGTGTTCCAAGATTCATTGTTCATGCACCACACCCAGTGCACCATGCAATATGTGCCCTCCTCAATACCCATCTTTACAATCATATTCCATCACTTCATTGTGTTTACTTTTATTTTTGTATATTTATGTTTTTCTTTCATTAAAATTTTGGGAAGTAGTTTCTTCTAACAGACCAAAATACACCAAAAATCAAGTGTGTGGCTCTGTTCTATTCACCACTCTAATATATTTCTTTTTTCTTTTTACTTTTCTTCCTCGTTTCTTCTCCTCTGGTTTCAGGTTTCTTCTGACTTGGTTAGTGTATATCTTTCTGGGATCATTGCTACCCTTTTAGTATTTTGTTCTCTCATTCATCTGTTCTTATCTGGATAAAATGACAAGGCAGAAAAACTCACCACAAAAAAAGAACAAGAGGCAGTACCCAACAGCTAGGGACTTAATCAATATGGACATTAGTAACATGTCAGAACTAGAGTTCAGAATGACAATTATCAAGGCGCTAGCTGGGCTCGAAAAAAGCATGGAAGATACTAGAAAATCCCTTTCTGGAGAAATAAAATCCCTTTCTGGAGAAATAGAAGAACTAAAATCTACCAAGTTGAAATCAAAAAAGCTATTAATCAGATGCAATCAAGAACAGATGTTCTTACTGCTAGGACAAATGAGACAGAAGAGAGAATTAGCGATATAGAAGATGGAGAATAAAGAAGCTGAGAAAAAGAGAGACAAACAACTACTGGACCACAAGGGGAGAATTCAAGAAATAAGTGAACCAGGAGCCTGGGTGCCTCAGTTGGTTGAGCGACTGCCTTCGGCTCAGGTCATGATCCTTGAGTTCCGGAATCGAGTCCCACATCAGGCTCCCGGCTCCACGGGGAGTCTGCTTCTTCCTCTAACCTTCTCTCCTCCCATGCTCTCTCACTTTCTCTGTCTCTCTAATAAATAAACAAATAACTCTTAAAAAAAAAAAAAAGAAAGAAAGAAAGAAAGAAAGAAAGAAGTGAACCATAAGATGAAACAATATTAGAATAATTGGGATCCCAGAAGAAGAAAGAGAGTGGCAGAAGGTATATGGGAGCAAATTATAGAAGTAAATTTCCCTAATTTGGTGAAGGGAACATGCATCAAAATCCAGGAGGCACAGAGAATCCCCCTCAAAATCAATAAAAATAGATCCACACCCCATCATCTAATAGTAAAACTTACAAGTCTCAGTGATAAAAAGAAAATCCTGAAAGCAGCTCAGGACAAGAGTTCTATAACATTTAATGGTAGAAATATAAGATTGGCAGCAGACCTATCTACAGAGACCTGGCAGGCCAGAAAAGATTGGCATGATATATTCAGAGCGCTAAATGAGAAAAATACGCAGCCAAGAATACTATTTCCAGCTGGGCTGTCATTGAAAATAGAAGGAGAGATAAAAAGCTTCCAGGACAAACAAAAACTAAAAGAATTTGCAAACACCAAACTAGCCCTACAGGAAAGGAGTCCTCTAAGCAGACAGAGAGCCTAAAAGTAACAGACCAGAAAGGAACAGCGACAATATACAGTAACAGTCACCTTACAGGCAATACAATGGCATCAGACTTCAGGCTGGGCATGGAGCCTGCTTAAGATTCTCTCTCCCGGGGCGCCTGGGTGGCTCAGTGGGTTAAAAAAAAAGCCTCTGCCGGGCGCCAGGGTGGCTCAGTTGCTTGAGCGGCTCCCTTTGGCTCAGGTAATGATCCTGGAGTCGCCGGATCAAGTCCCACATTGGGCTCCCAGCTCCATGGGCAGTCTGCTTCTCCCTCTGACCTTCTCCCCTCTCATGCTCTCTCTCAAATAAGTAAATAAATAAATCTTTTTTTTTTTTTTTAAAAAAGCCTCTGCCTTCGGCTCAGGTCATGATCTCAGGGTCCTGGGATCGAGCCCCTCATCAGGCTCTCTGCTCAGCGGGGAGCCTGCTTCCCCCCCTCTCTCTGCCTGCCTCTCTGCCTACTTGTGATCTCTCCCTCTCTATCAAATAAATAATTAAAAAAAAAAAGATTCTCTCTCCCCCTCTTTCTCTCTCTCTCTCTCTCTTAAAAGAAAAGAAACAAAGGAAAGGGAAGAAAGAAAAGAACTCCTACAGATAACCTACTAAAATTTGACCAAAGGAAAAAAAAATGAACAAGCACTTCACAACAGAGTACATACAAATAGCCAGTCATCATATGAAAAGATGTTCGACATTTTAGTTGCTACTGATACACACAGCAGCATGGATAATCTCTCAGACAGGATGTTGAGGGGAAAAGCCAAACATAAAAGATTACAAACTATGTGATTCCATTTATATGTAGTCCAGGAGCATGCAAAATTAACCTGTGGTAATAGAAATTAGGGTAGTGGTTATGTTGGTGCAGTGAGGTGATTTGATTAGAAGCAGGCACAAGGAAGCCTGCCAGGTGCTGGAAATTTTCCATATCATGACATGGTGGCAGTTTCATAATTAGCCATCTGTTGAAGCTCATCAAGCCATGCATTCCACATGTGTGCATCTTCTGCAGGCATATCATATCCCCATATTTTTTTTCTGTTAAATCAGAAGAGTTTGGTTGGAATGTGAATGCTATAATCTGTGGATCCTTGGGTCACATGTTTTGAATTACAGAATCCAGGCTTTGGACTCTTTCCCTCAAGAGAATCTGGTGACGTGATTATTGAGATTCCTTCTAAGGAAGCTCAAGTAAATGCCTCTGGTGGCTTTGTTTCATTTTGTTTCTTTACTTTGCCAGGTTTACTTCTGATTTCCCCAGAGAGTTCTTTAGTCCTCTCTTGCTTGTCAATCAAAGGACTTAGAAATAAGATTTAGGATTCCACATGGTAACACCCAATTGTGAAAATGTTGTTCTTGGATTTTTTGTTTGTTTACATTTTTCTCCTGCTGAAGCTGAACCTTTTGAAATAAATTGCTTACCTAGTATTCTGGGGGGTAGTTAAATAAGAACATCAATCAACCAACTCACTGGATGGTTTTCTCAATTTCCCCTATAATAGCCTTGGCATTTAGGTCCTTGGCCATTCCCGAGACAAAAAAGATGGAACATCCATTGTCCTCACTTAGTGGCCTCTTCTATTCGATTGTGACTTCCTTGAAGACAAGAAATTATCTCGTTTATCTTCGTATCCCTGGCATGGAGCCCAGTGCATGGTACATAGTAGGTGCTCATTAATTTTTCTTGAATTAAAATGAATGAATAAGACCTTCACAAAACCTTTTGCCAGAGGCAATTTTAACTTGCATTCAACATCCAAGGAGAGTGGGCGTGCTGCTTTGGCAATAACTCTGACATTGAATAATCTGGATGTTCCAAATTTCTTGTTGCTCATTTATCCTCAGGGGGGAAAAAAAAGGAAGCAGGGAAGGATCGTGTTTGTGGGCCTGGCAGACACATCTCAGACTCATCCCCCCGCAAGATGGATCAGATGAGGCAGCAGCAAGACCAAGGCCACCTGCCCTGCTGCTGTCTTCTGACTGCTGATGTTGCTTTAATCACTGAGCCAATGAATTTCCTGCCACTAACCCTCGCTATGGTCCACTAGGAGGTCTCATTTGTCATTGTCATTACCTCTCAGATCAGCAAAGCATCCGTCTTTAGTTGGGCCCTCCTTCAGTGTATAGGAAGCTCATATAGGAAGCTCAACGTGACAATCTAATACAATGGTCCTGGGTGCCTCAATATGAAGGCAAATCCGTGCACTTTGGTGTATTGACTTTTTTTTTTTTTTTAAGCAGGCTTTCCCCCTAGCAGGGAGCCCGATGCGGGACTCGATCCCGGGACCCGGGATCATGACCTGAGCCAAAGGCAGAGGCCCAATAACTGAGCCATCCAGGCACCCCTTGACTCTTTTAATAGTGATTTTGAGGAAAGGGTGAACCTCACTCTCATTTCAAAGGAAAAACATTTTATTGTTATGTATCCTTTATAAAACACTTTTTGGGTATGTCTTTTAATAACCCAGATATTTCACCAGAAGGCCTCAATGAAATGCACAGCTTCAATTCAATCAACACTATCACCTCTGATATTACACTGAGCCCAAAAGAGCCCTGATTTGACCTCCCCTTCTACTCATAAGCCTACCAGCTGAAAAACCAAAACATTTCAGACCCGAATAAAGGAGTCTGAACCCTGAACCATAAACAAAATGTGCCCTCTCACATTTGACTTTAATAAAGCTAACTTACTTACTCTGCATCAAACACAATTCTAAGAGTTTTCCACGATAAATTCATTAGTAACCACAAAATCCCATTTTAGAGATTAGAAAACCAAGGCACAGTCTAAGTGTCTTGCCTAAGGTCACATGGCTAGTAAATGGGATTCTAACCCATTTGGGAACCTCCAGTTCCTGAGTCTATGTACTGAATCACTTCAGTCAGCCATCAGAGGTTCTTTGGACCTAAATGTCTGGCCCAAAGCTTTCAAATAGTGCTCCACAATGTCAATAAACTAATTCATTCTGCCGTCCTGGCCCAGAACAAAGGAGAAAAGTGCACAGGTGCATGTCTGCTCGTGTGTGAGTGCCCAATGACCAAGTGGCCCACAGAACTCTGTCCTCTACCCCTTACTTTCACACTTCACATCTCAGGGCCACCAGCTGGGTCTCTAGGACCAGATGTGCAGAGAGAGTTTAAGGTGCAAGATGTTTATTAGGAATCAACACCTGTGCAGGGAAGGAAAAGAAGACAAAACTCAGGGGCGCCTGGGTGGCTCAGTAGGTTGAGGCCTTTGCCTTCGGCTCAGGTCATGGTGTCAGGGTCCTGGGATTGAGCCCTGCATTGGGCTCTCTGCTCAGCAGGGATCCTGCTTCCCTCTCTCTCTCTGCCTGCATCTCTGCCTACTTGTGGTCTCTCTCTCTCTGTCAAATAAATAAATAAAAATCTTTAAAAGAAGAAGAAGAAGATGATGATGATGATGACGATGACGACGACGACAAAGCTGGGCAGAGAAGAGCTGAAACATCCTGAAGACCCGTAAGGCCTCCACCACCTACAGAAAGCTCTGGGTAGCATATGGCTCATCCCAGTGGCCGTGAAGGGCTCACCCACCTTGCTTGGGGACCAGATTTGAACTGCCCTGGGAAAGGCATGACCTCAAAAGAGGCAGTTCTGCAGCTCAGGCAGACCCTGAAGGAGCTGACAGCCAGAGCCTGTCTGCTGAACTTAGTCATCTATCTAATCCTTCCTCAATAAGGATCTCAGGGATGCACCTCTATGTCTACCAACCTCAGAGGAAAAGGTTAACATGTCACAGTAGCCTCAAAGTCCTAAACAATGTGTGACTCCATTAATTCTCTGAACTCACCCTTCTACTTTGTGCAGTACCACTGGCCTCCTCACCAAGCAAGCTCCTGCCTTCGGGGTTTTGTTCCTGCACTCCCTCTGCTTTCTCAGATACTCATGACATGCTCTTCTGCCTTCTTTATATCTTGGCTCAAATAGTACATCTCAATGAGGTCTTTTCTGACCTTTCTTTTAAATCCCTCTCTCCACTACCACCCAATAGTAATACTCCCAGTCCTCCATCCTGCCCTATTTTCCTCCCTAGCATTTATCACCTCTGATGTGCTAGATAACCAATAACTTATCAATGTTTCATTCTTTCTCATCATAAGCTCTATAGGACAGAGGGCTTTTTTCTCCCATTGTGCTCACTGACTTATCCTCAGTACCTCAAACAGGCACACAGAAACCCTAAACAAATGAGTGACTACACAGAAAGCAGGTAAGCCTTCTGCCTCATCAGCTCTTTCCACAAGCTCTGGACAAGAGAAACTTCCATGCATTTTCCTACCTCAGAAGGAAGGACCCTGCATATATAAATCTCTTGTACCATCTCTATTAGATGCAACGTCATTCTTATAATTCAGTCAACGATAAGTATGCTTTAATCCTAAGTTCCTGGAAAAATCAAGCACCCCCACTAAATTTTTCCACCAAATTCACATGGATGATACACTAGGCTGATCTTCAGAACACCCAACTATAGTCTCAATTATCAGTAAAACCCTTGGTTGCAGCTGCAGTTTCACAAGCAACCCCGTCTTGCACCCCCTGCTGAGACATCAGTAGATTCGTGTCCCCCTTCTCATTCCCTTTTCCACTTGGGGTGCTAGCCTTGAGAAACTAGGCTACTACCATTCTTTTTCCCATTATACCAGGTGTCACTAGCCAAGCCTTTTAGAAAACTGTCCTGCTCCATCATGGATTCCCCACTAACAGATGGGTGTCCTTTACGACATGGCCTAATCAGCCCATGCTAGGTCTCCTCGTGTGGTACATGTCACTTAAAACACTGTAGACACATAAAGCTCTATGCCTGGCACATTGGTAGGACCTAGGAAACAGTAGTTATTATGGCTCCATAATTCCCAACAATTCTCTCTCCTGCCTGCCCCTACCCATCTTGGTCATTGGCAGCTACTCCACTCTCGATTTTTCCTTCTTACTATGTCCTTCTTCCAGGTCTTACAGCATTCTTAAATCCTCTAGTTTAGGGGTGCCTGGGTGGCTCAGTAGGTGAAGCATCTGACTCTTGATTTTGTCTCAGGTCACGATCTCAGGGTCCTGAGATCAAGCCCTATGTTGGGCTCCATTCTCGGCAAGGAGTCTGCTTGAGACTTTCTCCGTCTTCCTCTGCCCCTCCTCCTGCTTGTGACTATCTCCCTCTGAAACAAAGAAATCTTCTTTTAAAATTAAATAAAGAAATAAATCCTTCACATTTATAGTCTCCTTGCCTTGTTTGAAACCTTTTTGTAAGTGGGTTTACAAATATAGGATATATTAATGCCAGGACTCAAAATGGAGTCTTCTTGGGCTGCAGTGGGAGATAAAAATGGACTGGGCCCCCACTCAGAAGGAGCATCACATGCAGACGACAGGAGACCTGTGCCCCTTCCATAGTCCTAAGTCTCCTACTGCAGCCCCAGCAAATGGCCCAGAGTCCTGCGCCCCAACAGGGAAAGGAAATGCATAGCTCTCTGAAACATAAAGCATGGTATTTCAGGAAGCCAGTTTCTATATTATGAAATCTAAGTCACCATTTTATTTATTTTGCAACAGTTTGTTTTTTAAGGTGCCATCCAAAAGCAAAAATAATCTGTGAGCACCACCTTGTGGCAAGATCTACAATGACAATCTTTATTCACTGTGAACACATATTTAAGATGCTGGTGCTAGGAGAAGGCGGTAAACAGACATAAGTCCCTGGCCTCCTGAAGCTTACACTCTAGTGGGAAGACAGAGAATAAACAAGATCAGTAAGTGAAATACATGATGTATTAGAGGGTGCTGAGTGCTGGGAGAAAAACAAAGCGGGAAAAAAGTCAGGGTATGGGGACTGCAATTTAAAATCTCATGGAAGGGGCTCCTGGTTGGTTCAGTGGGTTAAGCCTATGCCTTCAGCTCAGGTCATGATCTCAGGGTCCTGGGATCGAGCCCCGCATCAGGCTCTCTGCTCAGCAGGGAGCCTGCTTCCCCCTCTCTCTCTGCCTGCCTCTCTGCCTACTTGAGATCTCTCGCTCTCTCTGTGTAAAATAAATAAATAAATAAATAAATAAATAAATAAATAAATAAATAAAATATTTAAAAATAAAAAATAATAATAAAATCCCATGGAAGGCCTTACTGAAACGATGATATCTGAACAAAGGCTTGAGAGGAAAGGAAGGGGCCAGTCATACAGTTAGCTGGGATAAGAGCCATGTAGATAGACGCATGCAAGGCCGTAAGTGCAAATATGCTTGGCAAATTTGAAGAATTAGCATTGAAGGCAACACCAAGAGCAAGTGTGGAGTAGATGGCAGGAAAGTTTGAGAGACAGTGAGGGCCACATCTCTTGAGACCTTTCTGGTCCTAGTAAGGAGTCAGCTTTGACTCCAGATGAGACAGGAGCCTCAAGAGGCTGTGAGCAGAGAAGTAAGATGATCCAACTTTTTTTAAAAAAACAGATTGCTTTGATGGAAGGAGTCAAGGGCAGAAATGGGGAATACCATACTGCCTTTAGACCCAAGCAAGCGTGGCGCCTGCCCCAGCCCCATGCTTTAGAGAGTTCTGTCTAAAAGAAACACACAATATGTAAATTTACGATAGTGCCCAAGGCACTATTTTTAGAGATCAAGGCTCAATTCTAGCACACCACAGCCCACAGTCTTAAATACATATTCCTAACACTACAACTTACAGGCCCTGGGGAAACTCTTCTCCATGCCTCTGACCTAATATGCATCAAATAAAAGGTGACCATCTCCAAATGCCATCAAGGCTAAAGGGTTGTACTGCTGCAAACATAGGAGATGGACACTGCCTTGGGGTGTGGGGAGGGTTTGAGCAATGAATGTGCTTAATTAAGAGAAGTACAACTTAACTTACCAACTTCCGGATATTATAACTCAGGTGTGCTGAGCATCCACTTCCATGCTCTCTTTGTGTTCCGGTTTCTCATTCTTGAGACCTGCCTGGTGCTTGTGACTGTTGCATGCTTAGTGGCTGGAAATATTAAACAATTACTCTCTCTCTAAATTTATAATTTATGCAGATCCAGACAGAAAATTTGTGATGGATCCAGATTTAGAATATTGTGTTAAGAGATGGCAAAATGGCAATAGAAGTGATTGCCGTTTGTATTATAAAACTTAAATATTTGCAACACTATTTTACAATAACGCTTTATGCACAACCCCAATTACAACTTCTGAACATGATATGTACAATTCATGGTTCATTTCCAGACCTTCTGGCCAACCTGACTAAACAAACATTCTCCAAATTGAAATTAACTTTTAAAAATTAATTTTTTAATACAATGATTCAATAAAAGTGGTCTAATGTGATCAAAGTGGCATTAGAACATGAATTATGTAGAAATCTTGATCATGAAAACATGCATTTGGCTAAAACGAAGTTTTAAAAATAACATCGGGAGGAGAAAGATATAGTAATTCATGAACTAACATCTTTCTCTCACTACTCATCCAAATCACCTGCCCATTAATAGAAAAACCAGACCATACAAATAGTGAGGCAGTCATAGCTGGTGTTTCATTAACTGTCAGTCATAAAAACTATAGCTTTTTCATAAAAATCTACATTGAAGCAAGAGGCTAGAACATTTTTTAAATAAATATATTTTAAGTGTATATGTAAATCTCAAAAGGGAATCATGCTTTTCAGAGTTTATTTACCTGGGAAAGCAAGCCCATCACCCACTTGCCAATTTAACTCACTAAGGCTTGCAAATCTATGTAATTATAGGCCTTCACTGAACCAAGTTCAATTTGGATTCAGTAAATGAGTTTCTTTTAAAAATGAGACCGCTAGATTATTATATATTCACAATTATTAAATATCCATATTGCAAGTGAATTCCCAAATACTCACCTGTTCACTGAATAACCAGAATTAATTATTATAGACATGATGATAATGAAGCCAAAGAAAATATCCAAATTAAATGTCCCTCCATGAAGAAAAGAAGGCTGAAATTTCAGATCACTAGTGATTTGATTTTACTCTTGTATCTTTGGGGGACATTTAGTTTTTCTAAGTACAACAATTTGATGAATGGCTAGATCTTTGCTATGACTGAGCAATATCTTTATCAACTTTCTTTTTACCTTTTACCCAACATACAAGTCCATCTAATACAGTTTTTTTTAATGGGAAAACTTTACCTAACTTATTTTAAAGACAGTTTATCTAGCTTTAGCATTCTTTCTGTGTATTCTCCCTGAATTAAACTAACATGGGAATAGCTCCATTTTGTTGAAAGGCAATCCTAACAGTTTCTAAAATTTTGAGAGCCACTCGCCCATCACATGTCACTTGTTAGCCGTACACTCACACAGAAAAGAGTTGCACACATTTATATGAGATATAGAAGATATTTAGTAAGAATATATTTATTAATTACAGATGTCAATCATATTTTGTACAGATATCATCTAAATGGCATGAGAAATGCCATTATAATGCTAAATGAAAAAAGCTAGCTACAAAGTTAATAGACATATATTTTCAAATACATATAAATATATTCTTTTAAAAAGTTGATGTCTTAAGGAGCTCTTGGATGGCTCAGTCCATTAAACATCCAACTCTTGCTTTCCACTCAGGTCATGATCTTAGGGTCGTGAGATCAATTCCCAACCAGGGCTCTGCGCTGAGTATGAAAATCTGCTTAAGATTCTTTCTCTCTCCCTCTCCCGCTGCCCCTTCCCCATTCTCCCTCTCATGTTCTCTAAAAAATTTTTTTTTAATATTTAAGAAAAGGTGATGTCTTAAAATAGGCATAGTAATTGACTCTACATGATACAATTTTTTCTTATTTTTTCTACATTATTTTTATAATTATAAAAAAAGTAATGAAAGTTATTGTTTTTAATTGTGTTACCTTATGTTGCCTGACTTACTCCACTGAATCCAAACTACAGTGCCCAAGATAAGTTTACGGTGAAATTCCAGAATTTTCCTCTGGGTACAAAAGGAACCCAGTAAAAATGCTGGCATCCTCAGGGCTGACATATACACCATTCCAATCTTTTGAAACTTCCAACCAGACTTGGTCCCCTGCACTTAATTTCAGGATGATGAGGAGAGAGGCCTGGTCTATTTCATGACCATAGAGCGTTTCTCGGGTCATGAACCGCTTCTTATTCCAGGCCACCAGGCTGATGCGAGCTGGTCGGCCCCTCACAGTGACATGGTAGGAAAAAACATATGCTCCAGGAACACTACAGTTAAATTTGCCGGTAACGGGGTTGTAATTCCCTTGGTCATTATAGAGAACCTTGTCAAATTTGATAGGAGTGTTGGGAGGAGGGAAAGGCTTGGATAAGGCAGCGCTGAAAGCTGACCGCGCAACTCTGGCCACCTCCCCCTTGGAGCCTTTGAGGCCGCGAGAGCCCTTCTTGCCGATAGATCCTCGGACCCCTTTGCTCCCAAGCTCACCTTTTGGCCCCGTGGGTCCCACAAGACCAGGGGGACCTAACTCTCCCTTTTCTCCTTTAACCCCTGGATCCCCTGGGGCCCCAGGAGGGCCATTTGGGCCACCTTTGCCTTCCGTTCCAGTATCTCCTTTGCTACCTTTTTCTCCTTTCAAACCCTCCTCGCCTTTTTCTCCTTTTCCTCCCCTCTCCCCAGACTCTCCACAGTAGCCCTTCTCCCCCATTTCACCCTTCTCTCCCTTGGCCCCAGGCTCTCCGTTCAAGCCTGGTGAGCCCACAGCCCCCCGGTCTCCTTTATCTCCTTGGGTACCATTTGCACACGTGTCCCCCTTGGAGCCTTTTTGTCCTTTCATTCCCACCAGTCCGATGTTTCCTCTATCCCCCTTAGGACCAAGGCCACCTGAAATGGAAAATTAAAATAATGTGTCAGGATCACGTAGGCTATGAACAGAACGCTATTGTCACGAAGCTCATGCAACAGAAAGGAAACCTCATGACTGGGACCGGAAACCTGGCTCTTGCCCCAGCCATGACCGTGACATTCAGATCACGCTGCTCTCACACATGGGAAGAGTTAATGCCACCAAGAAGCCAGAGCTTACATTTAGATCTCATAAATCTACTTTTAGTTTCCTTTTACTTTTAAGACAATAGTTTAGAACTATAGTGGCCCATTGTAGTCCATTACACTTTGCATTTTGCTCTCACCCAAATATTCTGAATCTCTGAGACGTCCTTCCAAACCCAAAATCTTCCAGGCAAAGACGCTGAAACCCACAAAGATTCAGGGATCTTTTTTTCCAAGGACAGCTAGACTGAGGAAACGAGTTCAGATGCTTATCTCTAGTCTCCAAACTACCAGACTAGTACTTGTTACCCTCCAGCAATCAGTACACTGAAGTATTAGAATAACAGCAATTTTATATTCCATCTTACCTCCTGAGAACTTTAAGCACAAACAGAAAGGAAATTAGAAAATAGGCTGTGCACGGGACTATACATAATAGATACAGTTTATGCTCTACCTGGTTCTCCAGGTTTTCCTGGATATCCTGGAACTCCACTTGTTCCTTGGTCCCCACGTTCTCCCTTTAGTCCTGAAATGATACCAAGATTGCCTTTCTTCCAACTACAGTAGCTATGATATAAGTAACATCCATTTCCCAACCATGTCACATGCCAATGCTTCCCTTACCAAAATGCATAAAGGTAAAACAACATGGAAAATAACATATTGAACATCATCAGAAATATTTTGTTCCAACTGATGGTAAACCATTTAAATGAGGATAGTGCCAGTCTCTTCAAACAGACCCCCCCACACACACATTCCCATAGCTCTTCAAATCTCTATTACATTCATGACATTTTGCCTTGTGTTATTTATGTTTTTGTTTGTGATTTTCCTCTTACGAATTCTGAATGACACTGAAAATGTCTCCATCTTTATATTCCCCACAATGCCCAAAAAAAGAGTGTCGCCACCATATAAGTTTAAACACAGAGCACAACATTCGGCAGTTAGCTAAAACTAATCGTATCAAAAACCCTTCCAGGAAAGTAAATATAAATATAGATGTTAACATAAAGTTCTTGACATAGAGCATAAACGAGAAACCAATTCTCATTTTGTTTGAACAATTTTTCATATGCACTTTGGACAAATCGTAGAACTGTGAGAATTCATGTTCAAAAAGAAATCTAGATACAGATTTTTAGATATTTGCCAGAGTAACACAAAGTGGATTTCTGTATTGGGTCTGGCTAAAGGCCCAACCTGCTACAGTACAGCTACACTAAATGTATTTTAATTATAAATAGTAGTAATAATAATAGCTAACTCTTACTGAGCAATTCCTTTGTACCAGGTAATGTTCCAAGCTCTTAACATGATTTTTTAAAGTTTAACCCAGACTTTTAAATTCAAAATTAATTCTTATTTGATATTAATGCAGACTCTTGTATAACAGGGAGGTTCATGTCACAGAGCACATGTCACTAATTGGAATATTTTTCACTTACCAAAGTTTATAGCATCTCCAAGGTGGAACAGATTTTTTTTATAGATTTTATTTATTTATTTGCCAGAGAGAGATAGACAAAGACAGACAGAGAGAGCACAAGCAGGAAGAGTAGCAGGCAGAGGGAGAAGCAGGCTCCCCACTGAGGAAGGAGCATGATGCGGGACTCGATCCCAGGACCTTGGGGTCATGACCTGAGCCCAAGGCAGACATTTAACCAACTGAGCCATCCAGGCATCCCATGCAGATATTTTTATCATCACTTTTTATCACAGGAAAAAACAGCTATGAAAGTTTACAAATTTGCATAGAGTCAAACATGACTGCATATAACATTGTTTGGCGTCAATTTGCCAACCATGTTATTTATGATGGAACTTTTTTTGTTTTATTTTTGCTAGGGAAAAAGAAATCCCAAGTCAAATTACGAGTCATAAGAAGAGACTCCCCCAGATTTCACAAGACCAACTAGAGAAATTCTACCATAAGCTGCTCAGAAGCTTTCTGAATGGCTAACCCCCTCCCATTACCATTCTACATAAAATTTACAATTTGGAAGTTAACCTATAGGCCCTCAGGAAAATGTCTGGATCCCTTTGGAGAGAACCCAACTTTGAATGGAAGCGAGAGACCAATTCTATTCCCCATCCTTGTCAATACTCATATCCCCACCATCACTGCATAGTTACTCTGGTTCTCAAGATCATTTAACGAATTTAGCTGATTACACTGGATGAACTTAATCAGGTTGTGGCTAACTAGAATTGCAGTCACTTAGTTCATTTATTTTTCTAACTTTCAATCTTAACCAAGAATCCAAGCTAAGTCTGGAAGTCAAAGGAAAGTAAAGTTGCCACTTTATAGAGACTGACTGAATGAATTTCTACTTTTGATCCTTCATCAAAGCATATTCTTAAGAACCTTATCTTACGATACTTCCCTGTTTTTTCTTCTACTTCCAGAAGTCTAGCTTCCAAAATGTATGAATCACTGGGGAGGTTCATCACTCATCTTTATTTCACAGGGTTTTCTGCTAACATAAAGGATTAAATGTTTCCGAGAATGAAAATCGCATAACTGACAAGTGTGAAGTAGCTCTCTCACCTTAGCATCTTTTTTGAGTAATTACTTCACTGAATGTTCTACCAGAAATGAGTTAGACAGTTCCTGAGCCATGTGGAGGGTGATGTATAGATGATATTAGGTCTTTTGACATGTAACACTGAGGCTAAAACATTTAACTTGATGGATAGATGGTATTTCTACAGGCTGGCAGTAGTCACTGAGGAATTTCTAAATGTCCCAGTGAATCTGTAACCTTCCCTCAATGTCTTGAAGCACTTAGAGAACCAGGGATTTCCCAGGGCAGGACACTCTCCTGGTTGCTACATCTATAGAATTACAGAATTTCCGAGCTAGAAAAGATTTATGAAAGCCCACATAACCACAAATCTTTGATAGTAAATAGGGTGTAAATAAATATCTAATCTATTCCCCTTGGTTTCCAGAGAAGGTAAAGTGACTGGTCCAAGGTCATTGTTACAAGCTTGATGTCTTCCATTTAAATTAAGCGCTCTTCCAAACACAGGCATTGCCCAAAGTTGAGTGAGCCAATGGCCATGTCCTATTCTCCTTAGCAGAGATGCTACCCACCTAAACAGAATATTCTATAAGGTTGCCTACTCTATTTTGTTCTATCTAACACAAAATTAATTTGTCTCATAAGGAAGAGCTCACTCAGTAATACGTAAGAAAGGACAGTCCCCCCAGAGACCATGTCTCGTGGCTCCCAGTCAATAGGTCAGCTATGTGGCCAATGAGGGATAGGAAAGATGTGTGAGAGCCTCTGTGTATGCAGGAGAAGGGAAATGGAGAAAGAGGAATGTTATCAGGAAAGTGTAAAATTTTTCAATGGGCTATTTATAAAGTTAACATTTTTATATCAAATATAACTTACAACATGCTTTACCAAGTTATTACATTTTTTAAAATGGTTCCACCTATGGGACACCTGGGTGGCTCAGTTGGTTAAAGGTTCACCTTTGGCTCAGGTCATGATCTCAGGGTCCTGGGACTGGGCTTCCTGCTCAGCATCAGCCTCCCTGCTCATTGGGGTCTGCTTCTCCCACTCCCTCTGCCCCTCCCCCTTGCTCATGCTCACGCGCACACCCTCTCTCTCTCTTCTCTCAAATAAATAAGTAATCTTAAAAAAAATTGTTCCACCTACAAGAATATGGTATTTACTTAGCAAGTTGCTCTCCTGAAAAATGATGCAGAACACATCTTGAGTTTTGATATGAAATCAATATAATTACTTACCCTTCTCTCCTTTCTGGCCTTTTGGACCTTGAGGTCCAACAACTCCTGGTGGCCCTGGGATCCCCATATCACCAGCTTCTCCCTTAAGACCTGGACATGAGATTTAAAAACCATCAGGATAAAAAAAAAAATTCTCTTTTCAAATGTATTACTTCTGAAACAATAATTTTTTTAAGTAGTCATTTTATTGAGACCAATGACTGTCAGTGTCCTAATAATAAAATCTGGCTAAGAATAAACTACCACATAATTCTCAGGACAATATTTTTGCCTGATTTGTTATTTTGTACTACCTGAGTAGATAAATTGAGCTCATTAGTACTTGTCACTGGATTCATGGCAGCAATCAAATGATTCAGGAAAGCAGCGCAATATCGAACAACAAGAACAGAATGATTATCTGGCTCTTCACCTCATGTGGACCACACTTTCAAATTGCAAATAAAACCACAATACCTAGCACTTTTGATTTTCCCATTCACTCACTTCTGCAATTCTTTGGGAACCATTGCTGAGGCTCCCAATCATCAGCACCTGCCAGTGTCAGCCATCAGCATCCCAGCATCTTTTCCCTCACAGAGCTGAGAGTCCATGGAAGACAAACATGGAACATTAACCACACAAATAAGTAGAAGTTATCACACTGTAGTTAGTGATGTGTAGGAAAGCTCTAGTATAGATTGTGCTAAGAGAACCTAGTTTATGGGAGCAGAGGAGACATCCCTGAGAAAATGGCAATAAGCTAAGATCTAATGAACAAATTAGGATTTTCTAAGGGGAAAAAAAAAGATGAGTATTTCAGGAAAAACAAGTATGGAAAAGACCATGGTGTTTTTAAGAAACTGAAAGAAGAGCAGAGTGGGTAGAGCTAATGATGGGATGAAGGAGGCTGAGAGGCAGGCAAGGGTCAGACAGTGTAAGGCTCAAATGTCACTGGATGGCCTGTCTCACCCAGGTAGTACAAGTCCTTTCACACAGGGCCTCGGCCACACAAGGACCCTGAACCTAGGATAATTACACTTCCTGCATGCTCAGCCCCGTTTGAGCCATAGGAATTCTCTCACTACCCCTGACTGAAATACTTTGTGCCCAGGTTCATTACAAATTAACCAGAGAGATAAGTGAGCTCAATGAAATTGTACTGTTTCACCTTAACTTCATCTTAATTTTTGTAACCAAGGCTGATGGAATGGAGAAAAATTATATTCAACAGAATTTTTCTTGGAAAAAACACTACATTTGTTTGGAAGAAAGTGCTTGTGATAGAGGTTGAAGCCGAAGGCAAACTCAAACAATCAAAGGTGGTGATTAAGTTCTGTCTAGAAAAGAAAGGAGAGCAGAAAGGAAAGGAGTGGAGAAGGTATGGACAGTGTGGGCAGACACAAGGAAGACAGCCAGTTGCCGTCCATTGTGGCATGTCTCCCTTCCTCATGAGCCCCAAATGTCCGGTGTGGTTATACTATTCAGGGAAATGATAAAGGGCAGTGGCCAGGTTGGCACAGGGAGCACACAGAAACCACACGGGAGGGCACAAGAGGCAGTGAGGCTCCCCCATCCATCTAGGTGACATATACATGGGGTAAGATTGGCATAAATACTATAAGGCTGGACATCATGGGAAGACCAGGGGCTTGACAGTATGCAAACCAAATCCACATTCTGCACTCAGAGCCAATATAACCTGTAGAATTACTTAAAACTTGGAAATGTGATTAAATCATCCGTTGAAATGTGATAATATTTTTAACAGCTTGTATAAAGATTAGACACAGTAAAAAGTGCTTAACAGCTCTTGGCACATAGTAGGTAACTATAACTATAACAACTAAATGAGAGAAGCTGGAGATAAAATTTCACATGGAATCTTACCTTTGCTAGCTATTAGTTATATCTGTATACTCTAAGACATTTTTATTCAGAAGCTATAAAATTAGGCTTGTGACTTTTAAAGTCTACATTTAGTATCTACATTACAGTGGATAATGTAAATGTCATGCATGCAGTGCGTGCATGTGTGTGTGCATGTGTGAGTGTGTTCAGGTGGCCAAGAACTGAAAGATAATGAAGAAAAATTAAAATAGTTGTGTTTGACTTGGTTAATTCTCATTTTCAAGTTTGATTAATGTCCCTCTCATGCTAGATCTCTAATTTTTTAACAAGATGGTATTTTTGAAACACTAGAAAAGCTAAAATGAATGTCTATGAATATCAGTATGTCAGAATGTCAGAAACAAGACCCTATTGGGCTATTCCCCAAGATAGGAAAAGCCTCCTACTACAGCTAACTGGAAAAAGAAACAGTTTATTGAGCATTTATCCTATCCTAGGTACCGCACTGAACCTTTATATTACCTCATTCCGTCTCTTGATGACCCCATGAAGTTGGTATTATTCTTATCCCATTTTACTACTTTGAAAACTGAAACAGAGGTAATGAAGCTTCCCCAACATAGGATCGTGAAAGACAAGACACCCTGAGCTCCTAAACACCACAGGCTCTGTGCAGAACCACTCAGCCTAAAATACATGAGCACCTCAGACAGACAAAGAATTTGGCACATCTCCAAAACATTTGTCCTATGTATTTAAAGGAGAGGCTGAGCTCTGAGAACAGCCCAGCTAATCCACCACTGGGTAAAACCAAAACTCTAATGTGACAGACCCATGGCTTTGAAGACAGTTTAGCAACCAGCTGTGTTTACTTGACCATGCCCTTGGGAGTCTTCACCCCCACGCAGCTCACCAGCCAGAGATGATACTAAAGAGAAATTCTGGTAAATGTAATTTTCTCAGTATCATTGCATTTCCAATAATGTTTCAGAAATCTCCCAGAAATCTCCATGCCCTGACCAATGCCCAGCAACTGTATACTTTAATTCCAGCTCTGCATGAATATTGATCACATTTCCCAAAAGGTTCCTATTATAAGACAAAATGAATGAAAAGCTTAATGAGGTTTCACAATTCCTGATTTTATAACTTGAAGTTCTTCAGGCAAGTCACAACTAATATATCCATATGTTCTTTTTCCAGGAAATAGCAAATTTGAAATTGACATTCCGATCTCAATTTTACCTGAGTTCTCTGCTATATGACATGTAAAAGCTGAAATGTATGACAGTAAAACTCACCATATGCACCATGTGTATATTAAAGGTATCTGGAATTTTGAAATATGTAACCACAATCTTCAGTGGAGAAAACTGTGGGGGCAAGGACCCAGTGCTGCCTGGAAATTTCAAAGAACAAACTGAATCCGGCCCCTTATTCTTCACCCCACAGACATGCCATTTCTAATCCGAACTACAAAAAGCTCTCCAGAAACCCATCAGTCAGCACACACTCTAACCAGACAGCAGGATTTTCAGTCACCCTTTTTACGTCAGCCACTAATGAAAAGACTATACAGGAAACACGTAATTTGAAGAACCGCGTGCCAGCGCTGGGTTTGGGAGCCCAGTTTTTGCTCTAACCAGCACTGTCCGGTAGAACTTTCTGCAATGATAGAAGTCCATGTATCTGCCCAGCACAACACAGCAGTCATTGACCCACATGGCTACTGAGCATTTGAAATGTGGCTAGTATGACTGAAGAACCGAATGTTTAATATTAACCTTTATGTTTATTTTTAGTAATAGCCACACATGTGGCTAACAGACAACACAGCTCCGTTTGCATTTGTCCCCATGTTACGCCTAGGCCTGTCACCATTTGCAGGACCACGGAGAAACCCTCTGGGCAATTCTGCCTCCAACCCACCTCTCAACTCCAAGGATACGCAGGTAATAAATATGGCTTCGGGTATGTTCAAGTACCTGGCTTTCCAGTGTCTCCGGGTTCTCCTTTTGGCCCTGGTATGAATGAACAACAATCACAGCAGTTCAAAAAGAAATCAGCCGTATCAAGAGTGAAATTTTCAAAGGGGAAGAGAGTGGCAGCACCGAAGGCAGACTCTAGGGCTGGGGGGCTAGGGGTCGCTTCTGCCATTTCAGCCGCTTCCGTGAAAGGAATTTCCTTTTCTTCTGGAACTGGGCCACTGGACGGCTTGAGACCCTTCAGCATCTCTTTTCCCTCAGATTTCTTCGTAAATTTGGTTTGTGGTGTGGTCTTTGCTACTGTGTCCATATCAGCGATCGCCAAAATAATTAAAATGGCACAAAGCCAAGAAAACATCCACATATTTGAGGCTGGAAAAAGATACAATGGGAATATAAACACCTATTACATGAGAACCCAATGTAATTAAGAAGTGATATAAACATATAAGAAGGAAATATAGATTTATATATGAACCATAGGAATAAACAGTATGCATAATATTGAATGATATTTTAATACAAATATATGCTTGAATCACAACAGGATATTTTATTAACTTAAAGTATTTATTATAAGAAACATTTTGTTTCAGTTCTCTTTTCTGGTTGTTTTCCTAGTGTTACATGTTCTAAAATATTGTTCTCAATCATTCAAATTATCTTGCCAACTAGTAAACATGATCTATAATAAATGCAACATGACTTAATAGCTTATACACCCTGTGGAAAACAAATATGTATAATTTCCTGACTGACCTCACTCAGATTTATAGGAATCAAATACATTTGTATTAGAAGGAGATGAAAAATATTGAGCTGAGTAGTTTATTCCAGCAAACTCAATTATTTCAAGAAAAAATACTGGTGAAAGAGTCCTTAAATCTACTAGGGCTAATGGTCCTGTTGTGAGAGCAATTTTTTAGAATCTATTGTAATAAATGGAGGGAGAGAGAGAATAAAAAAAATCATAAACTTGAATATATGCTATGTTCTTAGATTCTTCACATGTCATTTAACTCTCCAATTCTTTGCTTCATAATTTGAGGAGTTTTTCTGAGAAGTCACATTTATCCTTGTATTATTTTAATGGGGCAAAGAGTGACTATTCTTATTAAGGCTTTTATTAACCAGAGTGATATGACATAAGGTTTCCAATGAAGTGAAATCGTGAAGTTCTTGTGGTGTGATGCCCAGCAACTCAACAGTCCAGAGGCTGCTAACAGATGACCAGGGTTGGAAATGCATGTTTTCTGTTGGAAAAAGGAGGAGTACAAGGGTGAAAAGAATGAAAATAAGGACAGTGATAACACCTAGTATTTATAGAGCCCCTACTGTGAGTGAGTGCCTTACATTCATCAATCCAATCAGTTCTCAAAACAGCTCTGCCACGTAGAAGACACACCGCTGATCGCCTTCAGGAATAAGGACAGGACACAGGGACCAAGAGGTTAAATGCCTCACTCAAGATTACACAATCAGGAAGTTGTGAATTCAGAACTAAAATCCGGGTCTGTTCAATTTCAAAGCCTCAACCTTTTCCCACAAATAACGTGGCATTTATAAGGATGAGATTTAAGAACAATAAATCCAAGCATAGACTCAATGGAAGAGCTAGAGAGGACAGAATAATTCAGAGCAGATGAGAATGGACAATGATAGGATGCTACATTTCTAAAATCGTATAAAAATAGAAAAATGTTAACTTTCTTTCACGTTATCTTTGCTGATATATTCATCCACTCAACCAGTATTTACTGAATACCAACAAAGTCACAAGAACTGAGAAATCAAACATAAGCCATGGTCTCTGTCCTCAGGGAGTGTACAGTCTACCAGGAAAGATGAAAACAACAAAAGTAAAAAGGAAAGTATAAAGGGCAAATGATCACACCGCATTTCCCCAAATATAGATCCCATACCCCTTTTTCCGCCCAGACCCTTGCAAGAGTGAGCACATAAGCCATGGTTACCAAGCATCTCTATAAATAAATAAATAAAAATCCTGTGTCCTTAAGAACACAGGCAGTAATTTCTTTGACACTGGCCATAGCAACTTCTTTCTAGTATGTCTCTTAAGGCAAGGGAAACAAGAGGAAAAATAAACTATTAGGACTACATCAAAATAAAAAGCTTCTGCATGGTGAAGGAAACAATCAACAAAACTAAAAGACAACCTACATAATGGGAGAAGATTTTGCAGATGACATATTTGACAAAGCATTAGTATATAAAATATACAATATACAAACACCCAAAAAACAAGTAATCCAGTTAAAAATTGGCAGAAGACTTGAATAGATATTTTTCCAAAGAAGACATACAGATAGCCAATGGACAAAAGATGTTCAACATCACTCATCAACAGGGAAATGCAAATCAAAACTACAATGAGATAAAACCTCACACCTGTCAGAATGGCTAAAATCAACAACACAAGAAACAGCAGGTGTTGGTGAGGATGTAGAGAAAAGGAAACCCTCTTGCACTGTTGGTGGGAATACAAACTGGTGCAGCCACTCTGGAGAACAGTATGGAGTTTTCTTAAAAAGTTAAGAATGGAACTACCCTACAATCCAGCAACTGCACTACTAGGTATTTACCCAAAAGATATAAAGATACTAATTTAAAGGGATATATGTGCCCCAATGTATATAGCACCATTATCTACAACAGACAAATTATGGAAATAGCCCAAGAGTCCACTGATTGATGAATGGAAAAGAAGATATGTGATAGATGATAGATAGATAGATAGATAGATATAATGGAATATTATTCAGTCATAAAAAAAGAATGAAATCTTGGCATTTGCAACAACATGGATGGAGCTAGACAGTATTATGCTAAGCAAAATAAGCTAGTCAGAGAAAGATAAATACTGTATGATTTCACTCATATGTAGAATTTAAGAAACAAAACAAATGAGCAAAGTGGAAAAAGGAGAGAGAGGGACCAAGAAACAGATTCTTAACTATAGGAAACAAACTGCTGGTTACTAGAGGGGAGGTGGGTGCGGGATGGGTGAAATAGGTGATGGGGATTAAATAGTGCACTTATTGTGATAATAAGCATAGGGTGATGTATAGAAGTGTTGAATCACTATATTGTACACCTGAAACTAATATTAAACTGTATGTTAACTTACTGGAATTTAAATAAAAACTTTAAAAGTTAGGCACAGAGAAGTTAAGTAGCTTGCCCAAGATCACAGTGTTAGTAAGCAATAGAACTAGGATGAAAATCTAAGCCCATTTAACTCCAAAATCAGCCCATGCACTTTCCACTGTGCCACGCTACCTGGAGATTAATGCGTGATCATTGAGCATGCAGAAGGAACTAAGTCGAACCCTTCATGGGGCTCAGCTCTAGGCCTTTCAGTGGAAGAAAGTGGTTGCCCACAGAGAAGAAACAGGAACTTAATGGGAGACATGAAGAAGAGATATTAGAAGTCTGGTTTTGACAGTGGAACGTATTAGTGTGGAGCAAACAAAGTTACAGAGAGAAACAAATCACATCCAACCAGAAACCAAAGAGCTACAGAAAAAAATGAGCAGAGCAACTAATATAAGGAAGGTGTTCGGTGTCCCTATTTGGGAGTGTGAGTTGTCCTCATACAAGTTTCCTTGCATTGTGGCTTCCTGCTTCCCAATTTAAATATAGATGTTAAAGGATAATATAGTTGGTACCTTAAGACTATGATGAAGCTTCCCAGGAATCAGAGATGAGGAAAACATAAAGCCCTTTTAAAAACAGCAAAGCAAGATTTGATGGCAAGCTGACGGTACATATATATAATTTCTTTTTAATTGGAATTTTTTCATGTTTATGCAAAAACGTAAAAACCTAACCAAAGGAAACTTTCACAGTGAGTTAAGCAAGTAAGGGCTTGGGACCAAATTTTAAGTCACTGAAACAATGAAACGTAACTCAAATGCTAAGTCTGAAGTTTAATACAGGCATAAGTCTTAACAGATGGATTAGAATTAAAGATTTAAAAGGAGGTTGAAGTCCCCAATAAACACAAATACTGTAGGCCTTTATACTCATTCTGAAGATCGCCTGGGCTATCAGCATTTCAAGAACAGGAAGTTGGGTTTTTCTCTCTCTCTCTCTCTCTCTGTCTGTCTCTTCCTCCTTCCCTCCCTCTCTTTTTCTGTGTTTCTAGTGTGTAACATAACATTTGCAAATAATACGTATCCCGTAAACATCTGTTGAACCAAAATGAAGTAAATGTAGTAAATTGCATTATATTCTCCAATTTTCCACTCCTCCCTGTATTCACACTCTTTGATATACAGAGTTTACATCATCTCCCACAAAAGAAATGAGGTCCATACTCCAAACTCTTGACTTTGAGTTCAGCCATGATGGGACTTTGACCAGTAGAATGAGGTGGAAGTGACAGAGTGCCATTTCCAAGCCTAGGAGTCAAGAGCCCTTATGTGTTTTCACTTGCTCGCTTGCACTTTTTGGTCATTGCCATGAGAAGGATGTACATGGCCAAGCTTGCTGGCCACAGAGAAGGATGAGAGATGCATGGAGCAGAGCCCCCTCAGGTAAGCTGCCATAGCCAAGCACGATCTGGATAACAGTCCCCATCTAATCCGTAGACACATTATGAGCCCAGGTGAGACCAGCTGAGGCCAATCTAGATCAGACAGCCCTCATGAATCCCACAGATATATGCCAGTTATCTATCGTTGTGCAACAAACTACCTCAAATTCAGTGGCTGAAAATAACCATCTTATCATAGCTCACAATTTTGTGGGTCAGGACTTTGGGCCTGGATCAGCTAGGCGATTCTTCTGCTCCATGAGACATCAACTTAGGATCACATAGTAGTGTTCAGCTAGTGCATGGGTTAGTCTGGAAAGGCTTCACTGCAAGTCCAATGCCTTGATAGAAATGGACAAAAACTGGGCTCCTCAACCAGCTAGTCTCTCTAGCATGCCAATCTCAAGATTGTCAAATTTCTTCAGTCATGCCTTAGGGCTCCCAAAGAGAGTATTCCAAGAACATGGAAGTGGCCAGTACATTTAGACCATACCTAAGAATGTCACAACAACACTTTTGTAAAGTTATATCAGTCACAGCAGTCACAGAGGCCAGCCAGACTCAAAAGGAAGGGGCATAGACTCTCATGCTCGATGGGAGGAGTGCCCAACAATCTCTGGCCATCTTGAATCCACCACAGACACTCAAGCTGTAATTTGTAAGCCATGGAGTTTTGACAAGGTTGCCAACAAAAGCTAATATCAATAGTTCCAGCCTCTGGCCTAACACCATATTTGTTGTCATTGAGACAAAACTGACTGAGCAGGCTCCAGGCACACCATTTTATCCTTACCCAGCAGCAGACCTCCTGTGTGCTCCTCCTTCCCATCCATCAGGCCCCATAGTCCTAGAAGTTGTTTCCACATTTGGAAACAACTGTGGAATTGTTTCACAACTGCCAAATGGAAGTTGGGCCAATCCATGTTGAGTTGCTATCAGAAGGGATCTTGAAGATTCTTGAACCTTGAATGCCCCTTCTAACCTTGCGATTCTATGATGTGGTTTGATAACAGTAGATATTTCATCAGTAAGTGAAAATCTGCTCATAGCATAAAATTTCACTTGCAATATAGGCAACATTACATTTCTTCTACTGATATACCTTTGTCTCTCATTAAGAGAATGCCCATGCTTGGGAGGATGTTCTTTGAAGATCTGTTAGTTCTTTTCTCAGTAAAGGTAGGAATTTACACTGACTTAAGAGTCTATATTTATAAAAGGACTTGGCAAGTTTCATGTTGAGGCTAGCACCATGAATTATAAACAAATTTAATAACTGACTAGCAAGTACTATACTATAAGGACTAAAAGTCACTGGCTTTGTAGACAGTCAGTTGTAAGGTTCAGCTCTTCTACTTACTAGTTGTTTCATTTGGATCAGGTTACTGTATGTCTCTAAGCCTTGGTTCCTCAGTTCTAAAATGGAGATAATAGTAGCTTCATTTTGTGTGGTTGTGAAACTTAATGAGATAATGCATGAATAGCTCTTAACACAGTGCCCTTAGCAACTGTGGGGCTATTATTTTTAGTGAGGATTAGATCTAATGAAATTAACTAGCCAGAAATCATATTTCAAAGCCATGACAAGTATTTCCCATTCTCATATTATGTCAGACTGGCATTTGGTCCCATTTCCATCTTCTTTTATGTATTCCTCTCTAGCTCAAGTACTCAACACCTGAAAGTTATTTTTCCCAGAATATCTTGTCATCAGGGATCCAGTTTAGTTTCTGTCACTGAGAGACACTTGCATAGGACGTAGAAGACAGAAAAATAGCAGAAGCCATTATTTTTGGCTAGCTGTAGCTGGAATGCACGGACTTGGGCAAAACTGAAGCACATCAACATCATTTCCTATCTTGGTTCTGTGGGTGGCTGTGACCACTGGCAGCAGTTTTCTGCAGTTCCTACCATGGGCATCAATAGCAAAGTCCGGATTCTCCGAAGGCTAGAGGCAAACCTGGCAGCTAGTGGCAGCCCTGTGCCCCTCCCCACTTCAATGACTGCATTAGCACCCAATTACCTATATTAAATCCCAGATTTAATTCTGTACCTAATCCTGAATTCTGTATTATTCTTCTTCTCCATTTACTTTATCTCTACTGGCTTTATTATAAACTCCCAGCCTGTCTTATCCTATCTCATATCCAATCCTATATTCTCTTTTCTCTTACCTCAACCACTCCTTGGCCACCCATAACTTCTTAATCCATTATGTCCAATCATGTCCCAAAAAGTTTTATCAAAAAATCCTCCCACGGGGCACCTGAGTGGCTCAGTGGGTTAAACATTTCATCATCAAAATCATCTAAAATGATTTTGCCTCACATCTCAGGGTCACTAGATTGAGCCCCGCATAAAGCTCCATGCTCAACTGGGAGTCTGCTTGAGATTCTCTCTCTCCCTCTGCCCTCCCCCCTTAAATAAAAAAATAAATTCTTTTTAAAAAACATCCTCCCACAATGTTCCGAGCCTGCAAATATATAATCCCCACCAATGTGGTATTTCAGGTGCATCCTTGAATGCTGATTGAAGTATAAATGTAAAGAATTTGAAATAATTTGAGGCACATGGATATGTGTGGATCAGTTGTCAGGCTACAAAAATGATGACCTTTTCTGACTTTATACAGAGCAATCTTCCCCCTCTGACCCCTGTATAATTATATAATATTCTAAGATGGACTTTTATTCATATAGCATTCTTTTCCTATCTTAATAGCTACTTTTAATTTCTCACATTTCATTATGACCAATATTCCATGCTGTGCTCCTTCTCATACCTAAGTTTCACATTATTCCTTCCTTTCTTTCCATCAACAAATGTTTATTAAACACCTACTTTGAGTCAGACATTGTATTATACGCAGGAGTTAGAGCAAAAAATATCTGCTGTCATAGAGCTTACATTCTAATGGCAATGACAAATATCCGACGGTAAAAATGATCAATATTTCAGGCTGTAATAAGTACAAAGGAGGAAATAAATAGGGGTGTTTGATAAAGAGTGACAAAGAAAGAGGGTTTCAGACAGGTTCTTAGAGAAAGCCTATCAGGGGAAGTAGCACTTAAGCTGATAGGAAGGCCTGAGGAAAGAGCACTGACGAATCAGAGGGAGCTCATCACAGGAGGAGCAAGAAGAGCTTTCCAAGCAGCAGAAGCCCAATGTGCCCTGTCACAGAGAGAGCAAGAAGGCCCAGAGTCTCTGCATGTCTGGGGTGAGAGAGGGAGGGAGGGAGAGCGAGCCTGGCATGGTTCTCCTGGAACACACCAAGTAGCTGATATAGACTGTCCTAAGGATTTGGGCTTTGCTCCACAGGCTACAAGACGTCACTGAATGTTCGAGCAAGGGAGAGACCCAGCTGCTGTGTAGAAGGTGGTTGCAGATGAGGCAAAACGGGAAGCAGTAAAAGCAAGTAGGAGTTGGCGTAGTCCAGGCAGTAGGAGACAGGGAGCCTCACACATTTGTTGCCATTATTTCACAAATTGAAAGATCAAGCCATTCCAGAAAATAATCATTATTGTATTTAATATCTATCTGAAAAGTGGATTTGCAAATTAATTAAATTGGAATTTAACTTTACAGTTTGAGTCTAGAAGGTCCCTTAGAATTGTGGCGTTAATATAGATCACCTTGAGAAAATGAAGGTAAGAGAGCAAAGGAAGAGTCTACATGTAGGAAAATTCTTGAAGACTATGATTAATAATTATTTTCCCTTAGGAATATGAGATGAGGTTTAGTCATTGGTCAAGGTTTAAGTTCAAAATACACAGTCAGGGGCGCCTGGGTGGCTCAGTGGTTTTAAAGCCTCTGCCTTCAGCTCAGGTCATAATCTCAGGGTCCTGGGATCAAGTCCCATATTGGGCTCTTTGCTCAGCAGGGTGCCTGCTTCCCCCTCTCTCTGCCTACTTGTGATCTCTCTCTCTCTGTCAAATAAATAAATAAAATCTTTAATTAATTAATTAATTAATTAAAATACACAATGAATCTGAGATAATTTTGCACTAGGTGGTGCAACCTAAACACACAAATGTTTGCCTAGAAATGATGCTCATTAACTTTTGTCTCCCTAAGACCAGACTTAATGCATCCCTAGCTTCTCTGAGTGGATTTCAGAAGTGAGATTTTAGCCCCAGCTGCTGACATAACAGCTTGAGTGGGAAGAACTAGGTTGGGCTGAGAGGCTTCCCTGTGCTCAGTTATGGATGGAAAAGAGACAGGGTTGTAAGAGGCCTGAGCTCTGGTGAAAACACGGGGATGACCTTAGGGCTTATTGCTCCGACAGGGATGTCGGATCCCTCCAACAGGGATCCCCCGTGACTTTCCTGCTTCAGAAATAACCGAAGATGGAGTGTAAGATTAGGGGCAGCAGCTACAAGGGATCACTACCGTGCCACCCACTTCCTGCGAGGTCACCCTCAGGAGGAAAGTCCTACAACAGGAGGAAAAGGGATATGGGGAAGGACAGTTGCCGCTGCAACTCCCTTCTCTTTCCCGGAGAGCTACATCGATCCGTTGACAGGTCCTATGCTCATTTCCTTCCTAAGTGCCTGGTGTTGAGCTCTCAATGCTAGGCAACCTCCAGGGAGGATTTTCGATCAGCTGTTTCCTTCCACCCAGTTCTTCCAGCGAACTCAGATGGGCTTTCTAAAAGCCCAGATTTTGTTTTCCTTCACAAATGTAATGCCATCAAAGGGAAGAAGGAGAAATTTTGTAACTACAGATTCTTATTTCTCATTTAACTTTTTGAGGGCGATTCCAGAGTGATTATAGTCAGCTCTAATAAACTTTGCTCGTCCCTTTGCGTTGATAGATGCAGCAAAAGCACCATAATTTCTATTATCCTGTGGGAGACTACTTCTCTGAGAGTGCTTAATAAGTGAATCCATTACAATTTTATTAAACACATTGAATATCATATCACATTCCACCAAGTTAAATGTGTCTTGTATTTAACAAGGGTGCAGTAAAATAAAAACTTTCTCAGCATTTTTCTGTTAGATGAAAGGGATTGGCTTTGGCTGTGGCTCAGAATCTAACACTAAAAAAAAAAAAAGTCCAATAGCAAATGTAGATACTTTTTTTTTCCTCAATGCATGCCACCACTTTCTCAGTTATTCCTCTTTTCTTCCCACCCTGTCTTAAATCAAGGCAGTATGACAGGAAGCAGAACATTTCCAAATGGCAAGTGAGGACCGTGCCACAGGATTGGGCACGGAAAACGAACTGCACCCGGCAGAGCTGGGAGCAATCAAAACAGGGCAGGACAAAGTAATAATTCAGGTGGAAAAGCGAACTTCCCCAGCATGGGTGAGTAGATGGGTTAAAAATATACATTAAATTTAGACACAAAAATAGGCCCTCATTCTGTATCTCCAAAACCTAAAAGAAACCTTTAGGGATGGGATAGGCAAAGCCAAGAACAAAAGTATTACAACTCCGTTTCATCTTTTTCATTTCCTTCACAGGGATTCTGAGTGTCTGCCAAAGTGGTTTTCCTACTGAAGGGATAGGGAGGAAGGAGATGGAGACAGCACAGTGTAAATGTCTACGTGTGCAGCTGGAGAATTTTCGGTGATGGAGTCTGCTGGTTATAAGACAGCCAGGGGAGCTGTGTGTGAAAGGTGGGCGACATGGAGGAGGCGCCAACTGGATGTACTTCCTGCTCCATTTTTTTGTAAACCTACAACTAGTATAAACAATAAAGTCCATTAATTGAAAAAAAGAAAAAAAAAACAATGGAGTCTGAACATGATTGATTATTTGTTTATTAGTTGGTCCCAGTAGCAGTTAATAATCTATCAAAGCTACTGTTGAAAAACTGAATTTAAAATTGACATGTACTCACAATACCTTTTTGCTAATGAAGGTATTATGGCATGTCACAGGGCGCCTGGGTGGCTCAGTGGGTTAAAGCCTCTGCCTTGGGCTCAGGTCATGATCTCGGGGTTCTGGGATCAAGCCCCACATGGGACTATGCTCAACAGGGAGCCTGCTTCCCCCTCTCTCTCTGCCTGCCTCTCTGCCTACTTGTGATCTCTCTCTCTCTGTCAAATAAATAAATAAATAATCTTTTTAAAAAAAAAAGGTATTATGGCATGTCACTAAAAATCTCTGATGAATGGGACGCCTGGGTGGCTCAGCTGGTTGGGCAGCTGCCTTCGGCTTAGGTCATGATCCCAGTGTCCTGGGATCGAGTCCCGCATCGGGCTCCTTGCTCGGCAGGGGGCCTGCTCCTCTCTCTACCTCTGCCTGCCTCTCTGCCTGCTTGTGTTCCTCTCTGTTAAATAAATAAATAAATAATCTTTAAAAAAAAAAAAAATCTCTGATGAAGCCAAACTGAGTTCCATGTTAGAAACTTCCTTCATGAAGCAGAGATTTCAGAGACTTTCCTACTTCCTTGATAGAAATGATTTATGTGCCCATTAAATAAGTATATGCAAATCTCAGCAAACCACCTTACCGTTCTGGAGACCATGCAGAATGCCTGCGGTAGGATATTCCTCTGTAAGGAATCACTATGGAAAAGGAGTAGGAGGTCCTCACTCCTGCTCCATTAGGTCCATCAACAAGTAGCCAGAGGTTTCCTGAAGGGGAAGTTTCAGGATACAGAACCTAACAGATTGGAGGGTTTCAAAGAAAAGGATTTGGTCTTTGAAGGAAAAGGTGGTTTTCAGATGACATGCTAAATACAGAGTTTTCATCACTAGCAACTTGCCTTCTGTTGATAGCCTTGCTCCTTGGTGTGGAAAGATGTGTGTTGCTCCTTTCATCAGCCTAGTCACATGCTCAGATGTAGGGAACTCAAATATGAAGGAAAACTGCTAAAGATGTGGCATGAATGAAGTGCTTTCTTATAAAAATATTTCCAATTTTCAAACCTCCGCTTGTCTTCAGACAAGATCCTTCCCCCTTTCTCTTCAGCCCAAGGCTCTGAACCTACTCCAGTCCTCTGACCATCCTGTAAACAGACATTCAGAAAGTCAGAAGTTTGTCAACAGACATTGGGTATATCCCGAAATATATCAGTCCCTATCCCTCCCACTGGAATCTGAACTAGTTTCAGGGCAATTAAACAACTTGAATCAAGCTTAGAGCAAACAGCATAGAAAGATTCTAATCAGAAGTTGCCAAGAGAAATCCAACCAGGCCTATAGGTATCGGAGTTAGTTCCTACCCTGTCTCTAGTTCTCAAAAAATTCTTGAAAAACCCTTAATTGCTCCTCACTACCCAAAAGGCCATTATCACCAACCTATACCATCATTTTAAAAAGGCAGAAACCTGGAAGGATATAGGCCACGATGTATTTATCCTGGTTGTGCTGATAAGCTGATCCTAGCATTGTCCTGCTTTGCTCAAACTCCGTAATTTGGCATTAGGCTCCATGACTTCGTCGTGGATCTGGGTTCTATTAACTCCAGGAGAAGGAGTCCTGAGCCTGGGTCATTAGGAACTGCATGAGAGGGCAGGGGTAAGTTGCTTTGCCACTAGGGCTCAATGTCCTACATTAAAAACAATAAGTTTGGACTAGAAGAGCCAAAAATAAAGTCTTTACTAGTTCTAAAATAGTGAGACTCTTTAAACAACAAATTCTGCCTAATCAGAGCACTCAGTAATTAAATAGTATTATTATATCTTCATTTTGTCACCTGCTCTAGGGCCTATTCTAGGACTTCAGAATCAGGCATGGAAAGCTCTACCTGTAGCAATGGCTACGGAAGACCCTTTAGAGGTCAAGGGCTGGCTCTCCCAGGGAGAACTGAGAATCCCAGAATAACGGTATCTCTGATAAGCATCAGGTTTGGTATCAGCCCAGAGAAGAACAGAAGGGAAACTGTCCCCAAAAAAGCTACCAAGACATTAATGCTTTGCATCAAAACCAGCAGTCACTTTCTCTTTCAGGATAGCCTTGCTATTTAATACCCCAAAAGACCAAGGACAAAGAATGGCATTGTATAAGCTCTGTAACTCAAGCAATTAGCCAGGTAATGGTCTGTGGGGTTCATTATAGCAGAATGTCAATTAAAACACTTGGAAGGAAATTATGCAAAGCCCTTAGATTTCAAATCTTATAAACTACCCAGTAAGACTAAATTATAGTAAATGTCATATCACTACAGTAGGTATCCCATAAATGAAAGTAAAGTTTTTCTAATGTGGACTCTTGCTTAATATCTCATAAATCCCAGAAATCGAAAAGAGCGACCAAAGTGTCTAGTCTTGATTCAACAATAAAGGAAATGAGATCAAGGATGTCATGTTTGAATTGAATATATTCCTTCCTACCTTTGGTCTAATTAAGTAATACTTTGTATAGCTCTAGTTAATTGTTTTTTAAAGATTAAAAAATATAGCTATTAGTTTTAATTTGGATTTCTGCCAATGGACCTTAAGCAGGAAGATTAGAAGAGGAATGGGTAAAATGTGAATTTCAGAAAGCAAATTATTTCTCAGAAAGGTCTTTAGATAAGATTTCTCCATTTAATGACTCGTCTGACTTCATTCCCACAGAAGCACAGCATTTCTTTTTTAGTGTGTGTACAGATACGTCATCAGAAAAACTGACTTCCTCAAAATAGAAAATAAATGATAGAGTTCTTTATGAAATTTCAAAAAGTGCAAATAGCATTTTGCATCCAACAGTGGTTTCTCCTAAACATTGGGAGAAAGAACATGATATATAAAAATTAGTTTCTGTCCTGAAAACGCTCAAGTCAAGTTTAAGCCAGCAGTTAATTTTTATTCATGAATTATAGATCTTTTAGAGAAGGGAGGGAAAATAAAATGACTAATAGATCTAGAAATGTAATGCTCCACTAATTCTATCATAGAAAGCTAATTGCATGTTGAATTTGTGTTTTTATTCATAATTTTTTTGTAAAATACCACAAGCATAACACATTTTTAAAGCAAAATGTCTTTCTCCTTACCAGATAATTGTTACAATAGAAACCATATTTTTCATGTGACTACCTACATCATCTCAACTGAAGATATACCACATTATTATAACATAAACAAAAGCTGATTTTTAAAACCTTCATTACACATCATCTCTGAAAGGGGATTATACATTGCATGGAACCAAAAATATGTAGTTCTATCCCAGTAATCTCAATATATTACAATCTCCCATTAGAATTTATTTATTCTGCTTATCTTACAGATATTCATAAACTTAGTGACTTTAAAATTAAAAGATTCTATACTCCATACCACAACCTTCCACATTCCAAAAATCAATACAAAAAATATATTTAATACCATAGAGGAAAGACTGCCTTCTATCAATTGCATGCTTTTATCATTTCTATTCATATTCTTATTTCCTTGGGGCAAATTACATCAATAGGACTTTTTTAAGCGTGGGATCTTATTGCAAAAGGCCTGATGGAAGATAAAATAAATCAATGTTTGTAATCATCACCTACCTTATGTATGTTTCCTTATCAGTAATCCCTCTCCTAGAAGGCACATTGGAAAATTCAATCTCATTTATCATTAGACAGGGGTCTGTTTTATTTCTTTCAAGATTTGCCCCTACCCAATGAGAGGTGAGTGCCCTTGATGAGGGGAGTGGTGACTTTTTCTGACTCTGAAGAAAGGCTCTGAAATCCGATGAAAGGCAAATGCCTTGGGAATACTGAAGTCTTAGCTCTTCACTGGCCTGACCTTGTCTGCCAATCCCCTCGGCTTGAGGGATTATCTTTCATTCTAATACTTTAAGGTCGTGACATCATAATGTCAAACAACTCTCCTGCTCAGTAAATACTATATTTTTCTGAAGGATCCCCACTGGAATCTGTTATTCAGGCAGCATTTTGGTATTCGGAGGCATCTGCTTCTTCCATTGCTGAGAAAGCCATCAATGCAAGAGAACAACCACTTGCGCAACATTTCCCAACGCACACACTCCTCACCCCACCCCCTTACTGCATGGACCTGCCAGCCATTGACAATTGACCAAGACTTGTAGATTCTTGGCCCAATCCATTTCTAGGAAGATATCCTTGTCATCTTGTTCAGGACTATAACAAGAGGTCCCCAAGAATTCATAAATTACAAAAGCACTATCGGCCTCTTGATAGATCACTCATTGAGCAAGCATGCAAGCAAGCGAGCATTCACGAGAGCCTACCAAGCATCCACTCACAGAGCAGGAGAAAGACCAACAAGCTCCTACTCTCATGGAGTTTATATCCTAATGGGAGAGGCAACATTTAAAGCAAAAATATGCAAACAGTAAATATCAGATACTAATAAGCTAGTAAGCATTATGCACAAACTAAAATAAAATGAAGTAATGGAGAATGACCAACTGGCTTCTTTAAACTGGATGCTCAGGGAAGACCTTTCTGACAAGCTGGCATTGAAACTGCTGCAGTCTGAATGAAAAAGAACCGTGGAGGGGGAGAAAACCAGAGGATGGGCAAGAGCATCCCAAATGGAGAGACGCTGAGATGGCAAAAAGTATTAGACCGTCAGAGCAACACAAAATGGATCAGAACGCAGATCCAAAGAAAACCAAATTAAGTCCCAGACAAACAAAATGGTGCTATGATTAAGTACATTAACGTATCTAAGACTGGACCTAGAGGCTAGGCGAAGACTGCTACATCATCAAAACATAGAAAAAGGAGGGCGCCTGGGTGGCTCAGTGGGTTAAAGCCTCTGCCTTCGGCTCAGGTCATGATCTCAGGGTCCTGGGATCAAGCCCCATATCAGGCTCTCTGCTCAGCAGGGAGCCTGCTTCCCCCTCTCTCTCTGCCTCTCTCTCTGCCCGTCTCTCTGCCTACTTGTGACCCCTTCTCTCTGTCAAATAAATAAATAAAATCTTTAAAAAAAAAAAAAAAACATAGAAAAAGGAGTCTATGAGACACAAAAAGAATTAGAACCCATCCAGACAGTCCCAAGGAACCTAAGCCAATGGGATTTAAGTATCACATCCCATTAGTAAATAGATCCCCATTTTGAACTGGATGCAGCTGATTAGCTTAACCAGAAGCCATGAAATATTTGATAAATGCAAATCCTCTCATTCTGATTCCACACTTACCAAGTGCTTCCTGATTCTGCCCTCAAAGAGAATATGCTATCATAAGACTTCGAATAATTCAACACAGTGATTGCTCAGGGTAACGTACAAAGTGGGTTTCTAATTATCATCTGGCTTCCCCTGTAACTTGCTGGCTTGGAGAAAGTGCTACGGACAAACACACAAGTACAGCAGCCCACAGGGTTCTAGTTCTCCTTGTAAATTACTGGGCATTATGAAAACTATCTGCCTCCTTCTCTTTTTAGTGTTTCTGGGGTCCCAATCACTGCTGGACCCCAAAAGTGCACATTTAATCAAGCCTCCACCTAGAGTATGCCGCCAAGCTCTAGCTGGCCTTTCCTTAGTAGCTACTGCCTCTGATGCTGAGGATACATTCACGTCTGGGGCTACCACATCTTCATCAAAAATACCTGATAAGTTCAACTGGGCATGCTGAAGAAAGTTCATGCTCTGGAACAAGCAATCAAGCTCATTGAAGTCCATCCTTGAGTTTCTCATACTATCTGAGATCCTTGGCAAGCAAATATTAGTTTCCTCATCTATAAAGTGGAGGAACTGGGCTAGGTCTTTTTTCAAAGATTTTTAATGACACATTAAGTAATATATTAATGTATTTTCTCTGTAAGCACATAAAACAGTAGAGAGAACAACCCCCCAGTTGTTGTCTCCTGCTTCTACTGCCCCAAGGTGAGCACCGTTATTGCATATGACTCCTTCCAAACCTTTAAGCATTTATATGTCTACATACGTATAGCTACTTATAAAATACAGTGTTGTTCACTTTATGTTTAATAAATGGTTCCACATTGTACATCTTGCTCTGTGATTTGCTTTGTGTTTGTTTGTTTTCCCAAATATGTTTATTTTTTCAGTGTTACAAGATTAATTGTTCATGCACCACACTCAGTGCTCTGTAATTTGTTTTTACTAAGCATTATATCTTGGAGATTTTTCCATAGCAGAACATACAGCAAACCCTTAGTCTCTTTAATTGTTGCCTAATATTCCATTAGATAACTATACTCTACATTTGTTCACTATTTGTCAAGTGGGGGTTATTTAGACTTTTTCCAATATTTACCCTCTACGAAATGTTGCAAAAAATACCCTTGCCCATGCTTTATTGTGCACATAAAAGAGAGTAGCTAGAATAGCTCCAGGAAGAAGAACTACCAAATGATGGTATCTGAGTCTAGGCTCAAGTTCTAGTCCCTAGACCACCTCAATCACAGGAGGGTTTATTAAAAATAGAGAAAGAAATACATGAGAAGAAAGAAGAAGACAGCTTTATTGGTCCCATCTCAGACCTTCTGAGCCAGAATTCATGGATGTAGAAGCCAAGAGCAATGCTTTGAACACTTAGGGGGTTTGCATAGTAAAGTGGGGGAACTCCTAGACCACACAGCTCTGGTGCTGTCGGTCTCTAAAAATGTACTAACATGCTCACCTACCAACCATTCTATGTGCAAGGCACTGCGTTGGGAGCTTTACACGTTTCCTATTGAATTGTAACTGCCACCATCCAGAACCAGAGCTGGGTTGGTTGCAGTTACATCTGGATTCCAATCCAGAGTTAGGTCTAAGAAAATAGATGACAGCCCATGGACACAGTGCTTTACAACCAAGCACACCCCCAGAAGAGTTATCTTTCACCTCCACATCCCACCCCTGTGACTGTTCCTTCCATCCATGTCTGTTTCCACCATGGCTCCCTCCCAGCATGTGCTCTGATGAGCTCTGAATCCCTAATGTGTGCTGCCCCCCTGCTGGAGGGAGATTGGCCTGTTGCTCCAACAGTTCAGTTTTCCTCTTATTTTCCCTGTCACTACCAAATCTGCCAGAAAAGCCTCTCTCCTTAGACAAGAGGTGAGGAAAGGGAAGCTAAATGAGCAAAAAACCCATGTCTGTTGTGCTTAGAAAATTACAGAGCAAAAAAAAAAAAGAAAAGAAAATTACAGAGCAGAGAAAGCCAAAAATATTAATATATTAATAATTATATTTAGTGAAGACTTTCCCATTAAATGAAACCTTGAAAGGTAGGTACTATTATGTGCATTTTATATATAAGAAAACCGAGCACAGAAATGTGATGAAATTTACCCAAGAGCACTAACCAGGGAGAGGTAGACCCAGCATTCAAACCCAGGTCTGACTGCTACCAAAGCACAACTGTCTTTCGTCTCTAAGCCACATGTCTGTGATTTTTATCCTTCCCCCTTTCTGAACATTTATGTTGGACTTCATTGCTGAAATATAAGAAACAACCTTGAGCGTGAAGTTTAAAGGAGTGTAGCCCACGAAAATCTTCATCAATTCATCTGGAAGTGTTCAGCAGGGATCACACATTATGCTGAGTCACATCAGAAATTCATGCCAGCCTTTAATTCTTTACACTCTCTGGCATGCTAACACCAGATGGATTTATGTACCACTAAACTTAGATAGCTTAAAACACCTCATTGCCTAAGCCCTCGGTAATTCTGATAAAATACATGTAGCTGCACTTATAAATCATTATCTTGACGTACATTTTAGAAATTGAAAATAATGTTTTCCAAGAACTTGTTGGACAGTTGCAACTCACTATCATTGCTCTCTATGCCCTGTATCTCTGTACTAGGACACCTTTCACATAGTTACCACGGACTGAATTGTGCCCTCCCTCCCAAAAAAAAAAAATAATATGTTGAAGCCCTACCCCCCAATGTGATGATATTTGGGAACTTCGGGAGGTGATTAGTCTTAGATGAGTTCAAAAGGATGCGGCCCTCATGATGGGATCAGAGAGCTGTCTCTCTGTCATGGGAAGACATAGCAAGAAGGCAGCCATCTGCAAACCAGGAATAGGTCTCACCAGAACCCTGCCATGCTCTGGCACCCTGATCTCAGTCTGCCAACCTCCAGAACTGTAAGAAAATAAATTTCTGTTGTTTAAACTGGACAGGTTATAATATTTTGTTATGGCAGCCCAAGTTGACTAAGACAATAATATTACACCACTTTGTGTTTTGGTCATTTTTACACATTTAAGATAAAATTAACACAAAGTTTGTTTGTTTTATTTATGACTTAGTTCAAATTTAGTTAAATGGAAGAATGTCCTTATTCTTAGAATGAAAAGCTAAAGTATTTAGCTCTAATGAAAAGTATTTAGCTTTAGTGAAGTATCAGGATGACTACAACTTAATTTCAATGATCCTTGAAAAACTTATAGAGAGAGAGATAAAAATCACAAAATGTTAACAATTGTTGAATTTAAGTGAAGAGTATACAGGTACTCATTCCATTCTTCTTTCATTTTTCTGTAGATGTCTAAGTTTGAAAAATGAAGTTGGAAGTGTATTAGTCAGATACTGTTGTGACATTGTTGTATAACAAACATCTCCAGAATCTCAGTAGTTTACAACAAAAAGCTTTCATTGATTTCTCATCCACAGGTTTACAGATTGGCTGGGAAGCTCAGCTTTAAGATGTAGGTTAGGTTTATTTCTGCTTTACATATCCCTAGAGTGAGACAAGTAGCTACCCACCATATGCTCGTCTTGTAGCAGATGAAAGAGTCCAAGCAGTTAAGAGAAACAAACAATGTTTCCTCAGATTGGAATCGCAATGATCATTTCTTCTCATATTCCCTTAGTCATATCAAGATATGGTCAAGCCCAGTGTCAATAGGTCTAGAAAGCATATTACACTCACATGAACATAGCAAGTATGGGGAGAAAAGAAAGAATTGATGACAAGTAATAAATCTATCACAGAGGAAACATCTCTTAAATATCAAAAGGCTCAATGGGGTAAAACATCAGACAAGAGGAAGAGAGTATTTATACCTAATACAACATGATGTTTTTTTTTAAAGGTCAATTTTGAAAGATCAAAGGAGGCCTCGCTGAAGAAGTCATGTTACAAAGCACATGGAGTCATAAGGATGGATAAACACTTTTTTTCACTTTGCCTGGTAATGGGGTATGCGAAGTGAGGTAAGTGATTTTAACAAGGAGGGTGCTTTTTGAATACTACCTACCTTCCAGCCATTCAGGATCCCAGAGAACACGGGCCCTAAGGCATCTGCCCTGATTCACTGTCCCTCCAGCCAGACAGTCATGAGGAACTCTGGGATAAAATTCAACCTTGAGCTGTGCTTTGGACTTCTGACTTCTTTTACAATAAAATGTGCTTTCCCTGACACTGAGCAAATGACCCTGAAAATCAGCATTTCTTGTACTAATGCAGTCTCTAAATACTAACTTTTCCATAATGGTCATCACAATTACTAAATGGAGTCTTTTCTGTATATTAAATTTTGAAACAGCAATTTTCAAGGTGTCCAGGTGAAATTTAAATTATGAGCAGTATAAAATCAAATATATAAACATGTTGCTATCGATATACACTTACATATGATATATGTCATAATAAATATTTCATATGTAAATATAAATACATTTGTAAATACATATTAAAAACCAAATTCATAAAATATTTTGTGTTCCCCTTCAGTGTAGCATTTGTAATCAAAATAACTTATTAAGAGAAGAACAATGAAGGTCCAGAATAAAGTTCCTTTTATAAAATAGCTACATCACCAAGCAGATTATATTCCTGACCCTGAACTGAAGGAGTTTGTCAGCTTTCTTTCTTTCCCAGTACATCAGCCCTGTTGGGCTTCAGTCCAGAAAGCCTCTCTGCTTTAGCTCACTTCATCTCTTACTGATCTTTACTCACCAGATGTGTATCTCATGTAACAAATCTGTTCACTTGATTCCAACCACTTTGATCAAACACAGAAGAGAACAGAGATAAAGGAGAAAGCTTCCCTTACTAAGCGTAGAGCAGAAAATCCTCATATTTCAGAGTCTTTTGTTTTTAATAATATAATTTTTCTCTTAACTTACCTATTTAAAAATTAGTTACACCAATAGCATGGAGTTCTGAAAGTTCCAGTTTGAAATTAATCTTATACTTTATAAGATTTTAATTGCTACGAAGTTTTGTTTCATCCTTCTTCTTATTGAAAAATCTTATTGCAAAAATATTCATTTGTTTTCAGCTCGGGTAAAATTATAAACCTTATAGTGGAAAATTTAAATGCCAGAGAGCTTCCTTCTATTTTGTAATTTAATTTGTAAATAAAGTCAAATTTTAACAACTAGACGTTTCACTACACTTGTTCGTCATTCAAATTAACTACCAGAAGAAAAGAAAGATTATCTTTTTGGTTGCTTCAAACCTTTTTCTAAAACCATTTAGCTTTGTTCCCATTGATTCAAGCAATAAGAGACCTAATGTTCCTTGAACAACTTATATTTGAAAATGCTTTTTGCTTCCTGAAAATATTCAAGTTTTATAACATTGGGATTTTTTTCAATAAAGTGGAGTTCAAGAATATAGGCAAATCTCTCACCAGGGACCTTTGAAATATTGCAGTATATCAGCAATTCGATTTAAACACTAAAAATAGTTTTTTTATATCACACATTTTCTTAAGGTCTGATAGATTTATACTTCCTTCTATAAAACCAATTAATTTTTGCTACTAGGCATCCATCACTAATATACACTAATATCTAAGTGTTTGTTTTAAATACATGATAAGGTGCCAATTAAAAAGAAATCCTTTTTCAGTTACTTGAATTCTGTCAGAGCAGTGACTCTATGCATATGGAAACAGTCCTAGTTAGCCACAAAACAACCCCAACAATATATCGATAAATTAAAACTGAAATATGTGTATGACCTGATTTTTCTCGAAGTTCCAGGTCACCTAAAAAGTAATTACTCAAATTGTACTGACTTTTTCATCTAAGACCCTCTCCTAAGTATTTCTAGGATTCCTCATGGGTGTTTCACCAGATAGCCCCACAAGCTCTGCATGGCCCACTGTGCCCCACTTCTCCTCAAGCCTCTACTGGACTCTACCTCTGCTCCTGCTCCAGCCACAGAGGGTGACAGTACATTGTGAAGCTAGGGGATACCTCTCCTCACTGTATACACCCACCCGGATGTTTGCTTATTCTTTTGATGTCTTACAGAAATTTAAGTGAAAATCATTTCCTGTTTCTCCTGGTCCACATAGAACTCACACAGGAGACCAAAGAGGGCTAGCCTCTGAGATAGATCTAAATAACACAGACAAGTTTGCATTAGAATTCCCCTTTCTAAGTGGCAACTTATATGACAAGAATGAATTCCTCTCCTGGGAGAGTTCTTTCGCTTACCAGCTTCCCATCCCTTAGGGCTAACCCAACACTTTCCATATGACTCCAGAAATATCTGGATCTCACTTTAAATCTAAGACCCCTAAACCCAGTGATTACCTGCATCTAAAATAATATGTAGGGGCGCTTGGTTGTTTCAGTCAGTAGAGCATGCAACTCTTAATCATAAGTTCGAGCCCCATGTTGGGTGTAGAGATGACTTAAAAATAAAATCTTTTAAAAATTAATAAATAAAGTGCTATGTGAATATGACTAAAACATTTTCAAAACCACTGTTTGTATATTAACATACAAACTTCCAGCTCTCATAGCTTAACTTTCGAGATGTGTGTTGTAGTAGACATTTGTGGGTGTTCTGACTGAAAAGCCTATTTGGGGGCAATTTTTTAATCTTCAGAGTCCTGCATCTTCAAGGTAGAACCCAAGAAACTCAGCCTCCCTTGTAGCCAGAGCTCAAATATGTGACCTTGACCTTACCAATATGGTGTTCATAATGAGGCTTCAATTTGGAAGCGAGTCACTTGAGAAAGGAGGCTCGGCACACAACCCAAAGTGGTGGTAAGGCTTACAGTAAAACTGTACGGCTTTCTTAGACTTCATCTATGCAGAGATCAAAGCAAGAGACAAACACTCTCTTTTTTCTATTTGCCTTTGTTTGCAGGATTCCAGAGCACTCCTAGGAGCAGCCTCAATATTCTATGAAGCTTTCACTGAAACAGCTCTTCCTGTGTTTCTCACAGCCTTTCCAAGTTACACGGGACTCAAACATGAACCCAAGAGTGACTACACCCTATTCAGAGTACGTCTTCCTGACTGATGACTAAGTTTCTTTCATTGGGTATTTTCAGCAAAACTGACTTATTCTTCCCCAGATAAGATCCCTCAAGGCTGCTACATATAGGTATGTGGTGGGCCTACCCCATAATTTCACTCTAGTCACACTCAAACCCCACTTAGACTCAAGCCAGTGTCCCTACTGTAATTAATATCTTAAATGACTAAATTACCAAAGAATGAGCTTATTCTAACAAACTTAAACATGTTTAAGTAAATAATCAAATAATCAAAACATTCCATATCAACATTTTAGGGTCACAAAAAAGGTATTTTCACTACTAGTACAATTCTAAGCCCCATCCAACAACGCAAGAAGCTCCCCATTTTTTCCCCCAGGGTTCTACTAGGATTCCCAAGGACCTCCAGTATTGTTTACTTAAAGAGTTAATTCCCATCTGAGCCTCATCAGACAGCCCAACAGCCCTGGCAGTTTCTTCCAACAGGAGTCAGAACCATCCAGGAAAATGGCCCATTTGCTGTTACTATTGTAATTCCGTCAGTGCTGGGCCAGAGACTTTCAAGTATGAGCTACATTTTGTGCCCAGATCCAGCCTCTCTTAGGATTGCTCTAAGCTTGGCCAGACTCACTTTGCTGACTTTTCAGAAGGATAACTAAAACGCAAATTCTATGCTCCGGAAGAGACCATCTCAAATTCTTAGTTATTCAATCCTTAACAAATCCAATCGAGGCCACTAATAGTCCTGATTGACTATCTTTTAGGAAAACTATTTCCATCCCCTCTCTTAGAAGTAAAACATGTATATCTAGTTGACATTTACTAAATAGAACACAATGTGTGCATTCTCAGGTTCAGGGTAACCTCATACCTTTACCTGAGAGCAATGGATGGGTGTTTACTGACCCAGAATCAAAGAGCCTATTCTGAAGAACTTCCTTAACAAAAGTAGTCCGTTCCAAAGGTAAAGACATTTTTACCTCCATAAAGCCAAATTACCAGCCACCCTGAGAATAGTTTCCTCAGTAAATCTTTTAGAAGTCCTTCTGTGTAGTTTTTAAATCTAAAACAACTGAAAGCAATGCTTTCTTACCTAAAAAAATCATTTTTAAAGTCTTTTTAAATTAAATTTTATACATGTATTTTTTTAAAGGACTACCTGCAGATGGTCCAAATTCAAAATACACAAAGTAGATGTCTCTCCTGCCCCATTTGCCTTTTCAAAAACAACCATTCTTTGTAATATTTTATAATTCCTGCTAGAGGTTGTGGAAGAATCAATGCCAGCATCATACTTCTTTGGAAGCCTCTTGAGTCAACTTCTTCATTTGCAACTTTCCACATGTTGAGATTCTAAGGTGTGGCAGTTTCTGTATTTTTGTCTGGTTCTTATAATTATTTTGATCTGCTACCTTACTATCAAGTAGGGTCTTCCACTTTTCTTCCTCTTCCCCAATGCAAGACAGTGGCTATTTTAGCCCTTACAAGTAGCTTTGTTTTGCAGAGTAAGGAAGTTGTGTTTTTGGTTAGATTTTGCCTATTGTTTTCTTTACCCAATATAATTGGCTGCTAATTCTGATTTTTTAAGTTTTCCTGAGATTATGCTCCTTATTCCAAAAAAACACACACAGCATGTCAAAAACTGTGAAGGGTCTGAGATTTTAACTGACTTACAAATAACACTTAGCCTCCCACAGTCTGAGGGATGCTGGCAGAAGAGATGAGACTCCTGGGTCCGAGACAAAGGATGGTTTATTACTCATAGCAATTAGCCAGAGTACCATCATTTGTGCCAGTTCCTCAAACCTCAGTTCCTGCAGTGTGATGTCAAGAAGATGAAAACATGCCTGCCTATGAAGTACAGTGCATTACAGGAGAGCAAACAGCTTAAGGATCCCAAATCATTTATAATGGGAAGTAAGGTCCCATTATAAATGATCCCAAATCATTTATAATGGTTATCAGACTTTTGCCCCAGAAAGAGACATCTTTATTATCTGGTCCATTTATGATACTTCCTCCATTGCTTTAGAGGGAAACACTATCTCTATCTTCCAAGGCTATTTACTACACAAACATCCTTGAAAAGACAGTGCATAATAAACATAATTAGCACCACTGCTCACAAGATGTGCAGATATGAAAGATTAGAGAGAATTACCTCCAAAAAGACTGTGCCTCCAATCTGCTAGATACTGGTAGGAATTTCAATCCATTTATTCTGTAAGTTTTTATTGAGCACGTACTTTGTTCCAGGGGCCATTACCAGTGTCCACTCCAGGAAATAATGTAGGTAGAGAATTTTTTTTAAACTGTGGAGAGACAAGTGTTAGCTATTTTTCCTATTACCACGGTTGATCTATCTTTTTAGTCTTTGCCAATAGAAGAGATGACATATATGTCCATTTCTTTTGCAGGTTATCTTTCCATATCTATAAAAGTCTTTAACTCCACAGCAGGGGTTTAGTTGAAGAGACAGATTCCTAAAATGCCAGAGCCCTGGTTTCTTCTGCACAGAACAGGATTTTCTCTGATCATAGCCAGTTTTCCTGGGGTTTTCAGTCCCTTCCTTTCATAAAGTGATGAAGAGAGAAACTGATTAGCCTGGAACTCAAAAATGTAAAAATTCTCAGTTATGAAATCACACAGTACTTAAGCACATTTAAAAATGTTAGGCCAAAGATTGTTCCATTGGAATCCTTTCTAATTTAAGTTAATTTGTTCTGTCTATTCAGAATTTGGCATTGTGTATACTTAACTATGGTGTGTTATATAATGAATAAAAAAAGTACTGGTAACTCTGAACATTCTTAAGATATATTCATGAAACAAAATTTTTAAAATAAAAAATCAACCATTTGCAAATTAGTATATAATATATAGTTTGAGTAGTACAAAAAAAAACCTTAGGTAAGAGAATATAAATTAATTTCAGGGGATTTTGTTTTGTTTTATTTTTGTTTCTTTTTTCTTTTTTTTAACAACTCAGTGAAATATAATTGGCATGCCGCAAACTACAATTATTTAAAGTGTACAAAGGAGTTTTAACATACGGATATATCCATAAAATCGTCATCACAGTCAAGATAACATTCACCTAAATTGTCCATGTGCCCTTGTGTAATTCCTTCCTCAAACAGAGTGAAAAAGCAACCTATGGAATGGAAGAAAATATTTGTAAAACATATATCGATAAAGGGTTAAGAGCCAAAAATATAAGGAACTCCTAAAACTCAATAGCAAAAATAAGTAATTTTATTATATGTGCTGCTGAAGTAAGCATGTAAAAACAAATAATTAAATAACCCAATTTAAAAATGGGCAAAAGAAAAAAATAAAATAAAATAATTTAAAAAAAAATGGGCAAAGGACTCAAATAGGTATTTCCCCAAAGAAGACATAAAATGATCAAAAAATATATGAAAAGATGCTTGACTTCACTAATCATCAAGGAAATGCAAATCAAAAGCACCACAAGATATCACCTCATATCTGTGGGGGTGGCCATTATCAAAAAAAAAAAAAAAAATCAAAATAGCAAGTGATGCTGAGGATGTGGAGAAACTGGAATCCTTGTGCACCATTAGTGGGAATACAGAATGGAGCAACTGCTATAGAAAACAGCATGAGAGTTGCTCAAAAAATTATAAAATAGAACAACAATATAAGCCAGCCCTCCCACTTCTGAGTATTTATCCTAAAGAACTGAAATCTGGATCTCAAAGAGATATTTGCATACCCATGTTCATGACAGCATTATTCACAATAGCCAAGAGGTGAAAGCAACCTAAGTGTGCATGAACAGATTAATAAATAAAGAAAATGTGGTGTATACACACACACATACAGGAATACTATTCAGCCACGAGAAAGAAAGAAATCCTGTTATCTGCTACGAAAATGAACTGTGAGGATACAATTTCATTATGCTAAATGACGTAAGTCAATAACAAAAGGACAAATGCAGTATGATTCCAGTTATATGAGGTACCTAAAGTTGTAATCAAACTCATAGAAACAGAATGAAGAGTGGTCGTCAGGAGCAGGAGGGAGGGGGAAATGGAGAGGTGTTGTTCAATGCATATAGAGCTACATTCATGCAGAGATTTGCTGGACAACAGTGTGCTTCTAGTTAACAATACTGTGCTGTACACTTAAAAATTTTGAAAAAGAGATTTCATGTGATTTTTTACCCCAATAAAAAAGATTAGTTAGGAAGGACAATTACCAAGTAAATATCTGAAATGTCAGGCAAAGATGAATGCTATGAAGAAAAATAAAAACCAAGGAAAAATAATAAAGACAAAAAATCCAGTTGTACATGTATGGGTCTATCTATTTCAGAACTCTCCAGTCTGTCCCATGGATCTAAATGTGTATCTATCATTATGCCAAATGACACTGTCCTTCTTTTTAACTATTTTATTAAAGGAGGTATGATGGATATATGAAACTCTGTATGTATTTTACTTTAAATATCTTATAGTTTTATTTGCCAATTATACCTCAATAAACCTGGGAGTAAAACTGTATTTGGAGAATTCAGTGAAAATTTTTTAAAAAGGCTGGTGATTGGGAAAAAAATCTGTACATATTTAATGTACACAACTTGAAGAATTTGGAGGTAAGTATATATTGTTTTCATAATAGGCAACTCTGTATATTTTTTTAATTTTTATAACATTTATTTTCTTCCCTCTGGCATGTACATGTCTATTTTTCTTTTTTATTAATTATTTTTAATTAATATATAATGTATCATTTGTTTCAGGGGTACAGGTCTGTGATTCATCAATCTTACACAATTCACAGCACTCACCATAGCACATACTGTCCCTAATATCCATCACCCAGTCACCCCATCCCTCCCACCCCTCTCCACGCCAGCAACCCCTAGTTTGTTTCCTTAGATTAAGAGTTTCTTATGATTTGTCTCCCTCTCTGGTTTCATCTTGTTTCATTTTTTTTCCTCTCTTCCCCTATGATCCTCTGTTTTGTTTCTTAAATTCCACATACCAGTGAGAGTATATGATAATTGTCTTTCTCTGATTGACTTATTTCACTTAGCATAATACCCTCTAATACCCTCTAGCCACATCATAGCAAAGGGCAAGATTTCATTTTTGATGGCTGTGTAATATTCTATTGTGTATATACCACAGCTTCTTTATCCATTCATCTGTTGATGGACATCTAGGTTCTTTCCATAGTTTGGCTATTGTGGACATTGCTGCTATAAACATTGGGGTGCAGGTGCCCCTTCGCATCACTACATTTGTATCTTTGGGGTAAATACCCAGTAGTGCAATTGCTGGGTCATAGGGTACCTCTATTTTCAACTTCTTGAGGTAACTCCACACTGTTTTCCAGAGTGGCTGCACCATGGAGATAAGTGTAACTATATCCATGATACCATAACCACAATCTACGCTTTACACGTATCTACCTATAAATTATTTTTTTAATCCATTACCTATAAATTTTCCTCCTGTTGTCCTTATTTATTGCATGAAAAGAACATTTAACATAAGATCTATCCTCTTAGCAAAATTTTAAGTATATAATACAATATTATTAATGAGGAATCTAACATGGTCAAACTAATAGAAGCAGAAAATAGTTGAATTGCCAGGTTGCCAGGGCCTGGGAAGATGAGGAAACAAGAGGATTAGTCAAAGAATACGAAATTTCAGGTATTCGAGATGAATAAATCCTAGAGATTGATGGACCGACCGCAGAGTGCCTATATTCAAAAAGGCAGCTTTGGACACTATTATTGAAGCCATATAAAAACAATGATTATTGAAGCCATATAAAAACTCTTGAAATCAAGTAGAGTAAAAAAGCTTTATTCTTTTTCAAACTTGTCTTGACTATCTGGAATCACTGTATTTTAATGTAAATTTTAGAATCAGCTTATCAATTTCTACTAAAAATTTCTTTAAAGATTTGGATTGGAATTGAGTTAAATGTCAATTTGTGCAGAATTGACATTTTAACAATATTGACTCTTCCAATCTATGAGCCTGGTATATCCTTCCTCTTATTTAGGTCTTCTTTATAAATTTCTCAACAGTGCTTTGTAGTATTCAGTATACAGGTCTTGAACATCTTTTGTGAAATATATCCCTAAATATCTCATATGCTGGTACTAACGTGAAGAGTATTGTTTACTTAATTTAAATTCTTGTATTTTGTATATTGATTTAGTATCCTAAACTTGCTAAGCTCACTTACCACTTCTAGTTGCTTTTTATAGATTCATTGGGATTTTCTACATAGACTATTATGTTTTCTGTGAATAAAGACAGTTTTACCTTTTTTTTTTTTCCAGTCCGTATGACTTTTATTTTTATTACCTTATTTTGCTGGTTAGGGCATTTATTCTAATGCTAAACAGAAGTGCTGAGAGTAAACACTCTTGCCTTGATGCCAATGTTAAAAGGACATCATCAGGGAGAAAAAAAAAAGGACATCATCAATCTTTAATCATTAAATATGATGCTGGCCATAATATTTTCATAGCTATTCTTTATCAGATGGGAAAATCTCTTATATTCTTAGTTTTCTGAGTTTTCATCAGGAAGCTATGCTGAATTTTGTCAAATGCTTTTTCTTTTTTTATTATTATTGGGGTACAGGAGCAGAAGGAGAGAGAGAGAAAAAATCTTAAGTAGGCTCCATGGTAAAAAAAATAATAATAATAATAATTCTAACAACTTTTGCACATCTGGAAAATACTTTGACTTCCCCCCCCCATTTTTAAAATATATTTAAGCTACATGTAGATTTCTAAAATAATAGGGATTATATCGTTTGGTACTTTAAACTTGATGGTTTACTATTTTCTGGTTTGCACTCTGTCATATGTAGTTTCAGTTTTCTGTATGTAATATGTCATTTTCCTTTGACTGATTTAATTATTTTTTTTTATTTCTGCTTTTAAGCAATTTAATTATCTCCTTTGTGTGGTTTTCCTCATATATCCTCTGACTGGGGTTTGTCAAGCTTTTTAAATCAATAGGGTTTACTGTTTTCTCAAGTTGGGTAATATTTCAGCCATTATTTCTTCAGACCTTTTTTTTCTGCCTTTCTCTCATCTCTCTTTCTTCCTTCTGAGACTCCAACAGCATGTATGTGAAGATACTGAAGGTCTCCCACACTTTGCTAGTGTTCTGTTCATTGTTCTGCCTTTTTTTTTTTCCCTCAGTGTTTCATTTAGGATAGTTTCCATTACTGTTTCTTCAAATTCTCTCATTTTTCCCTCTATAGTGTATAATCACCTTTTAAATTCCATTCAGTGTATTTATATCTCAAACATCATATGTTTCATCTCTAGAAATTCAATTTGGGTCTTATTTATGTCTTTCATTTCTCTCTTCATCAAGCTCATGCCTTTCTCTGCCTTTTTCAATATACAGAATATATTAGAATAGTTGATTTATTGTCCTTTTCTACTAATTCTATCATCTATCTAATTCCACCATTTGTGTTTGTATTTATTAATTGACTTTTGTCTTCATTATGGATATTTTACTATCTTTTTGAATGCTTAGTAATTTTTTATTAGATGCCAGACATTGCAGTTTTTACGTTGTTGGATACTAAGTGCTTTGCACTTCTTTAAATATTTTTGGATGTTTTTCAGGGACTCAGAAAGTTTCTTGGAAATGAATATTAGTTTTTTTCTCGTTACATATTTTTAGGCTCTGTTCTAAAATTTACTTGGAAACAGATATTTTGAGATTTGCTTCTAAGCTTTATTAGGCAGATTTAAACAGCCATTAGTCTAGGGCAGGGTTCAGCAAACTTTTTATAAAGGACCACATAGTTAATAGCTAGGCTTTGTGGGCCACATATAACCTGTTGCATACTCTTCTTTACTTGCCTTCAACAACTCTTTAAAAAAGTAAAACCAGGGGCACCTGGGTGGCTCAGTTGGTTGAGCGACTGCCTTCAGGCTCAGGTCATGATCCTTGAGTTCCGGGATCGAGTCCCACATCGGGCTCCCAGCTCCACGGGGAGTCTGCTTCTTCCTCTAACCTTCTCTCCTCTCATGCTCTCTCTCACTTTCTCTGTCTCTCTAATAAATAAATAAAATCTTTAAAAAAAAAAAAAAAAAAGTAAAACCAGGGAACAGGGTGGGGTGGTGGATTAAATAGGTGATGGGGATTCAGGACTGCACTTGTGATGAGCACCAGTGCTCTATATAAGTGTTGAATCACTAAATTGCACACCTGAAACTAATATTACACTGTAAACTAACTGGAATTTAAATAAATAAATATGTTAAAAATAAAAAAGTAAAACCATCCCTAGTTGTACAAAAAAAGGCCAGATTTGACCCGCATGCCAGAGTTTTCTAGCCTAAGCCTTTCCACTCTGACTGGTAGAAACACAAACCATTCCTGGCACCATGTGAGCTCCATGGGCTATTCTGCCTTATCCTTTCTGAATAAATATCTGAGAGCTATGTCTAGAACTCCTCTCTGGTCACTGTCTTCACTCCAGTGCTCTGCCTTTTCCATTTTAAGTGCCTTGACCTTCATGAATTCTGCACTCTATCTCCTCAACCAAGGGAGAGTGCCAGGTTCTGGTTGGGCTCTTCTCCCTGCACTGAAACCTAGAAATTCCCATTATCTTGTAGTTTGGACAATCACTGGGCTCTCCTACTCTGTGCCCTTCTCTCAAAGATCACTTTTCTATACTTCCTGTTGTCGAATATCTGGAAACTATTGTTTCATATCTTTTGCCTGGTTATTTAGTTGTTTAAGATAACTCATCTGTGGTTAATTAACCATGAACAAAAATGGCAGTCAAGAATATAATTATTAACTATTTACATAAAATCAAATATTAAGCTCAAGCAAAAGCATCACAGTTTTTTCCTACCACTTAACATAATTAAAATTATGTTCATATATAACATAAACCACAAGAAGAAAATATTTCCCCTATGACCCAGCAATTACACTACTAGATATTTACCCAAAGAAAACAAACATAGTGGTATGAAGGGGCACCTGCACCCCCAATGTTTATAGCAGCAATGTCCACAATAGCCAAACTATGGAAAGAGCCCAGGTGTCCATCAACAGATGAATGAATAAAGAAGATGTGGCATAGATAGATACACACACACACACACACACAAATAGAATATTACCCAGCCATCAAAAAATTATATCTTACCATTTGCAATGACATGGATGGAACTAGAGGGTATTATGCTAACTCAATCAGAAAAAGACAATTATCGGGCCCCTGGGTGGCGCAGTTGGTTGGGCGACTGCCTTCAGCTCAGGTCATGATCCCGGAGTCCCGGGATCGAGTCCCACATCGGGCTCCCAGCTCCATGGGGAGTCCGCTTCTCACTCTGACCTTCTCCCTTCTCATGCTCTCTCTCACTCTCTCTCTTCCTTAATAAATAAATAAATAAAATCTTTAAAAAAAAGAAAGAAAAAGACAATTATCATATGATTTCACTCATATGTGGAATTTGAGAAACAAAACTGAGGATCATAGCGGAAGGTAGGAAAAAATGAAATAAGATGAAATCAGAGAGGGAGACAAACCATTAGAGACTCTTAACTCTAAGAAACAAGGAGAGGTGGAGGGGGTGGGTAAGGAGAGCATATGATGTAATGAACACTGGGTATTCTATACAACTGATGAATCCTTGAACTCTACCTTTGAAACTAATAATATACTATACATTAATTTAAATGTAAGTAAAACTAAGGAAATATTAAGATGACAAATTTTTTTTCCTAAAGATTTATTTATTCATTTTTTAGAGATAGTGCATACAAGCAGGGGCAGGGGGGAGAGACAGAAGGAGAGAGAGGGAGGAAGCAGACTCCCAGAGCCCAAATGGGGCTGTCTTACGACCCTGAGAACATGACCTGAGCCAAAACCAAAATGTTTAATGAATTAAACCACCCAGGTGCCCAGATAAATTTTTTATTTAATTGTACTATTTCCTGAGAATGAAGTAGTTGCTAAAAATTAACATTAGCTAAACAAAGGAAGCTATAGGACATGTGTCACCTGGATGTTGTAACTAAGACATGTTCCTATTTTTAAAATTTTGCAATATGGACTGATATCATATTTGATAAGTTAGTAAGCTTTATTTTCTAAAGAGCAATAGATATTTTTAGGGTTCTAAACAATTTGGTCTTGAAAAAAGAGTTTCACTTACTTATTTAAAAACTAGGATGGCAATTTTAGGGTTATATATTTAAAGCCTTTAAATGTATAGAATAAATAAATTCAACTTACATGGGTCTTTTAAGAATCATCAGCTAATTGCTCTGAATACCTCTAATGACTTCTTTCAGATTTTGTTTAGAATGCCAATTATTCTAAATGGAATGTTCACTCATGTTCTCTATAATTTTAAGTCTTTCCTATTTTAAAACTATTTCAGCTTGTGGTAATATTGCTTTCCGGCAATTAAGCTAAAAATGTGCCTTAAATATTCAACATTAGAACCTAAATTACATGGGCAATAACATCTCATCCATGAATTTCCAAGAAAAACTTTTTTTTAGAAATTAACTGACTGAGGTGCCTGGGTGGCTCAGTGGGTTAAAGCCTCTGACTTCAGCTCAGGTCATGGTCTCAGGATCCTGGGATCGAACCCCGCGTCAGGCTCCCTGCTCAGTGGGAAGCCTGCTTCTCCCTCTCCCATTCCCCCTGCTTGTGTTCCCTCTCTCGCTGTCTCTCTCTGTCAGATAAATAAATAAATAAATCTTTTAAAAAGAGAGAGAGAGAGAGAAGGCATATAAATATAGGAAATTAAATAATGCAAAGATTTAATAATTTAGTTATTTGCTATTTAGAAGATTTACTATTTAGTAAAAATGATGCCATTTATTAAAAATTCTAAAAAGTCAGCAATTTTACACATATTCTGTCTAATCCTCTCAAAAATTATTTAAGAAAAGGGGCAACTGGGTGGCTCAATTGGTTAAGTGTCTAACTCTTGATTTCCACTTGAGTCATGGACATAGAGTCATCGAATTGAGCCCTGCTTTAGGCTAGTGCTCAGTATAAAATCTGCTTGGGATCTCTCTCCCTCTTCCCCTCCCTCTGCTCATTCTCTGAATAAATAAATAAAAAGTCTTCAAAAAATTAATATGAGCGTATTAAACAGAACTCAAGTAACATCTCTCCCTTCTCCTTTCTCTATTTGTCTCTCTCTCTTCCACTCACTAACATTTTTCTTTCTCCTTTCCCATTGGCTTCATTCTCTAATGATCAATGGCTACCCAAATCTGAAACTAACCAGAATCATCCTTATACTTCCACACCAGAGAGAAAAGACAGCTTTTCTCTCCCAGCTTTACTTGGAAAAAAAATTTGAGGGGAAAAATTCTAATTGGTCTGCCTTAGGTCAAATGTTCACATCTTGGAGTGGTGATTGTTACCATAGGGATGAAGAACAATAATGGGTCCAAACAGAAAATTCCTTTACCACTAGGAGAAGGGGAAGCATGGTAAAGTCCCTGGAAGGGGAGCGGAGTGGCTCAGTCCATTAAGCATCTGCCTTTAGCTCAGGTCAGGATCCCAGAGTCCTGGGATCGAGTCCCACATCGGGCTCCCTGCTCAGTGGGCAGTCTGCTTCTCCCTCCACCTCTGCCCCTACCTTCTCCCCTGCTCGTGGGAGCTCTCACTCTCTCTCCCTCTGTCAAATAAATAAAATCTTTTTTTAAAAAAAGTTCCTGGAAGATACATCATAATTCCAGAATGCTCTTTTCAATACAACCAGGCTTCCTTTTTATTACTCACTCAAGAAACATGCAGCATAAGATTGAAAAGAAAGTATTTATGGGAAAAGTAGAATGTGAGCCTTCTTTAAGCTAATCATGGTTTTTTGCAAAAACATGCTCACTTATCTTGTTTTCTGGGTTTGGGTGATTTAAGATGTTTCTGTATCTACCAGGTTTCCTATAAAAATCTTTTATAGGAAAGAAAACAAGAAAACAAGGATTGTATATATATAATCTTTTATAGGAAAGAAAACAAGGATTGGCACAGTGCAACTGGCGGGCCAAATGTGATCTGCTACTAGCTTTGTAAAAAAGTTTTATTGAGACAAAGTTCATACAGTTTATTCATGTATTGTCATCACCTTTTGTGCTACAGTAGGAGAGTTGAGAAGTGTGGTCCACAAAGACTAAAATATTTACTGCCTGGCTGGCCCTTTACAGAAAAAGTTTAAAGACTCCTGATCTAGGTGCTTGATTATATTCAGATTTAGTTGTTTTGACCAGAATACTTTATAGGTATACTGTGCAATTATTTTGTATTCACATTATGAGGCACATAACACTTGCTTGTCCTACTCTCAGCAATAACATGTAATCACTTCAAAAAGTTAAATATTAGTTACCATATGACCCACCGATTTCATTCCTAGGTGTATAACCAAGAGAACTGAAAGCATACGGTCAAAGACTTGTGCACAAATGCTCTTAGCAGCATTATTCACAATAGCCAAAAATAGAAACAACCCAATGTCCATCAATCAATAACTGCATAAACAAAATGTGGTTATGTCCATACAAGAGATCATTCAACCATTAAAAGAATGAATGCTCTTACTTGCTACCAAGTACATGACCATAAAAACATTATGGTAAATGAAAGAAGCCATATTATATTATTCTGTTTAAATGAAATGTCCAGAGTAAGTAAATCCACAGAAAGTAAAAGTAGTTAGTGGTTGCCAAAGCCTGGTGGGAGGGAGAAATGGGGAACTACTGCTAATAGCCATGGGGCTTCTTTTAGAAGTGAAGGAAACCGTTCTGGGATCAGATAGTGGTGATGACTGCACCATTCTGTGACTATACAAAGAACCACTGAATTATACACTCTAAGGGTGAATTTTATCATATGCAAATTATTTATTCAGGTTGTATCAGCCCAATCCCTATCAGCATTTTAACTTACACTCCCATCATTTATGCATAATTGTTGTCTAGAAGCATTATTTTGTTAGAAGTTGCAAAACAGTTATTTTCTAATTCTACCATTCTTTCTGCATCTAAAATGTACTTCATTTATGAGGAAGAATTTTCCCTCATCAGCTACGCAGCTACATAAATATACAATTCATATAGGCAAGACAGGATATGCTTGGTTCTTTTCCTTTTTCAGCTTTTCAGAGAAATGACTGGTGCTCTGGCAACCTCCAGTGGTGAATGGTGAGATGTTTTGTTGTCATTACAAACTCACTGGTTTTTATATACATGCTGCGTTTCAGTTCAATGTAGTCAGTCTTTTTAATGTTGAACTGTCCCATGCACTGGGAGCTCCTCTCCAGTTGGCTCCTATGCCCTATTGGCATGATTTCATGATAGACTTTAAAAAAAATACATATTTATTAAGATATAACCCACATATTATACAATTAACCATTTTAAGGTATATTATATTTATTGTATTCACCGAATTGTGCAAGCATCGCCACAATGAATCTTAGAACGTTTTCATCCCCTGTGTCAGGCTCCCTGCTCAGTGAGGACTCCGCTTCTCCCTCTCCCTATGCCCCTCCCCCTGCTCCTTCTCTCTCTCTCTCTCTCTTGCTTACTCTCCCAAATAACTAAAATCTTTAAAAAAAATTTTCTTTTAGGAAATGTGCATTTATACTATCTTTTATAATTATGTACTTACCTTTACCACAGCTTCATGTTTTCTAGTGTACAATTGAATTGAGGTCTGAGATCATTTGCTTTCAGCCCGAAGTATTTCCTTTAGTATTTCAGGTAAGGTGGATCTCCTAGCAGTGAACTGTCTCAGTTTGTTTATCTAGCAATGTCTTTACTTCACCTTTTTTGCAGATGGTAAAATTCTCAGTTGGCAACTTTTTTCTTTCAGCTTTGAATATGTCATCCCACTATTTTCCAGCCTACATTGTTTCTGATTAGAAGTCATCTATTAATCTTATTGGAGTTTCCTTGTATGTGAAAAGGCATTTTTCTCTCTCTTCTTTCAAGATTTTTCTCTTTGTTTTGGCTTTAAATATTTTTACTAAGATGTGTCTGGATGTGGACCTCTGTATTTATCCCACTTGAATAGGATAAAATCCATCTCACTAGGAAGGAACAGTCAAAATACTGTGCTCTAAAGTATCTTTAAATAATTCATTTCTGGGGTGCCAGGTTAGCTCGGTTGGTTAAGTATCTAGATCTTGATTTCGGCTCCAGTCATCTCAAGGTTGTGGGTCGGGCCCGGGTCAGACTCTGTGCTGTGCATAGAGCCTGCTTGGGGTTCTCTCTCTCCCTCTCCCACTTCCCTTCCTTCCCCTAAAAAAATTCATTCATTCATTCACTCATTCATCCATTCATGTGATAATGCTACCAAATTAATACACATGCAGATAGCCTTACTTATTTGTTAGTTTTTATGTTTAAAGGTTCTTTTTCATTATTTTTGTTTTTAATTATGTAAACCAATATAGCAAAGTCAAAAAATATAAGAAGGTATATCCACAAAAGATTATCATTAGTCCTGTCTCCTCCACCTTGACCCCCAAACTTCTTTCTAATAACCATTTTTGCTTATTGTGGTTAATCATCCTGCCATTTTTTAAAATATAAGAATTGGCATGTAAGTACTCATACTCCCCTTTTCTTATACAAAAGTTAGCACATGGACAAAACATTCCTCACCTATATCTTCTTTATTCCTTTTTAAACTACATAATACTCTACTTTGTGGATGTACCATAGTCTGTTCAATCTGTCCCCTATTTATCAATGTATTGGTTTTCTATTGCTGCATAACAAATTATCACAAATTCAATAAACTAATAAAAAAATTTATTATCTCACAGTTTCTGTGGGTTGAGAGTCTGAACACAGGTTACCTGGGTCCACTGCTCTGTATCACACCAGGCTGAAGTCAAAGTATTGGCCAAGTCTGTGATCACATGTGAAGCTTAGAGTCCTCTTCCAAGTTTATTGGTTGTTAGCAGAATTCAGTTATTTGTGGTTTTAAAGTTAAGTTCCCATTTTCTTGCTAGCTGTTAGCTGGGATGATATTACCCAGGACCCTCTCCAGAGGTCCTCTCACACATGGGAGCTTACTTCTCCAAAGCCATCAAGACAATCTCTTTTTCAAGGACTCACCTAATTAGGTCAGACCCACCCAGGATGATCTTTAGACTAGCCCTAAGTCAAATGAATAGCCACCTTAATTATGACTGAAAGAGTCCTTTACCTTTGTCGTATAATGCAGTCTAATCCTGAGATTGCTATCCTATCATATTCACAAATTTTGCTTACACTCAAGAGAAGAGGATTGTACAAGGTATAAATGGGGCAAGAGTGAGAATCTTGGGTCTATCTTAGAATTCTGCCTACCACATTTAGCATTGCAAATGATGCCTGGCTGGCTCAGTCAGGGGAGCATGTAACTCTTGATATTGGGGTGGTGAGTTCAAGCCCCATGTTGGATGTAGAGATTACTTAAATAAATTAATGAAACTTAAAAAAAAAAAACAATGCTACAATGAACGCTCTGTGTATATGTTATTTTATATTTTATATTTTTGCTATTTATCTTTGAGACAAATTCCTACAAGGATTATGTCTGTGTGATTTTGCTATGTATTGCCACAAAGTTTCCTCCACAGAAGTCATACAATTTTGTATTCCCATTAGCAATGTAAGAAAGAGCCAGTTTTCAAACATCTTCACTAACAGACTATACGTCAAACTTCTAGGTTTTGTCAATTTTATTGGCAATAAATGGTGTTTTGTTGTAATTTAAATTTGCATTTTTTTTTTATTATGAGAGAATTTAAGCATACCTCTCATATATTTAAGGGACATTTTCAACTTAGAGCATGATGCATTCAAGCTTTTCAGATGATGGAAATGAAAAAGAAAATTTGGCACTGGGGAAAAGTATGAAAAAGTATTCAAAAAGTATGACTTTTTGAAAAGTTCATAAAACCTATGGATCTGGGGCACCTGGGTGGCTCAGTGGGTTAAAGCCTCTGCCTTTGGCTCAGGTCATGATCTCAGGGTCCTGGGATCAAGCCCCGCATCAGGCTCTGCGCTCAGCAGGGAGCCTGCTTCCCCCTCTCTCTCTGCCTGCCTCTCTGCCTACTTGTGATCTCTCTCTTTCTCTCTCTCTCTGTCAAATAAATAAATAAAATCTTAAAAAATAAAAAAATTTTAAAAAAACCCTATGGATCTGCTCCAAAAAAAAAGTTATCTAAAAATATCCGAGTCTTTTGCACAGCAAAGGAAACCATCAACAAAATGAAAAGGCAACTTACTGAATAGGAGAAAATATTTGCAAATAATATATCCAATATGGATCCAAAATCTATAAAGAACTCACACAATGTAACACCAAATAATAATAATAATAATAATAATCCTATTAAAAATGAGCAGAAGACCTGAATAGACACTTCTTCAGAGAAGACACACAGATGTCCAAAAGATACATGAAAAGATGTTCAACATCACTCATCATCAGGAAAATGCAAATTAAAACCACACTGAGGTATCTCTTCACACCAATCTGAATAGCTAGTAGCAAAAAGACAAAAAATAGCAAGTGTTGGTGAGGATGTGGAGAAAGGGGAATCCTCGTGCACTCCTGGAGGAAGTGTAAATTGGGGCAGCCACCACGAAAAATAGGGTGGAGTTTTCTCAAAAAAATTAAAAATAGAAATACCATACAACTCAGTAATTCTACTTCTGGATATTTACCCAAGGAAAATGAGAACATTAATTCAAAATTATATATGCTCCCCATGTTTATTGCAGCATTATTTACAATAGCCAAGATATGGAAGCCACCAGTGTCCATATGGATATGGAATGGGTAAAGAAGTGGCATATACAGTAGACCCTTAAACAACACAGAGGGGTGGGGAGACCAACATTTGTACAGTCTTAAATCCACATATAACTTTTGACTCCCAAAAAACTTAACTACTAATAGCCTACTCTTCACCAGAAAACTTAGTGATGACATAGTCAATTAACACATATTTAGAAGGTCATATGTATTATATACTGTATTCTTATGATAAAGTAAGACAGAAAAGAAAATGGTATTAAGAAATTCATAAAGAGGGCGCCTGGGTGGCTCAGTTGGTTAAGCAACTGCCTTCGGCTCAGGTCATGATCCCAGAGTCCTGGGATCGAGTCCCACATCGGGCTCCCAGCTCTATGGGGAGTCCGCTTCTCACTCTGACCTCCCTTCTCATGCTCTCTCTCACTCTCTCTCTCTTTCCTAATAAATAAATAAATAAATAAAATCTTTAAAAAAAAAAAAGAAATTCATAAAGAGAAAATATTGTATTCATCAAAGAAAATTAACTTACAAGTGAACACATGCAGTTCAAACCCATGTTGCTCAAGGATCAACTCTTCATACAATAGAATATTTCTCAGCTATAAAGAAGACTGAAATCTTGCCATTTGAGACAACATGAACAGACCTAGAGGGTATTATACCAACTGAAATAAGCTAGACAGAGAAAGACAAGTACCATATGATTTCCCTTATATGTGTAATCTAAGAAGCAAAAGAAACAAACAAAATAGAAACAGACTCATTAATACAAAGAAAAAAACAATGAAAACAATTGTTGAAAGAGGGTGGGAGGATGGACAAAACAGGGCAAGCGGATTAAGAGGTACAAACCTTCAGTTATAAAATAAGTCACAGGGATGAAAAGTACAGCATAGGAAATATAGTCAATAATATCATAATAATTTTGTAGGGTGACAGATGGTAACTACACTTAACTGGTGAACACCGGGTAATGTACTGAGTTATCAAACCTGAAATAGATATAACATTGGATGTCAACTCTACTTCAATAAAAAAAAAACCTGAGTTCATTTTTATATGCAGTTTATATTATTGCTCTGAATGTTTTCTGCTTTCACATAGACAACATAGAAAAAGAAACCATTTTTATTTAAAACATTTCTCTCAGGGCACCCGGCTGGCTCAGTCAGTAGAGTGTGCAACTCTTGATTTCAGGGTTATGGGTTCAACCCCCACATTGGGTATAGAGATTCCTTAAAAATAAAATTTTTTTAAAGACTTTATTTATTTACATTTAAGTAGGCTCCACATCTAACAAAGGGAACAATCTCATGACCCTGAAATCAAGAGTGACTGACATGCTCAACCAACAGAGCCAGACAGGAGCCCCCCCTAAAAATAAAATTTAAAAAAATAATAATTTCTCTCAATATTGCATGATTGTAATTTCCATTTTGCTTTTGTCTTCCTGGCATATTAACCAGATTCACGGCTCAAACTTACTTCCCACCATGGGAACCACAAAACCCAGAAGTTGGTTCCCCACCTCCTCTGACAATTAGGGCACGGACTCCTGGCACGGATTTGGTTCATTAAATTCAGCAGCCTGGCATTCTCAGTTTGGACGAAGGAGTGGGAACGGCAGCAAATCCGTTATGGTGTTGAGGACAGTGTCAGCTGGGTGTACCGTTCAGCGCCTTCTGTGACGGGGATAAAAACTGAGACCTCCGGGGCCCCGTGACAGCAGCAGTGGTCCTCCCTGAGCTTGGTTCTGTGGTGCCATCTTGGCCGTGACTCGGACTCCTAGTCTGCCACCATTCCTGCCGGCATCACCAGACTCCTTCACCAGCCCTCCTGGAAACCCTGGGACCAATCCCATAGCCTTTCCGAAAAAGTCCTTTCCTGCCTTATCAGCCCTGACTGGTGCACCTTTTTTTTTTTTTTCTTGCAGAAATTCATGGTAACTTCCTGAAAATGTGAAAAAAAAATTAAAATTGTTCAAATGAAATAATAATGAGCTTAATGACTGCTCAAAAATGAGAATTTTGAAGTTATCTGACAAGAATAAGAAGTTCATATGACCATGCTCTTTAACCTAACACATTTGTCAGCTTTAATATCCACCTTCTTTCCATTGCTGGTTCCTAAGAAGTGCTTAGTCACAAAGATGTGAGTCATTATAACTCTCAAGGCAGCTAGAGGTCTCGCTGCCCCCTTGACCTTGAGGTAAAATTTCCTTGTAGTCAATAATTCTACAGCTTATGAAATCCAAAGGTCTATCTCAAGATTTCTGCTAAATCTGCACTGCCTGGCATCTGTCTGGCCTCGCTTCTAAGCCCTGAAGTCCTTACATTCTGCCTTACCTCACCCAACACTGACTCCATCTTAGGCCCTTCTCATACATAAGGTTTTGTGACATTAATAGAGTTGACTGCATCTTTTCTCGGGGGAGTGGGTGGAGAAAAGTCACATCAAACAATGGTTTACTGATTTTAAATGTTTATCTTTCTATTAGACAAATAGTCATTTGTCTATTGACCAATTATGGTCATTCTCTGAAGCTTTGAGACTTGTTGATGTCCAGGCCCCAAAGATGCTCCCCTTTGACCCAGTGAGAATCTCTGTACCTTGTTTTTGTAGTTCTTATACCACTTTTTTGTACTGACCCAGTCAGTAAGAGGCAGCCATGGTGCCTTGAAAAGAATTAGAATCATGAAAACAGGCATACAAGAAGCAAAAAATCTAATGTAAGGTTTCACTTTTTTGCTGGATTTCTGCTTTTTTGTTCACCTTTTGATTTCAGGTTTATATCCGCATTGGGCTGTTAAGCGGGGAACAGGAAAGCCTTGAGGGAAACAGACCATGGAATTTATTTATAATAATTTATTAGAAAGAAAACTGAAGGAGACCATTCCACCCTAAAAGTTCCATGGGAACGAAATGAGGGTCCCTTGGGTAAGGAGGTGGCAGGGACAAGAGTGTAAACTGGAACATCACCTGAGAGGACACGAAGGGCTGAATCACAAAGCGGGGCAGGGGGACAGCAAGTGAAAGAGCAAAGTCACCATCAAGAGCAGCTAGATCTCTAAAGCACCCCCTGCAGGAAGCCTGATAGAAGCCATGCACCATCCCCAGCCATTCCAGTAACAATCACAGCCAGCTCAGTAACTACCCCACAGGGGTATGTTAGCAATCCTCCCGTTGCTGATGGGGTAAGACTTCTTACACATGGATCAACCACCAGCAGGACATCCTTCTAGACTCCCCCACATCCAAAATGTGTCATATAGATTCTTCATTTTTCTTTCCTTTTTTTTTTTAAAGATTTTATTTATTTATGGCAGAGAGAGATAGCAAGAGAGAGAACACAGCACAGGGGAGATGGAGAGGAGACGCAGGCTCCCTGCTGAGCAGGGAGCCCGATATGGGGCTCAATCCCAGGGCGCTGGGATCATGACCCGAGCCAAAGGTAGACACTTAACAACGGAGTCACCCAGGCACCCCTAGATTCTTCATTTTTCAAAAGCCCAGGACTTGCCAAAGTATGGAGGTGCAAGTCACTGGTTCCAGCACCTAGGCAAAACTTAATACTGACAAAATCCACCCCAGTTACACATTTATCAAAGTATGATTCCCAACAAAGGCGTTCTAAGAGGAATTTGGGAGCAGCCCTTAATGTTACAGTATTTTCTCCGCCATAAATGGAATCAAAACTACCATCATTTGATTGGCCAAATTAAACTTGTGTTGAGCAACACCAGGATTCTCCAGGACTCCGAAGTCATTATAAATCAAATTATCTCTTTTATCCTCACATCAATAAAAATATCTATGTTAGTCAAGTTTCTCTGGAGAAACCACACCAAAAAGATATAGATACAGAGATAGAGAGGGAGATAGTAAGAAATAGGCTCACATGATTGTGAAGGTGGGCATGTCCCAGGAGGTCCAATGGTGTAGATACAATTCAAAGGCTAGCAGGTTTGAGACCCTGGAAGTAACAATGTTTCCATGTGAGTTCAAAGGCAGGAAAAGGCTAATATCTTTTAGCCTTTTAGAAGGCTACGCTTTTAGAAAGCGTAGCCTTCTAAAAGGCTGTAGGGAGGAAGAATTCTGTTTTACTCAAAGGAGGGTCAGCCTCTTTGTTCCTTTCACACCTTCAACTGATTGAGTGAGGCCCACTCACATTAAGGAGGGCAATGTGTTTTACTTAATCTACCAACTCAAAAGTTAAACTCATCCAGAAACACTCTCACAGAAGCTTCCAGAATGATATCTGGCTAAATACCTGGGCACACCACGGTCCAGTCAAATTGACACATAAAATTAACTATCATAGTATCTTTAGCAAAGTCTGAATCACGTATGCTGTCTTTGTCAGCAGGGAAAGTATTTCAAATCCAAATTCCTATTTAAGGTTATCTAAGCAAAATAACTTTCAAATAAACTCTACCATGTTGCCAGAAATCTATACAATGCTACTTCCTCAGCATCCCCATCTCCAGACATCTTTATCTACCATCAGAAAATTCACATATATACTTGGCCAACTCCAGCAGCAGTTTGGCCAAAGAGCTTGTAATTTTCCAATAGCACCCCCAATTGTCATTGCAGAACCTTGAATCAAAAGACTTACTCAGGTATGTGACTAAAAATATCTGCCAGGTAACTCAGGCCATAAGCGAGCTACTCCCATGTCAAAACTATCCTAAGAATAGATATACTTTCTTTTTGTCTCAACAAAGGGAAACTTCCAATGGCTATCCAACCACTTGTTTTAAAATTTGCTTCTGGAAAACCAGTAAATTGTGGAATAGAGAATAACTTTGTATCCAGCTCCCATTTTCTTGACAAAAACCTCCCGAAAAGATGCCAGTTGTGAACTTAACACTTTTCATAGCAGTAAGCATGACTTCTTTCAGAATTTTTGACAGGGTTTTGATGCCAATACATGCCTGCGTCAAAAACAGTGAGTCACTCTGACATGTCACCAGGCAGTAAAGCCAAGTGTGGCGCCAAGCATCCAGAGACCCCATCTGTACAGAGAGTACCACAATTTTTCTTTCAGGCAAAGTTTTGCTTGGCTACGGAGCACAGCATCATTTCGAAGCTGCTGACAACCTTTCCAGTTTCCAAAAAAGAAATGGGACTTTTTCTTTGATGGCATCAGCAAGCACATACCCAGCAAAACACAGGAGCTGGCAGCACTGAAAAACATCATTAGTTTTATTGAAGAAACTGGTGTGTCAGCTCCATGATCAGCTGTGAAATATCAGGAGAAATGTCAGCAGCTACATAGTGAGTCACATAATGTAGGAGAGACACTGCTTCCATTACCTTCTCCCCACCTCCAAGCTACTCCCAACTTGACCATTCGCAGGGCAGACACTTTCATCAAGACCTCTCTGGAAGTGTGGGGCTCCTTTGCTTTCCCACTACAAATCTAGTAGGATTTAAGGGTTTTGTCTGAGGTCAAATTCTAACCTTTTCAAATCAAGATTTCTTCCTGAAAACTTCCAATGAGTTTCAGAATGGACGAACACGAAGCCTCCCCTGGTTTTACTGGATCTGGGATCTCGCTGGCAAGAACTCGACGGCACAGGAAGCACACCGACTGTTGTGTTGGGTGAGAAAAGGAAAGCCAATGCCATAGGCATCTCATCACTTTACCCATGGGAGGGTCTCAGTTACAAAATATGGGCTTCTCCTTCTCATTCCTGCTTGACTGACAGAGCGAGTTGAGTGTTCGGTTGTGGAGCAAGGTCAGCTGCCCCCGCCTCCCCTAGTTTCCGCCACTGCTCACCGAGCGGCAGACATGTCCAGCTCCCCAGGCAGTCTGCGGGCTCCCATGCATTCCCCTCACTTTCTCCTCCAATAAGAAGGGGAAGATAATGAAGACCTGGCCATTGGCCCACATTTTATTAGTAGACGAGGCTGCTTTTTCTTAAAAGGCTTGCAGCCACATTCTGATGCTTCCCTTCCACTTGGCTTCTCCCGTCTAATTAGTCCATGTATGTGGCCCTGGTTCTCTGGAGCGACTCCAAAATAGTCTTTCTGTTCCAGCAGCTCCTCCTGAGATGAAAGATAAGTCTGGCCAAAATCTTCTCCTCAGATCCACCCATCTTAGTCTCAAAAAGTTTTGTTGAGACCTTTAGTTCTTGGAAGTTCTGCTGTCCTCCACATGAGCTTGCCAGAAGAGCTCAAATGGTGGGGAGCAGTCAGGATTCAAGCAGAAAAATAGAAAGCACTCTAGTTACTTATAACAGATAAGAAATCAATGCAGGGAATGGGGCTATAACATCGTTGGAAGGCCTAGAAGACATCAGAAGGGAAGGAGGGATTAGCACATCGGGAACTCCCAAGGGGCCAGCCATGCTGTTCTGTCCAAAACAGTGGGGATGACATTTGCAGCAGCTGCTGGCTCTGACACTGATGCTGACACTGACGATGACACCCTGCAGCAGTCACTCTGCGCATCACCACTGCTGCTGAAGCCAGAAGTCCGAGGGCTTCTGCTGACATCCACCTTCTCACCATGTAAGACTCCTGCCCGATAGAAGATCCGAATGGAAACCAGCTGTAAGGGAATCTGGGAACTGTAGTTCCCAAGCTTTCCACTCAAGGGTACAGGACAAGTATGGGGCTGAAGACTCCCAGATAATAAGACATGCATCATGTGGATCAAAGATAAAGGACTTCACTACTCACAGCACAGCAGGCAGCATGACGTTCACGTTCACATCAGTTCTCTTTACCGCTTCCTCAGGTGCTACAGGTCAAGGTCCAGTGGCCAACGTTAGACACTACATACACTATGGGTTTGTATCCCAGCTTAGGAGCCCCACAGTTTTGGAAATCCCAAAGTTTAAAGTAGACTGCCCGCAAACCTGCTCAACCTTTGTTCCAGAGGGAGAGATTATCTTTATTATCCTGAATGGCAAACAAATCTGCCCCCTGCCTTAAGATAGACACCATCACTATCTTCCAAGACGTTGCCATACAAACATCCTTGAAAAAATAGTTGGGAACAAAAGCTCATATAAAACATGCAGAAACACAAAGAATCAATGAAGAATTATCTCCCACAAAGTCAGCCATTCAATTTTTGAAACAACACTAGGAAAAATACTAGGGAGGCACTACCTGTACCAAAGAAAGACTTTCCTTCAACTGTGAAAGTTCCTCCTTTACTGAGTGCTCTATCCTCCCTTCCAGCTAAATCAAAAAGCCAATGCTAACGATCACTGGGGTAGCAGATGTTAAAACATACTACTTTCTTTTCTCAGTTGAATTACCCTATAGGGCAGCATCTTTTTAAAGTCATTAGCAAATAGTCAAGAAGGAAGGGCACTTAAAAAAATGTCTGTACAAAAATGAGATTTCTCTTGATAATTGATTCATTTGACGAGGGAGTACATAAGAAGAATGACTTTAGAATCTCCTCAACAATTTTGTCTTAAGAGGTAGGTTTTGTGGGGTTTTTTGTATAGTTGACACACAATGTTACATTAGTTTCATGTGTACAACATGATGATTTAACATCTTCATACATTATGCTATACTCACCATAAATGTAGGTATCATCTATCACCATACAATACTACTACAGTTTCATTGACTACATTCCCTATGCTCTACTTTCTGTGACTTGTTCTTTCCGTAACTAGAAACCTGTATTTTCCACTCCCCTTCACCCATTTTGCCTACCCTCACACCCCACTTCCCTCTGGCAATCATCAATTTGTTCTCTGCATTTATAAGTCTGATTCTGCTGTTTGCTTATTTGTTTTGTTTTTTTAGAGTCCACGTAGGAGTGAAACCATATGGTATTTGTCTTTCCCAGACTGACTTATTTCACTTAGTGTAATACCCCCAAAGTCCATCCATGTTGTTGCAAATGGCAAGATCACATCCTTTTGTACGGCGGTGTAATATTCCATTGGACATATATACCACATCTTCTTTATCTATCAATGGATACCAGCTGCTTCCATATCATGGCTGTTGCAAATAATGATGCAACAAATATAGGGGAGTAAATGTTTTTTTGAATTGTTTTTGTTTTCTTTGAGCAAATACCCAGTAGTAGAATTAGTGAATCATAAGTTTTTCTATTTCTAATTTTTTTAGAAACTGCCATACTGTTTTCCACAGTACCTGTACCAATTTACATTCCCACCAAGAGTGCACAAGAGTTCCATTTCCATTTTCTCCACCTCCTCATCAACACTTGTTATTTCTTGTCTTTTTTATTTTGCCATTCTGATTGTATAAGGTGATATCTCATTGTGGTTTTGATTTCTATCTCCCTGATGATCAGTGATGTTGAACATCTGTATATCTTCTTTAGAAAAGTGTCTATTCAAGTAAGAGGTAGGTTTCTTGAAACCAGTGAGATGCTACCTTACCAAAAATTTCCTGCCAACACTTATAACACAACTAAATGTATAAATGTATCAGACTTACATTTGTTCATTGATTAACAGTTTTTCTTTTTCCACATGCCAAGCATTGTGCTAAGTAGTAAAAACAAAAGTTAAACAAGACAGACAAAGGGTGCCTGGGTGGCTCGGTGGGTTAAAGCCTCTGCCTTCAGCTCAGGTCATGATCTCAGGGTCCTGGGATGGAGCCCCACATTGGGTTCTCTGCTCGGCGGGGAGCCTGCTTCCCCCTCTCCTTCTGCCTGCCTCTCTGCCTACTTGTGCTCTCTCTGTCTGTCAAATAAGTAAAAATAAAATCTTTAAAAAAACAAAACATGACAGACAAGATCCTTGCCCTCATGAATATTATATTTCAATGGGATAGACAGGAAGAAAAGAAATACATAGATACAATAATTACAGATGTTGAAAATGCTGGAAAGGAGATGAACAGGAGAACCATGACAGAGGCAAAGATTTTAACCAGATAAGGTAGTTAAGGAGATACTGTTGGATGATATACCATTTATATCATCATAATGGATGAAAAAGAGCTTTTTGCAAAGTAGGAGAAAGAGTATTCCAAGCAGGGCAAACATCCTGAGCAAAGACCTTGAGCAGGAAAGTTCTAGGAACTGACTGCAGGCCTATATGACTGCAGCCTTGTTTGTAAGAAGAGATTAAAGTAAAATTTAAATTTAAAAAAAATTACCACTATTTCCTTTATTAAAGAATCCTTTGTTTCCATTTATAAAACAACTAACAGAGTTTGATTATTAGAAGCAGATGAAATTTTGATTTTTCTAAATATTGGAGAAAGACTATGGTTGTGGACACTCACAGTCTCTCTCTAGCACTGCCCTCTACCTTCTTCCCTTACTAAAGTCACAGAAGAGTTTGCACTTGACCCCTGCCCCTCTAGATATCATCAGGGTTACTAGAATATTTATTGGTGACATCTCCCATAGTTCTCTCCAGACTTTCCCAGCACCATGGGATGATATGACACTGACGGCTGTGGCTTTAGGGTGGGCTCTCCTTGGTTCTTGTGATTCATCTACCCAGCCCCACAAAACTCTGACATAAACCCCTGAAAAGGTTAGAGCCTCCTCCTCCCTGGAGGCTGAGGGTGGTTGGGTGGATTGGCCTCCCCTCCCCTTTACCACCATTCGGTAGCCCAGGACCAGCTCACCAGGTAGGGCTGGCTTGTCCTGACACTTTAGAAAACAATCAGCATGTAGGAGGGGAGATGTTAGCATTTAGCTGGTGCAGATGCTTCTTCAAGCCTCTTCATTCAAAATATCTTCCTTCCCACAGGAAGAATTCTCATCTCCTTGGTTCTCCTCCTGCCCAAGTCAGGGGAGTCATGGTCTTGAATACCTTCTACCTCAACCAAGGAGATGGTTACCCATCTTACCTCCCAAGACCTTAGATGAGGATGAGTTTTAGTCCTGCAGGTAAATGAGCATCCATCTTCTAATTCAAAGTCTCTTTAAGTCTCACCAGTGAAAGCTGTGGTCTTCCTTGTTCCTTTCACAGTTCACCTATGTAACGGCCTGTCCACTGACTTTTTAGCAAGACTGACAAACAAGGTGCCTTGAGACTTTGCTCAGTCCATATCCAACTCCTTAGATCAGCCTCATCTTCCCTATCCAGATTCCTCATGAGCGCTCCAATGAAGAGTATGAACTTTGGACTCCCAGGGACAAGCAGGAACTGTGATACCAAACATCCTTGTTACAATGCTTTAAGAGGCCATAAATGGAAACAAAAAAAAGTATGCTTAATAAAACCCTTCTCAAACTTCTCTTGATGACTACATAATCTATTTGTATTCAGAAGAATAAACAGTATACCTAACTCCCATGTGACTTAGTTATGTCTCTTCTTAGAAAGCATCACTAAAAATTCTATAAAATTCCTAATATATTCCTAATGCCTAAATATACTAAATATACTCATAGTTTTGTGGATAAACTTGGGAACAAATATGATTAATGATCTGATAACCCCTATCAACAGAAAACAAAAATGAGATGAGAAATTCTTCTTTGTTAACTCTGTCAGGGAGCAAGAGTTCCTGTCCCCCAAGGGTCCCTTCAAGTAGACTAAGAATCAAAGTGACATGAGACATATTAACAGGTGAAAGTCAAATGTACTAGTGTACATACAGAGAATTCACCCAGACATGGAAATTCCAAAGACAGTCAGGCGAAATCAGGTATGTATGTCATTCTGAGCTAAGGAGAAGGCAGCACCGGTCTGGGAAAAAGAAATGTATTTCCCAGGATGATAAGAAGAGATGTTTGGTAATTAGATGTTTGCCCTGCAAAACAGATGGGTCACTCAGATAAAATTTATCTCTGCTAGTAACTCTTATTCTGGGAAAGACCCAAATTTAGATTATGTGGTTAAAGGAGTGAAAAAGTTTCCCATGAGTCCACTGGGTTTTGATGGCCCCTACCCATAACCCTAATGCTTGAGCCCACAGGGTCTTCATGGCTCAGGATCATCTTTACTCCAGAGTGGCCCCTCCTGCGGTAGCCTGCCGTTGGCCCCTACAACTCCATAGTGGCCTCTCTCCTGCAGAGACTGAAACTTCTCATTGCAAAGATACTGGACATACATACATATTTTGGCCCAGAAGAATTCTTTTATCGTCAGCAGTAGGAAATCCAGAAATCCAGAAATCCAGAAATCCAGAAATCTTTCATACAGTTAATCATTTCTATCCCAGTTCTATTTTTAAGTACACAATTCAATAATAGTGACCTGCTTTAATTTAAAAAAAAAGCTGGGAGTTAGGCAATAAATGAAGACCATCTGAAGAGAAAAGGATCTTGACACTAGTTTTCTCCTGTTTTTTTCCTTTTTTCAGACAGTACGGTTTAGTGGTGGTACTAAAATACAAGCAAACTGATAGCTCAATACAGTGCCTTTGTTAGAACCAGCCAGCTGAATCATTAGAAAACAGATTTCTTCTGTTCTGTTTCATGTTTCTCTAAAATGGCACCCAGTTTGTGGTGGCAAATTGTTTTTAAATGATAGGTTCTCCGAGACCAATAATGCATGAATCCTCCACTTGAAGATTAATATTATTTTCCGCTCCATCTATCTCACTGTGGAAAATGGCGGCAGTGGTGCAAGTTACGGCAGGCTGGGAAAGCTGGTGAGACCCGGCCATCTGTGCCTGGATCAGTTTCAGAGCTCTTATAAAGCGAGTCTGGGTGAACAGAGGAGATTTGTTTAAAACACTATGTCATGCTGCAAGGCCAGTAACTAGTTGGGCAGGCCGAAGAAGAGACGGGGTTATCCATAGTTTATCTACATACCCCTACATAGTTTATCAGAGCACTTGTATTAGTAAATCAGAAATCATACAACTGAAGCAAACAAACCAACAAAAACAGGGCAAAAAATGCTATTGTAAAAGTGATTTAAAGAAACTCTCTACTCCCCAGAGGAAAGGTTTTCAATGGCTTCTCATTTTTATTCACATATGCTGTTATGTAACAAAAATAAAGAAAAAATAATGCTCAGATGTTGTCTTTGAGGCAAAAACACTTCACAAATCTCTCAAAATATGTGAAAGAAGATTGTAAATATACTGTTGTTATGGGGTGTTATACAATTTGCTAGATTTTGATATATATAGAAGTGAAAAAGTTTACATGAAGAAACTGTGTCTTTTTTTTTTAACCTTACTAACTACACACAAATAAGGGAAAGGCTCCGATAGTTTACGAAATTAATTTAGAAAGTATAACAGAAGATGAAAGTAAATGAGATTTCATCTCATATTTAAAATAACAATGTTTTGCATTTAAATGAAATTCTACCTTAAAATACAGCATATGGTATAAAAAGAAAAGCAAGTTTTCTCTTATCTTGTGGAGAGAGTGCAGATGTGCCCAGATGGAGTACTATTTATTCTACTCCTCAAACCTTCACTAAATATTAAAATTTATAGATCATTTTCACATAGTCAAATGTCATAGATGGATTTGATTAAGTCATAAATGTTAACATTATGCAAGAATTTCATGGGAAAGTTGTAGGGTTTCAATTTGATTGCTATCACAAAACTTGTAGCAATTTCAAGTAATCCAGAGATTCTGTACAAGTGAATGGAAAGTCCTCTTGATCTGATAAACTGACTTCAGGTTACAAAATCACCAGATGTCACTGAGGCTGTCCTCAAGTAGAACCGTCCCTCCGTCCTTAAAACAGTGAAAAATGGAGTATGATTATATTCTTCAGTCTCACGCACACACAAAAAAATCAGTTTTATTAGAGGCACTTTTCCCTGTTACTACAGGTTCAGACTACCACCATCTGCTGCGTGCGCGCACGTACACATATGCGCGCGCATGCGCACACACAGTCAACAGCACCTTTGTCAAGGTTCTAAAGACTGGACCACTGTTCAGACTGTCCCCATTGCCATCTTTGCCGCCCCACGGTTTAAAACAATAGGTTGATCCTGCATATTTAACAATAAGTTGGAATACGCATCTCAAAAATACACTTGATGAATTTACAGTCTAGCAATTCTAAATCTGACAACATTTGTCAAATCCGGGTCCAAATCTTGACCTCATGATTTACCGCTTCTGCCACCTTGGGAGTCATCCCTTATTCCTCTGAGGCTCAGTTCCCTTGTCTGTAAAATAGAATTATATCAACTTTGTGCATTGTTGAGAGAATTACAGATAATCAAAATAAGGCGCGTAGCACCCGGTGGACTGCACGGTACTGCTCAGTCACTTAATACTTGTTAGGCTCAGGATGCTTTGTGAATGGGATTCTCTCATTTTTGCTATTTGCAGAGTCTTTTGCACCATAAAAAAAAAAAAAAAAGGTTATAAATTTTAAAATGAGAGGCTGATTTGGCTACTCTAAAGTGGTCTGCCTCCTTTTTTCCAGGTTTATTTCAGTGTTTGATTCCATTTAGATTGGAAGGGATATTAGTGTGCTAGGGTAGCGCCAACGTGGTACCAAATGGCTTAAACAGAAACTTGACTGTCTCCCAGTTCTGGAGGCTAGAAATCCAAGAGCAAAGCCCCAGCAGAGTTGGGTCCTTCTGAGGACTGGGCAGAGGCGTCTGCTCTAGCTCTCTTCCCCAGCTTCTGACATTTTGCTGGCCATCTTTGGCATTCTTTGCCTCTTTAACACATCACCCCAATCTCTACCTTCACATGGTGTTCTTTCCGTTGGCGTGTCTCTGTCCAAATTTCCCCTTTTTACAAGGACGCTAGTAATGCTGGACTAGAGCCCACACTCCTCCAGTATGACTTCATCTTTGATTACATCTGCAAGGGCACTTAGGACCTCAACATATGACTTGGTGGGGGGAGCAGAGTTGTACAATTAAACCCAGTACAGAAGGTTATAAGACTCTCATTTCCATAAGCTTTCTGGACCATAAACTCCAAAGGAAATAAGCAGGACCTAATTATAACTCTGATTGTCAGCCTTTTCACATTGCAAGCGTCTGTGCTGGACCACGAATGTGTAACATTATATACATAACAGAAAGGATCTGACCTTCATACAGAAGAGCAGGTCTTTCTAGAATTCTATCCTTAAAAAAAAAAAAAAAAAAAAAAGCAACACCACAATTAGTGTCTTAAATGTATTGCTTACTTTTAGCTTTTGCAATTCATAGTTCAGCTAACAATCATTTCGTTGACAAGACAGGATTTCAGAAACCCTGAAATAGGAAATAAAAAAATATGACACAGCTTGACCCAAAGCCTAACAAAGAGCTTCACCTAAATATATGAATATTTTTGAGGTTGCTCAAAACAAGGGAGCCAAAATTCAGAAGCTGGGAAGTATTTTTCTTATGACAAAATTTTTTTCCGGGTAGATTTTTGTTATTGCAGTTTTCTGTTATTAGAAATGATCCGTATACGGAATTCTTTTCCATATACGGAATTCTTTTAACGGAAGAGAGCTGCAGGCACAAAAGGTTTGCAGGAGTGCTAAAAGAAGCCTCCCTCTGTGCCTCTTGGCTACCCAGTTCCCCTCCCTGGGGGTAACCCCTGCTGCCAGGGTCTTTGGTCTCCACAATTAGACACAAAGATGCCTGTAAACTCATTCCAAAGACAGAGCTGTGGGCTGTCCTGAGCCTGACTTGTTTTCTCTTAACCTTGTATCTTGAAGATCCTGCCCTATCAGTAGCTGTTTCATTAGTTGTAACAGCTGCACTCATTGTGTTCCAGAGTCAGGATTCCTCCTGAGCAGGAATTTTATCTACACAAGTAATACAGTGTTCTCACAGTACTATAATGGGCCCCTCCCTGCCCCCTGCCCTCCCACACCCACTAAGACCGAGAAGGCAGGTTGGTGCCCAACAGACAGTATCAAATGGAAAGATGGACGGACTTACTCGAGACTTTCAATGGCACCACTGGAAAAGTTCTGTTTGATAACTTGCAGTTTTAAAAAAAAAAAATAAAAATCAGGTTCAGGAATTGGTGCTTCCCTACCCGGTCTCCCTTCCTAGTTCCTTTACTAATGGAATTTGCAAGTGAAGGAATCATTAATTCTATACCACCATTGCTAACAGCCATATGGACTCCATCCTATGGCGGGATTAGGATTTGTATGAAATTCCCCAACTGTTGAACATTTAGGTGGTTTGTACTTGTTAAGCATTTAAAACAACGCTGGAATGCCCATGGAAGGGGAGTGAGGCACAAATTGCCAATTTGACCCCCGGAAATAAATTAAACATTTTGAGAGCATGAGTCCCCGTGAGAATCTGATAGAACTTCCACCTCTCCTCAGAAAAAAAAAGGCAAATACACACAAAAGTTTTCACACAGTTTTAGGGACACTCTCCCCCACAAAATGACCCCAAGTTAAGAACCCAGCATCAAACTATGCTACTACCAACATGTATTGCCTCTTTGCCCTCACCTCCACTTTCTTCTCCAACTTTCTACTGATATGATAGGTGAAAAAAGTATACCACTCTTAATTTTTGGATTGCTGATGAAATGTGAACACTTCTTTTAAATTTGATGGGGCGGGGTGGGGGGGGGCGCCTGCATGGCTCAGTCGTTATGCGTCTGTCTGCCTTCGGCTCAGGTCATGATCCCAGAGTGCTGGGATGGAGCCCCACATGGGCTCCCTGCTCAGCGGGGAGCCTGCTTCTCCCTCTCCCACTCCCCCTGCTCATATTCCTGCTCTCGCTGTCTCTCTCTCTGTCAAATAAATAGATAAAATCTTTAAATAAATAAATAAATAAATAAATTTGATTTGGTCGTGTATAGTTTTTATACATTACTTATTCGATTCTTTTATATAATGACTCAGATTTTAAATATTAAACAAAAAATTTTTAACTCAACACTAAAAAGCAGATGATGAACTTGGAAACAGCCAAGCACTAGGCATTGCCTGAACTAAAAATAACGAAATCTTCCATCTAAGAGTGTAAGATTCCAATATATTGCATGTTTCATGATTTCCACTAGAGGGCAATATTAGCTTGTCTATTATTCTCTGACATGTCCAGCACTCAAAACTGCTCCATTTATATTCCCTCAAAAGTCTTTTTCTAAAAAATATTACAGAGTAAAAAGAGTTATAAATACTTCATTATGCATATAACATTATATAAAAATAACATTTTAAATAATATTATTTAACTCGCTTCATATGAAAACTATGTCTTCATTAGTATTTACTATTACATAGATGGAGTGAAATTACCATTACTTACAGAATGGTGCTTACAGCATGATTTAGAATTGAAACTTTATTAATCATTAGTATAAAAAAATGGAAGAAAAACAACGGACTCCTGAAAAGGCAACCAGATTAATTCTTGATCCCAAATATTTATTATAACTGGGGGCCATGTACTATCAGATATAGCCTGATTTGTTCTTTTCATACATTAAATACTTACTGATCACCTGCATTTGCAGGGCATTCTTCTGGGGCCTACAAATACAGTCATGAAGAATACCAAAATCCCTGACCTCCAGGATTTTTTTTCCCACTAAAGGGGGAGGGCAGAGAGGATATACAAATACATAAGTCTTACAGACACAATGGCAGGTGTTAACAAAAATTCCTTTGAATTTGGGTGCATTTGAAGATCTGATTAGCTTTATTAAGCAATCAGTTTATGAAGTAGCCCACCTAGCAAATACAAAGGAGCTCTAAGAAAGCATGCAAAGTAGAAGGTTTTTATAGGAAGGAGGGTGGGGCAAGGAAGTTAGTAACAAAAGAAAAGAAAGGATTACTTGCTTCAGGCAAGGTCACTTTCCCCCTGGAGGAGGGAGGGGGAGTATTATCATGCAGATTATCTCATCTTCCTTAGAATGTTGGGGAGACTCTCACAATGGATTACCTCACCAGTGCTGACCTTAAAATTCCTGACTGACCTGTTAAAACTTCATTTCTGGGGGAGGTTGAAACTGCAATGAGGTTAGGTATTAAGTACCAGTTTGGTGACTTGGGCCTGGTTTTCTTCTTGACAAAGGTTATAGGGCCAAAGAGGGAAGGAAGGCTAGGAAGACACCACACAGGGGAAATGGAAGCGGCCCGTGGAGGTTTCACACACATTTGACATCTGAGCAGACACTTTAGGGAGCTCAGTCATGTGGATCTTGAGAAAAGATCATTCCATGAAGCGAAGGGACATCAGGTGCAAGGGTGTTGAGGTGGGAGTGGATCTGACTAGTGAGAAAAAGCAAGAAAGCCAGTGTGAGCAGAGAAAAATGACCCAGGGAGGAGGAGAGGGCAGCAGTATCAGAACTGGGACTTTTACTCTGAGATGAAGAAAAGCTGGGCATGATATAATCTATATGCATAAAAAGAATCACTCTACTATTGTAAGCAGGAGTTAGGGGTCCCTTGATAAAGAAAGACAAGGCATAGCTCCCTTGACATAAGAAAAGTCACTTTAGGTCCCCAACCACCTGGAACGTATGCGTGACAGGCACTACTTACTCAAAGCAGAACCTCCTCCGTTATGTCCAAATTATACAAGAATAGACCCCTGTAGATAGTGATTTTAAGAGAACTAGAGAATGTGAGAATAACCACTATCAGGCTGGGAGATAGCTTAAGCATATCGGGGACAAGAAATCAGTCCTAAATCTCCAAGAGACTGAACCGACACACATTCCTGAGTTTTCTTTGAGGGTCTAAACCTCTTTGAGCACTTAGATACACAGCCAACTAAAACCAGAGAACTGATGATATTGACCCTCGGGACTGGGACCCGGTCTCTTTCACCTTAAGATGACTCTGCCCCAATTCCGTGCCGAAAGCTGGAAGCCCCTTCGTGAGTACGCATGAACCCTAAACTTGAAATTTCCCCACTTCTGTTGTTTGAGGAGACACTGCTTTGAGAAATAGCCCCGGGGTTCTGGACTGTTACAAGTAAAATCCTTCTTTTCTTATTCTTTGGCTTGGTTGTGTCTTTTGCCTCAACAACCACCAAGAGGGGAACCCAGTTCCAGGTAACACTACTTTGAGAATAGATTGTAGAGGGGCCAGAGTAGAAACAGGAAGACTAGTTAGGAAGCTGCTGCCATTAAGTAGATGAGAAACCATGGTTGTTTGGACCAGACTGGTAGCAGCAGCAGAAGGCTGGGGACAGATGACAGTTGAGGTGCCTATGAGCTACTGTCCAGGGAGCTGCACTCAGGAGACTGGCACTCAAGGCACAAGTCTGCACTGGAAAAAGAAATTCGAGCGACATCAGCATAGAGATGGAATGCTCTCTCGTAAAGAGAACAAGTGTAGAAAGCGTAGAAAAGAGGGCTGAAAACTGGGGCGCCTGGGTGGCTCAGTTGGTTGAGTGACTGCCTTCGGCTCAGGTCATGGTCCCGGAGTCCCGGGATCGAGTCCCATATCGGACTCCCGGCTCTGCAGGAAGTCTGCTTCTCCCTCTGACCTTCTCTCCTCTCATTTCTCAGTCTCTCTCTCTAATAAATAAATAAATAAATAAATAAATAAATAAATAAATAATCTTTTAAAAAAAAAAAAAAGAGGCCTGAAAACTGACCCCCATGACATCTAGTGTTTAGAAGTTGAGGCAATTAGAGAACACCAGCAAAGAAGGTTGGGAAAGAGTCAAGTGAGGTAGGAGAAAAACCAAGAATGAGGGGTTCAGAAGCCAGTAGCCTCCAGGAGCCCAAAGCAAGCCATCGTTAAGAGCTGAGGCCAAAGACTGACCCTTGATGTTAGCAGGGCTGATTGCGGGGGGCCCTGACAGCAGTGGTATTCCTGGGGTGGTGGGGCCTGAAGCCTCAGCAGAGAGGATTACAGAGACACAGCAGAGGATTACAGCACGACCCAGGAGAGAGAGTAAGTATCATAGTTATTTCAAGGAATCTTAATAAAAAGGGAACCTAGAAATGAAGTGATAGCTGGAGAGGAACTCAAGGTCAAGAGAAGGTTTTCAAAAGATAGGAGAAATGATAGCATAATTTTCTGCTACTTGAGAGAGGGAAAACTGGCGATTGCAAGAAAGAAATGACACTTTCCCCAGCAATGTCCTTGAGTAGACAAAGGGGATGAGATCTAATGCAAAAGGTGGGGGCTAGCCACTTTTAATATGGGGCCAAGTATGTGGGCCCAGACACCGGGAGGATTTTTTGAACAAGAAAATGAGGTCACTGGCTCCCATGGCCCTTTACTCTGCCTTTTTACTAGGAAATGTGTCTTACAGGAACCATTTATAAGGCTGTATCTATGTCTATATCTATATCTATATCTATATCTATATCTATATCTATATCTATAGCTGACTAAGTGAGTTTACAAGGCAGCCTGTTGATTTGTCTCTCCACTGTTCGGAGTGGTGCATTCCACAGCTGCCTGGACTTTGATGTCACGAGGGAGGAGTGCCAATGGGTTGAAGAAGCCTGCTCCAGAGGCACTGCTCTCATCCAGAAAAAAAAAAAAAAAACCTCCCCACAAGAAACAGTGGGATCAATGTGATCAGGGGGAGGCATGATATGGGAGGAAGGAGTCACAGTGAAATTAGGGTCAGCTGGGTAGCCTTGACATCGTGATGTTGTTAAATGTCGGTTTTAGAAAACTTACTTTCTCGTAAAATAGAAAGAAATCTGATTGAATTATCTGCTCAATATATACTACATGCCAAGCTCTGGATGAGCACATAAAAGTCATTCCATGATGAGACAAACTTTCCTACATCTCACTTGGTCCTTTTACTTTATTGACAGCATCTTGCAAAGTAATTATCATCTCAAAAATTCTATCCCCTCATTTTTGCCCAGAACCATGAAAGAAGTCAGTTCTTGCTTTTTTTGCAGAAGGATACGTGATTCTATGAACAGGATTTACTTACCCACAAAATGAATCTTTCAGTTAAGCTGTACCCGAAGGATTTTTCTCCGTCATTTTCATAACCGCCTCACCCTAACTTAAGATCACAAGCTCATGAACGTGTAGTAGTTACTATATATTCTATTGTCTTCCTCAGCAACATATTTTGTCATTCAAACTATATATATATGCACTACCATCAGTTCCTGTGGCAAATATTAGCGATTCTTTCCTCCTTGAGTTTTCAAGGGGCATTTTTCAACAAGGCTGCTTTTTCTTTCTTATCTAGGTCTTTGTTATCTGTTCAATTAGCAACATTTAGTTAATAATGGATTACTTCAGGCCGTACCAAACCACCAACTCCAGGCAGGGTGTCTTTCATGGGGAAATAAGAGGGTATGGTGTTTGAGAAGCATAAATTCCTTAGTATTCTCCCACAAGATTAATTTAGTCCAAAATCTGTCTGTGAAGGACTGTACTTTCAGTCTCAAACTTGACAGTGAAGATGATTAAGATTCGTTAAAAAAAATCACTTAAAAGAAGGTTCATCTGAGAGGTCCTTGTTCTGGGGTCACTGGGCCTAACCTGCCCATCAGTTTATGAATCACATTCATAGGCCCCAAGGTATATGGCAGACTTGCAAATTTTATCATTCTGCAAACATTTGTACACAGAAACCTCTCTGCTTATTTACTTCCTATAATTCTTGATATTCCTTGTGGGCTCCTACCTCACTAAGAGAGAAAATATAAACAGTCCAACTGGTAAACTCCATTCAACACATAGTGTCTTTGAGTAACTTGGGCTTCCTGAGGAGAAGGCCAAGCACATGAAGTTTCTTTCACTTCCCTTGTTCTTCTCCAAGATGGCAGCTAAGGAGTGGTGGTGGGTCCTGGATACAAACCTGCCATTCTTTGCCCTCCATCTCCTAATCCTGATCACTGGAGCCCCCACCTGCCATCTAGTCTTCAAGGGGTTTGAGGTTTGAGGAACTGTCAGATCTTTCTCAATTAGGTCTGATGAGATCTGATCTTCAATTTCCAGTCTACCTCCAGCCCAGCTGGGCCACCCTACCCTTGTTTCGAGTCACTTTGCCCCAACCATGTTTATAACCCTCTCCTTAAGTTCACCTACCATCCATACTCTATCTAGCTGACCCTGCAGTTGCCCACATTGTTTTGGGAGGAATCACTCTGAAATTTCCTCCTTTCAAGTAGGAAATACCATTTCCTCTCCTCTCAAACACCTCCTCTCAAGTAGCAAAGACCATTCTTCTTCACCTCTGCCCTCACCCACCTAAAATGTCTCCACATTCAACACCTTGGCCTAGACAGAGTCACTCAGACACACTGTCTCACCATCTGCTCCCTCTGCCTCTATTACCTCCTTCTTTCCACAAGGATAGGTTCCCCTCTTTCTCTGCCTGGCAGAATATGACTCATACACTCAATAAAAAGAGTGCCCAGATGGAACCGAACCTACCCTATGCTTCCCAGAAGCTTTTGAGTTCATGGTTCAAGCTTGAAGGTGAAGGAAAAGAGGGGGAAAAAAATTATTGTAGGACAAAACAAAAATACCTCCAAATACTTCAACTTGTTCCAAAATGTGATTCCCTCCCCTCTATCTTCTCAGAAGCAGAATGTTTTAACTCCTTTCTAGAGTTTCTTCACCAGCCTTTAGCTCCCTAAGTTGTCAGTGTATCTTCAGCATTCCAAAGACAATCCATTATCTCATTTAAACAAAACAAAACAAACCCATCTAACCAGTCCTCTGAGCTTTGATGTCAAGTCAAAACTGCAAGCAGTAAGGGTTGGCGGCTGCAGAAAAGCCAAAGTGAGAACATAATACAGTATTCAATTGAGAAAGAAAATAACTCACAGAATTTGGGACACATGAAAGTATGTTAGGAAAATCAAGGCCAGCATTATTAATGAAGCCGACTTGTTTCAGATGGTGGTGAACACACACCCATAATTACTTTAATGATCTTCAACATCATATCAGGAGGACATAACCTGCTAGATTTAAAAGGTGAACACTGCCCTACGAAACTCATCATATAAAACCAGCTTGATCTAGCTGCTTTCACAAATTAATCTTCTAATGTGATTGCCCAATTGAATAAAGCTTTAGGATGACTCAATCTTATTTGAATTTAGGAATTCAGTCCAAATACTGAGGTAATGGTTGGCACAAACAGTCATTTGCAAGGGGGAGGGGGGCAGGGAGAGAGGGTTGATCAAAAAGACTACATTTCTCATTACTTGTTCTTTCCAGATAGTATATGTCTATTTGAATATGGAATGGATCTCAGCGGAAAGTTGAAGATCATTTTTAGAGCCTTATTATTAAAGTCTCAAATAGATGCCAAGTAAAGAAATTTACATAGTGACTAATGTAGGCATTATTTTAAAAAGTCATTCCGAGATAAATTTTATTCAATTAAACAGATAAAATACTCATTACCTAGGTTTTTTTAGCAATTCTCTCCAATATTTATATAACAGTTTTGTTGTCTTCCATGTGTGACTTAGATCCATAATCAAAAAGAGTAAGTCTCAAAAAAAAAATTTTTTTTTAAAGGAATCCCAAGCTTAGAGAGCTGGGATCTTTTTCTTTTTTTTTTTTTTTAAAGATTTTATTTATTTATTTGACAGAGAGATCACAAGTAGGCAGAGAGGCAGGCAGAGAGAGAGGGGAAGCAGGCTCCCCGCTGAGCAGAGAGCCCAATGTGGGGCTCGGTTCCAGGACCCTGAGATCATAACCTGAGCTGAAGGCAGAGGCTTAACCCACTGAGCCACCCAGGCGTCCCTCAAAAAAAATTTTTTTAATTAAGAAAAAAAAAGACTAAGTGGCTTTGGTGCCACTGTCATTTTTAAAGGGGAAAAACAGAAAGAGCTGTGGGAAAGTGATGAGAGGTGTTGAAAAATGTAGCTATGAAAAAGCTCTTGGAAAAACAGTATACATAGGGTAATAAACTGAGAATGTCGAGTCTACTTAAGCTCCCTAAACTTCCCTGAGATGTAATATAATAGTTAACCAGAATATAAAATGTCACTGAGAAAACCACAGCTTTTTAGGAACTGGAACCTGTGCAGTTCTTTTGTTTTGTTTTTTCCCAATTTCAAAATCCACTTTTCTAGAACAAAGAAATGAGTATTTATGAACTCCAGCAGCTCTTTTTGGTACACATATTATATATATGTATATATATTATATAATTTTATATAACATAAAATTATAATTATATATAATATATTATATAATGTATATATTATATAGATACATTATATAATATTAATATACTGATTATCAACAAGCTTCCGTATATGCTTGTCCACTTCTTCACACACACGCCCCAGATTATAAACTAGAGCAAGGATTATGTCCTAATCTTCTTTCATTTTCCATGATTCTTATTCTAGTTCTTACAGACAGTAGGGACTTAGTAAATGTTTATCAAACTGAACTGGAGTTTGCGTTAACGGTTTAACTAATAGATGATGAACCTGCCACAGTCAACAGCTTTAAAAAAAAGAAAGAGAATTTCTAAATAAGATGTTTTAAAAACTCCATCATTTTATAATACACTGACGTGGAGGGCAGACTAACATATTTTTTTCACCAGTTCTATTATACTTGGGTTCAGCAGAAATTTTGCTGGCAAGTCAATATGGTAAATCTCCTGGGTTTTAGATTGTGGATTCAAAACCAAAAGCTGTGTTGACAAAAGGTCTATCATAGAGACCAAGTGCTCTGGCTTCTGATTAAATTAGTGCTAGATGAGCTTTATTGCCTGCCTTTTTAATATCTCCCCACTGGAGACCGAGTGCAGGAGGGTTGAAGTTAATTGTTATATCAGGTTTCAGAAAGTATGGCTGTCCTTCCAGATTCTACCCACTTTTCCCTCTAGGACGATTTCCTTTCATTAAAGAGATAAGTGTCTGCTTTCTTGGCATGTGTATCAAGAGTGGCTCAAGATTAAAGTCGTAGGACAAGCAGTCCACACATGTGGGATAAAGACAAGTACAGCTTTGATGAAACAGAGTAACTAGAAGAGAAGGAAGGAAAGGAGGGAGAGAGGAAGGGCAAGGGAGCAAAGAAGTGAAAGATACTTCAGTGGAAATGAAAAACAATAATAGAGAAGGGAGTTGTGAATTTAAAGACACTACCTAGGCAGGTCCAGGACGCTGCATGTTCTTGACTTGGTTACCCCAAGTCCTTAAATCGCACCGCCATGCCCTCTGTAGTTGTCAGAGAATGTTAGTCCTGCTTTTTGAAATGGTGCAGATTCTAATTTTGTGTGTCTGGAGTGGATTCTGAGAGTCTGTATTTCTCACAAACGTCCAGGGGATGCTGATGTCACCTGGGGACCAGCCTTTGACTAGGAAGTGGTCAGCGGGCACGCTAAGTGGGTGCGCTAATTTTCCTTGTCTTAAAATATAGAACGCAGTTTCTCAGCTTCCCAGCCTTTTTGTCATTTGGGGCTGGATGATTCCTTATTGTGGGGTGCCATCCTGTCAGCTGTCCAATGTCCTCACTGTAGGATGTTTACCAGCATCCCTGTCCCCTACCCACTAGACGCCAGAAGCATATCCAACAAAAACGCCGCAGAATACTGCTAAATGTCCCCTGCCAGGCAAATCACCCTCGACGAGATGGAGGGTGGAAATCAATGACATGTGGGCGGTCAGAAGGAAAAGGCCGCTAGATAAAATGTATGCATTTTTGCAAAATCAGCCCCGTCTTTCAGTTCTTTGCCAGCCCTGACCCTTAGCCAACCTTGGCCTTCCTTTAGAAATGACGGGAGGAAACAGCGGTGGAAGCCATCATGCCAACACCGCGGATGAAAACATTACAACTCGGCCAGCTGCAGCCTGGCCTCCCTTCAGGGCGCTGTGCCATCCAAGAACCACCCCCTCCATTCGCCGCAGAGCTGGCAAGATCTGAGAATATTCCTAGCATCTAGAAGAAATAAAACTCTTGGGACCTATTTTTAGGGTTTAGATAAATGTTAAACTAGTAGAAATGTTCACTATCTCAGACGCACTAAACATGTAGTTTTAATATCATCTACACGATGCATCCAGAGATTCCTTCCTTCCTTGCATTTAAGGAAGCAAATAGCAAATATTTTCCAGACTGTGTGAGAAACATAGGGAAAGTTAGCACGGCCTTTCGGGTGAATTTTAGTTTTCCCTCCTGTGAAAAATGCCAGTAAAATAACTTCTTTCATCATTTCAATGTGCTCATTTTCTTCTCCACTTAAATCCCCCATTGCTCAAATTCTGCTTCAAAGTCTTTTCCTTTACCTTCTTTATTTACTCTGTGTTGTTCAGTTATATTGAGTACATTCAATTGAATATTTATTGGGCTCTACTAAATTATAAAATGTGTGGAAGGCAAAAAAAAATAAGACAGTGTTTCTAATCTCAAAATTATCTATTTGGTTAAGGTAAGACTGACACAAATAAATAGACTAGTGAACAATCTAAACAATTCTAAGACTCCCTACCACCTGAACTATGCCCAGCACACAGGAGACTCCCAAGTAATCTTTGTGGAGGGAGTAGATGAACCACTAACGTTCCAGTTTCCAAAAATGCCGTCGAAGTTGACAGACGAAGCATTGTATTGGTCAGAGAAGGCTTCATGGTGAGAACTGCAGAACTCTACCCACACCTCTGTACTAAGAACACCAAACTCGAGAATGGCTTTCAGCAGTGGAAGGCTGTGTCCCTAGGATGACTGCAGCCCTCCCCACCCCCTATAAAAACACCTATGTAGGGGGGGCGCCTGGGTGGCTCAGGTGGTTGAGCAACTGCCTTTGGCTCAGGTCATGATCCCGGAGTCCCAGGATCGAGTCCCACATCGGGCTCCCAGCTTCATGGGGAGTCCGCTTCTCACTCTGACCTTCTCCCCTCTCATGCTCTCTCTCACTCTCTCTCTTTCCTAATAAATAAATAAATAAAATCTTTAAAAAAAAAAAAAAAAACACCTATGTACCTGAGAAAGCTCACCTACCAGAAAAGTTGGCTGCTTTTCTGACTACTACCTGAGGACAGGCCCAACCTCCCTTTCTTATAACAGTTACTAAAAAGAATGCAAGCTGTGAATCCTCCTTCTGTCCCTCTGAGGTGTATGTGTATCTCCTGCAACTCTGGAGTGTCCTTCTCAAAGACCCGAGAGCCTTGGAAATGTAACCACCGGGAAGTACAGAGCCTCTGCCTCCCACTCCGTGTGAGAGGATTAGAATCCTCATTTCCATCACCGCCAGCGAGCACACAGGGCTGCCCTCAACGCAGCCATACCAACTGGCTCTTTGTCCTTCTCCACTTGAGGCCCGCTCTGTTCCTCCATACTTCCTCCTGCTAAAACGCCCAATCACCCAAGCTACGTCCCACCCAAATCAGGACATAGCTCAGCTCTTTCCTTAGCTCAGCTCTTTCCCCGATGGTCAGTAGTGACTGAATACAATCTGTTTTCACTGCTTTAACTCAGGTTCCTCTTTGTTTATCTTTCAAACTGGTGACGTTGAGACTAGGACGATGGGCAGAATTCCCCTGCCCTCAATCTCTTCTGGGGCCTTCTTCCAGCCCACTTCACAGACATCGACTGTGCCCCCACAATCCCACCTCCTTTTACCATTGTTGCCGCCCACCGCCAGCTCCCATTTACCTGTCCTGTCTTTCCACAACCAGTGACCGCATCTGGGGAGTGTGGTGCTGGGCAGACTGTTTACCTCTGGAGGGGGCCTAGTAGCTGAAGTAGCCCCCACAGCCTGTAACTCCACAAAGTACTCCAAAACTGTGGCCCACACCAGGAGCCCCTCCTGGCAAATTAACTGAAACTCCTGCTCCTCCCACGTGTGGTGGGGGGAGGAAGAGGGAGAGGGGGGAAGGGCTCTCCCAGGTGGGCAGAAATGAAAACTGCCCTCATACTGCCTCCTTTCCCTTTTATCCTGCATCTCTAGATAGGATCAGAGATGTTAAAATTCTACAGAGCTCCTTTACCACAATCTCCTCATGTAACAACAGAGGACCCAGGCAGCGCTATTTGATTTTTACATGCATACTCTGCAGCAGGAATTGTGTTGAAAGCTTCACAAATTGCTCCCTTCTCCCCACTTTGGAAAAGGAAGACAGTGAGGCTTGAGAAAATGAAATCTTTTTTTTTTTTTTAAATATTCTACTTTTTTATTTTATTTTTTTATTTGACAGAGAGAGATCACAAGTAGGCAGAGGGGCAGGCAGAGTCAGAGGAGGAAGCAGGCTCCCTGCCAAGCAGAGAGCCTGATGCAGGGCTCAATCCTAGAACCCTGAGACCATGACCTGAAAGCCAAGGCTTATAACCCACTGAACCACCCAGGCGCTCAAGAAAATGAAGTCTTAACCTGAGTTTCTGCAGCCAGCAAAAGGGGCAGGGCAAGAATTCAAACCCGCTTTAAAAAAAAAAATTTTCCCCCCAAATATTTCACAAATATGAAACTTAAAATTAGCCACTCTCTTATCCTCTAGATTTAGTAAAATAGTAAGACCACCACCCCATTCTGTGAGATGCATTTTTAAAAAAAGAGATGTGTAGGAAACGATCAGCCCTGAGGGTACAGGTGAAGCGGGCTGTGACATATGGTTACAAATTTGTACAACATCTTCTGTACTTACCCCAATCATGTAATCCTTAATTTGGGCAAAGTTTCAGTGGCAATTGATTTAAATATGAAAACGGTAAGATAACATGTTATCCTGGGAGAAGTTAATGCTTATCAATGTTTTATTTGTCTCCGTTTAATGAAAGACTAGTCAGTAAAGAATTTTGCAAATATTGAAAGTTCCATTAGGGGGCAACGTGGGGCCGTCACATAGGTGAGACATTGCTTCACCAGAAAAAAAGCCTGATTCCTCTCTTTAACCTCGAACATTTCCAGAGCCCAAGTTTACTCCAAAAATAATATTCTAGGAATTGATTTTAAGAATTACTGCCAGGAATTCAAAGCTCCGTGACACCCTCCCAAAGGCAATGAGAGCTAAATATCAGAATTTAGGAGTATAAGAACTTAAGTTAGACCACGGGCGAGTTCCTTGGCCACCTTGGGTCTCCAAGTTCATGTTTGTGAAGCAGGGTTAAAATCACCTCCATTGCCTTCTACAGAGGGCAGACGCTAATTTGCAGGGAAACACTAGGTCTGCATAGGTAAGACTTGATTAAAAACAGGGATAATTCGATGGGATGGGGAAGGAGACAAACCATAAGTGCCTCCTAAACTCAACGAAACAAACTAAGGATTGCGGGGAGGTGGGGGGTAGGGTTATGGACATTGGGGAGGGTATGTGCTATGGCAAATGCTGTGAAATGTGTAAGCCTGATGATTCACAGACATGTATCCTGGGGCAAATAATACATTATACGTTAATAAAAAATAAAAAAAAAAAAAACAGGGTTAATTCAAACACATTGCTTTGTTACCTGCCAGGATCCCAAAGACAACATACGCCCAGAAGCATAAAGCTGGAGATAATTTCTTGCCACCTGAATCCCTAAAACCCTGATGTAGAAGGAAATCAAGGCGTCGGGTAAAAACCCTTCCTCGACTGCAGCCTTCCACTAGCAGCGATTAGGCACCGAACGGAGACGTCACTCAAAACCAGTGGGGCCGGGGTGCGCAAGCTCCACCAGGGATGGGGGAAGTTTCCAGTGGGTCTCAAGAAACTGGTAGTCTTGGGGCGCCTGGGTGGCTCAAGTGAGTTAAAGCCTCTGCTTTCAGCTCAGGTCATGATCTCAGGGTCCTGGGATGGAGCCAACATATCGGGCTCCCCGCTGAGCGGCCTGCCTCTCTTGCCTACTTGTGATCTCTCTCTTTCTGTGTCAAATAAATAAATAAAATCTTAAAAAAAAAAAAAGAAAAGAAACTGGTAGTCTGGTGCCATACCTCGGGCCCATGACTATATATACATCAGTTAAATATCAGCCTTTTTAAATGCCTCTGCTATAATTAACTTTTGCAAAAATGATTGTACAGGCTTTTATGAAAATGATGCTGTGCCAACATGTTGCCTTATGACTTCTTTGTCTGATCTTCACTTTAAAGAAACTCCAGGTATTTTTAAATCACTGCCCTGATGATACCAGTTAATGTTAATGATTCAACTATGTGTACCTTGCTTGACTTTGTTCATATTTAGGAACAACTATGTATACTGCCTTACAGTTTAACTACTTTACAGTTTAGGATTTTATGTACATGTTTATCTCCAGAACTAATCCTAAATATTTTGAAGTTCCATCATTCAAGGTTCTTTGTTTATAAGTGGGCAGATTTTTCACCAGTCTCAAAATGAGAATACTAAAAATCAAATGAATAAAACAACTCAGCGATTGCCATCAAATTCCCTGGTGACCTGATGTCAGTCACTAGCAGGGGTCACTACAGAAGTGATGGGGTGAGACCAGGTATTCAGCCTAAACCATAAAATGAATTTTCAGTGGGAGACCCTGGGGGATAAAAATCCACTTACCGTGTTCCATAGATGGTGTGTAGTCTGGGTGGGAAACGATCCTGTTGTAGAAAATTCATCAGGTGGGTCAGAGTCATAATAGGGCCAACCCTTGAGAAAAAAATAGAACATGTTCAACCATGCGTTCCTCCGTCTATGGAGTCAACATTTGCACATTCAAAACTTGTAGGTATCAATATACATATTTGTTTGGAAAAGAATTTTTGGAGCCAGAAAATGGTCTACTGTTAGTAACAACCATCTGACATCTCTTGACTTCTGTCCTACCATACATGACCATGCTTAAGAGAAATCTCAGTTCTTAAAACTTTAAGGGTTCTTCTATTGTGCTGAAAAACCCATAGCTAGAGACAAAAGAATTCTCATGTCTCTTGGTCCCATACTCCTCCACCAAGCTTCACTGTAGACTGGATTCTGAGGGCTGAGCCTCTTGCAAAGTGCAAAAGGAAGTCCTTAAGAAGCAATGGAAGAAGGCAAAGTGGAAGAGGGAAAACAGAGGACTGCAAAGGGAAAATGCTTTATCCATATTCAAAGAGAATTCCATGACCGTGGTGCTGGGATAGAAAAGAGCTGTGTTTGGGCACCAGAAATAAAGGCATAGAGTATGATAAATATGCTGCTATTTAGGAAGAGTTAACAGAACGTGTGAAATCACAGCTGTCCCAGCCCCAGGTCTGTTAACCCAGAGTTAACAGCCCTTTCACAAGGCTCTTTGGTGTAGGGCTCCAGGAAATCCTACTGTCATCCACGGCCCCCTTTGCTGTGCCCACACACACACACACACACACGAAAAAAAAATGGCCAATTTACCTCTAACACTGGAGCATCTGAACTTCACACCAAAATTTTCAGACCAGATTTGACACGTAGACAGGGTTTAGCTGCCTGCAGTCCCCACTAAGCCCGTCTTTGCCCTAAAGAGGCATATTTGTCTCCAATCCGAGAAAGCTGGTCATCAACCTGCTTCAAGTCTCCCAGCTCCCAACCTAGAGACCTGTGTGCTAGTTTCCACAGGGGTTTCTACCCACCGGATCCCTCTCCCTGACATTAGTGTGAGCCCTTTTCTGTATGTTTCTCTCTCATCACACACCAGGCTCTATCTAAGTCCGCTGCTTCGCCACACCAGTGAACCTCAGGTCGCCCACAATGATCCAACACTTCCAGGAAGTTTAAGAAGTTTAAGAAGCTCCCCCGTCTTACCCACCACGTTCAGTTCTTCGCTCACTCTTTAATGTGCCCCGGCCTGTGTCCCAGCATCAGCGACAGCCCCTCTGCGTCCCAGACCTGCACGCTGCACCGCTCCTGCCGTAGGACCCCACGGAGAGGCGGAAATTGGGGTCTCTGGGGGGGGGGGCACTGCCACAGGGGATCCCTGTGTTGGAAGGTAAATTCAAAGATGTACAAGACACATAACCCCATCCTCAGACTGATTACCATCAAGTGTCAGAGGTAACCTCACAATTCAACTGAATGTTCTCAGGTCTGAGGAAATGTTGTAAATCTTTGTAAAACAACTAAGTTATCAAGAATGTAGGTTTTATGTCAGTAGCTTTGTAGAAAAGTCCCAAAAGTTAAAGTAGGTGAGACCAGGAAGGGTTTCAAAACCAAAGAAAGAAGTTTCACTGGATCTGATGGGTCACAAGCCATCAAAAAGGTTTGGGGGCAGGAGGTAAACACAGATGATGTGTGAGTTGTAACACTCCCCTGCACACAGCCTACCAGAATATCTGGGGGCAAGTGTCTAAAAGCAGAAAACCCAGCTGGAAACCTAGTAAAATTCTCCAGCACGGAAAACATCAGGGCCTGAGCCAGGGACGGGCAGAGGGAATTAAGAAATATGAAAGATCTTGAAAAGGAATAAGCCCCAGAAACAGAACACAGAACAGTCAAATGCAATAAAGACAAGACTTTCACCCCTCGTTCCAGGGAAAGCAGTGGTGCCAGGAGCGGAAATCCTTTCTGAGTTCATATAAATCTCTTCCTAAGGCGCTGAGACCCTCTGGTTTCAGAAATCACTGTGGCCTGAGACGTGAACTTATTTTCTCCAGTTGTTCATTCAACAACCCTAGATTTAGTACTTCTGTGCTGGGCATTAAAAAGTCAGAAATCATTAAATGAGGTCCAGACCCCCAAGGAATTCACCAACCAGCTCCATGATACACAGGTAATGATTTTGGTTTCCTCATCTCTCAGATAGAGAATGGCCACTCCTTTCTCATTCATGATTCCCTCCATAACCAATTAAGATGACACAGCAATCATCATTTAAATGCACATTCCCTTGGAGGTGTCCCAAGCCGCTGCCAAGGTGTGAATCACTTATTATGCTCCCATTTCTAGTTGCATTATCAAGCAGAACACAGAGCTTAAAGAACAGCAATTCAAATGGAATTTCAAAGATCACAGAGGACCCAAGACAATGGTCCTTCACAGCTTTTAGCAAAAAGTCTCCTTCTCTGTTATTTCTCCGATGGAATTTTGTGATCCACCAGAAATATGGGCAGTGCACTAGGCTGTACTCAGAGCTGTGGGTAACAGGATCCATGACTCTGGAGCATCGACTTTACTCGAAGATTTGGGGTAATTTTGCAGATTTGAAGTAGCTTATATCAAAACACACCGAAACATGATGTAGTTCAATATAAGTTTTGCATACATTTTTCATTTTAAAAATTTTTAAATATTTTATGTATGTATTTATTTGAGAGAGAAAGAGAGAAAGCAGCAGAGGGGGAGAGAGAGAATCAGGCTCCCAACTGAGCAGGGAGCAGACGTGGGGCTCCATCCCAGGACCCTGGATCATGATCTGAGCCGAAGGCAGACGCTTAACCAGCTGAGCCACCCAGGTGCCCCTAGATTTTTCATTTTAAATAGGAGACTTAAAATAAGTTTAATTCTGGTCCCTGGGGGGGCATGTAAAGGAGACCTAGGGGGAAGGGAGAGGAAGGTAAATAAATTGACCTTTGGATGCACCCGAGGGTAAAGTTTGGGAACCCTAGCTCATATGCCTTTGAAAGAAAAAAACAATCCAGGACCACTCAATGAGACCCAAAACTCAGTACATTACTAAAATGTCCTTCCTTTTTTCCCCTATATTTAATTTCAGTGGAAAGTAAATATATATTATATATATATTACTTACAAGTAATACATATTACTTACAAGTATACACTTGCTAATATACTATTACTATAGTATTATAGTATTACTATTACTATTACTATATATAGTAATATATATTACTAGTATACACTTACTAATATACTATTACTAATACACTATACTTACTAATATACTATATACTAACATACTACACTTACTAATATACTATATAATATACTATCACTTACTTATTAGTGAGTATATATATTACTTACATGTGCTTCATAATTCTGAGCCTCCTGGCTGTAAGTTAGAAACTTTCAGGAACTGAAATGAGAGAGCGAGCTGTGAAGAGAAAGACCGTTGGAGCCGACACCGGCATGTCTGATGTTCGAGCAATTGTAAAGGTGGATGCCGTTCTCTGCAGAACATACCAGCTCCCTCACAAACCGGTGACTGTTCTCTGCATGTCTCAACCAAAATGTCGAATTCCAGGTTTGTACACACACGGGCTGCTTTGGTCTCCCCCGCCTCCCAAGGCCTTTAAAGAACTCGGAGCCCACCTAGGGCTGTGCCCGTCTAGGTTGGCTGTATAAATCTTGACACGATGACAACCATCTCCATGGTAACCACGGATAAATCTAGACCTAAGAGTGGCTTTGTATCACTTAAATGAGAAAACCGGGTTCAAACTGTCTGACTTTCGATGCTAAAGATGTTGGATTCAAAAGAGAAAGTTATTTTAAATCTGTCCTCCGCGGCATTTAAATCAAGCGGACATCTGATTTTCCCAGAGTTGAGTAGCTCTTGCGACTGATTGCTGGGACTTTGTGCTGCTGGCTGTGCTTGGGTGCAGCAGCAGGGGTGTCCTCAGCAGGCAATAGCTAAAACATCACACAGCTTAGAAAGGCCTCCTAGTGAGGTCCAGAGCAGAGTACGCCTCAGTGCCCCATTCAGAAATATTTGCAGGGTAGAGAAGAGAGTAGAGCATTGGCAAAAGTAAGGGTCTAGGCCGACTGGTTTTCCCAAAATGACTGTGCTCCCTCCCACCCCTCTACTAGAAGGCCAAATTTTAGGAGTTGTTTTAACTGCCTGGAGATCACAAGTTAGAGGAGCAAGAACAGTAGTCAAGCCCAGCCCTTGGCTCCCTGGGGAGCTCGATCTAGGTAGTCCCCATGCAGGAGGCGCCCGTAGATCCCCTTTCAGCCAGGAGGCTCGGGCCCCTTCCCTGACTCCACCCTGCCTTGCCCTGACAGATCCTGGCAACCATTTGGCCAAGGCTGGGCTCCAGGAGTGCAAAGCTCCTTCTGCACCAGAAAAAGAGGGACCATGGGCAGGAATGGCAGGCTGACTGTGGACGTAGCTTAGTTTATAACTTTAAAATATTGAGATATACGATATGTGGCCTGCTTTCGTGCTGCTGAACCTGATCAAGTGTCAATAATCAATTTCCAAGAAACCAAGTCAGTGAAACATGTTCACCAAAGCCCAGTGATGCAAGCAAAAATTCAGAATACAGAAACTCTACTGGCCAAATAACAAACAAATTGCTGGGGGCTGGGGGGTGGGGAGGGTGGTACAAACAATGTTAAGAGGCTTGAGAACCTCTTCAACCAACCATAGTTTGCAGCCCTTGGTTAGAATGGGGTGAGCTGATTAGGACAGTCATTCATGAGATATTCAGGTGATTTTAATACTGATTGGATATTTGGCAGATCTAAGGAATTATCGTCAATTTTTTAAAATATGTGGTAGTGATAGTAAGGTTACATTTAAAAAATTATCTTTTAGAAATATATACTGAAATATGAATGGATGACATGATATGATGTCTGGGATTTGCTTCCAATCCTCTGGTGGCATAGAGAGGAGTAGGGGGGAAAGAGACAAACTAAGAACGGCCAGGAATTGGCCCCTGGTGAAGTGGGAATGTGAGATATGAGGATTCCTGATACCATTCTCTCCAGTCGTACATAGATTTCCCTTCTTCCCTCCTTCCTTCCTGCCTTCCCTCCAGCCATACACTAGACCAAAAGAATAACAGGAGTAAGTTCGTGCAAATAAATGCAATGTGTTCAGATATTTGAGGAACTTAATCTTCTGAGTCAAATGCTTTCCCCACGTTAAATAGAGGTATTACCTATTTCAAAACATTTACTATATCAAGACAGTGTCTGAGAGAAAGCAACTCTGAATCCAGAATGAGCTTTAATTTAAATCTCACCTTACCAGCTGGGCGACCTTGAGCAAATCATTAAACCTTGTAGCACCTCGCTGGCAGTTTTCTCACTTGTCAACCTGTAATAAAACCACTTGGTGTGCTTTATTGTAAAGATCAGCGAGAATGTTTGAATGTGATAGGCTCTTAGCACACAGAATTTACAACGATTGATTATAGACACGGTTATTCCAATTATTTCAGCAAAGACTTAAACTCTTTGCCACAGAAGGCCTAATTCTTGATTTTCAAACTTTCACATTTCACCATTTTATTAAAGGTTTTGTTGCCTTTATTTTGATTGCTAACTCCCCCTTTTAGTCTGAGATAGAAGATACAGAAAATAGTAAGCTGTTTAAAGTTCAATGTTATGGGCGCCTGGGCGGCTCAGTGGGTTAGTCTCTGTCTTCGGCTCAGGTCATGATCTCAGAGTCCTGGGATCGAGCCCCGCATTGGGCTCTCTGCTCAGCGGGGAGCCTGCTTCCCCCTCTCTCTCTGCCTGCCCCTCTGCCTACTTGTGATCTCTTTCTCTGTCAAATAAATAAATAAAATATTTTTAAAAAATAAAGTTCAATGTTAAATGTTGGTCTGATAATGAAATTGCCTTTGACTATTAAATTTTACTTTATTCTTATGCCAACCTGTGACTGAATTTTTTTTTTCGTATATATTTGTCCATAGAGTAAACTTGTATCAGTTGCCATAGGAAAAATTAGTCAGCTCTGGGAGTTTAAAGAATGAATGTAAAGGAGGAATATTTTCCATCAACACCCCACATCCTGTCTCCCCTGCCGGAAAGTGGGAGAAGCATCCCTCCTTTGTGGAAGCCCCACCCCTCCATTGGCGCTTGGCTTCCCTCTGCTCTTTGTCTCCTCAAGAACACCACTCAGCCACTCTCCCGGGCCTCTTCAGCACCTTCTATTTCCCCCTTACTACTGGATCATTCCCTTGAGTATAAAATACAAATGCTATTATCTCCTTAAAAAACCCCAACTCTTTCTTGACCCTATGACCCCATTCAACCCCTGCCTCATTCCTCAGCATTCTTTACAACAAAACTCTAAAGTCCTCCCTTTCCACTCTCACCCACCCGTCTAATCCTCTTTCATCCCCACCACACCCAAGAACCAAGTCTTGTCAAGGACCTTCAGCCACATCAAACCCCCAAAGCCAGTTCTTTGTCTCCATCCAACCTGACCTCTTAGTGCATTTTGACCTGGCTATCCACACTCATCCTCCCGATTCACTTTTTTCTCTTAGCAACTGAGGCTCCTCACTCCTAGTTTTCTTATTCCAACCCCCTTATTCTTCTTCTGTACCCAGTTGCCAACCATGGAAGCCCAGGGCTAGGTCTTCAGCGCTCTTTTCTTCCAGCCTTTCTGCTCCCACCTGCCCCCACACCCACCATAGATCTCTTCTAGACCCATGATTTTAATGCTACTGTTCATTGATGACCACCTTATTTTTAACTCCAGCCCTGACTTCTCCTCTAAGCTCTGGTCTCATAAATACTTTTTTTTTTTAATTCAAGTGTAATTGACATAGTGGTATATTAGTTTCAGGTGTACAGTATAATGATTTAACAAGTCTATACATTTCTCGGTGCTCATCACAATCAGTACTCTTAATCCCCTTCCCCTATGTCATACATTTCGCCCTGCCCCCTCCCTTCAGGCAACCAGCAGTTATCTGTATTTAAGAGTCTAGGTTTTTAAGTCAGGAAACTACAGGTAGGCAAGGATGCAGAGAAAGGGGAACCCTCTTACACTGTTGGTAGGAATGTGAGCTGGTGCAGCCACTCTGGAAAACAGTATGGAGGTTCCTCAGAAAGTTGAAAATAGAGCTACCCTATGACCCAGCAATTGCACTACTGGGTATTTACCCCAAAGATACAAAGGTAGCAATCCGAAGTGGCATGTGTACCCCAATGTTTATAGTAGCAATGTCCACAATAGCCAAAGTATGGAAAGAACCTAGATGTCTATCAACAGATGAATGGATAAAGAAGACGTGGTGTATATACACACACACACACACACACACAGACACACACACACACACACACACACACACACACACACAATGGAATACTATGCAGTCATCAAAAAACTGAAATCTTGCTATTTGCAGTGAGGTGGATGCAACTAGAGGCTATTATGCTAAGTGAAATAAGTCAGTCAGAGAAAGACAATTATCATATGATCTCACTGATCTGAAGAACTTGAGAAACAAGAGAGAGGATCATAGGGGAAGGGAGGGAAAAATGAAATAAGACAAAACTAGAGAGGGAGACAAACCATAAGAGACTCTTAATCTCAGGAACAAACTGAGGGTTGCTGGAGGAGCGGGAAGGTTGGGGGGATAGAGTGGCTAGGTGATGGGTATTAGGGACAATATGTGCCATGGTGAGTGTGGTGAGTGCTGTGAATTGTGTAAGACTGATGAATCACAGGGGCCCCTGGGTGGCGCAGTTGGTTGAGCGACTGCCTTCGGCTCAGGTCATGATCCCAGAGTCCCGGGATCGAGTCCCACATCGGGCTCCCAGCTCCATGGGGAGTCCGCTTCTCACTCTGACCTTCTCTCTCGTGCTCTCTCTCTTTCCTAATAAATAAATAAATAAATAAAATCTTTAAAAAAAAAAAAAAAAGACTGATGAATCACAGACCTGTACCCCTGAAGCAAATAATATGTTATATGTTAAAAAAAAAAGACTCTAGGTTTTTTATTTGTCTCTTTTCCTTTGTTCATTTCCATAAATACAATTATTTAATTAACATCCACATTTGGGTGTCTAATTGGCATCTCAAAGCTAATATTTCCAAGAGATTCCACATTTTTCCTCAATAAGCCCCACCTCTTGATTACGTGCATGAAGGGAAAAATGATCTAAGGACACCAGTAGTTTTCAAAAGTCACTTTAAAAATATTTGAGTTCTGTAAATCATTCGACAAATAGTATGTTACAGATGCTGAGCTGAGTGTGGAAGATCAAAGAGAGATGAGACAGGACCAACACTGTCAAAAAACTCAATATCGTATATAGTCATTGCTACTTACAGTTGTCTATACTTGGCAACTTCTTGCTTTGCGTTTCCTCATCTGTAACATAATAATAAAAATAATAATTATACTTTTCTCATATGTTCGTAATGTGAATCAAATAAAGTGGTATATATAAAAGTGACTATTCCAGTGCTTGGTACATAAACCCACTCAATAACTGTTAACTTTTTTTTTTTTTAAATATTTTATTTATTTATTTATTAGGAAAGAGAGAGAGTGAGAGAGAGCAGGTCAGAGTGAGAAGCGGACTCCCCATGGAGCCGGGAGCCCAATGTGGGACTCGATCCCAGGACTCCGGGATCATGACCTGAGCCAAAGGCAGTCGCTCAACCAACTGCGCCACCCAGGGGCCCCCCCCTTTTTTTTTTTAAGATTATTTATTTATTTATTTGAGATAGAGACAGTGAGAGAGAGCACGAGAGGGGAGAAGGTCAGAGGGAGAAGCAGACTCCCTGTGGAGTTGGGAGCCGGATGTGGGACTCGATCCCAGGACTCTGGGATCACGACCTGAGCCGAAGTCAGTTGCTTAACCACCTGCGCCACCCAGGGGCCCTGTTAACTTTTTTTTAAAGATTTTATTTATTTATTCGTCAGAGAGAGAGAACACGTGCACAAACAGGCAGAACAGCAAGCCGACTGAGGCAGAAGCCGGCTCCCTGCTGAGCAAGAAGCCCTATTCAGGACTGAGTCCCAGGACCCTGGGATCATGACCTGAGCCAAAGGCAGATGCTTAACCGACTGAGCCACCCTGGTGTCCCAATAAATGTTAACTTTTAAATAAGTGACTAAAATCATATGTCCTGCTGTCTCCTGAAATTCAAAGTGTCATTTTCTTTCCGCCTTGAAGGGAGACAGGCATATAAATAAATATGGAAATTATGCAAGGCACTTTAGAGTAACACATAAATTAGTGTAAGTTCAGAGAGAAAATGTTCTCCAACAAAAAGACCAAACCAAACAATTGCTACATAAACATCCGCTCCAGTCTATGCTTATTACTTTTATCTTATTCATCTTTGCTGGTCCTCTCTTCCCTCTCAAGCATCCTTCATTCAAAAAAGCACTCCACATTGAGAGGCATACTCATTCTTTCTTCCTCCTACATGTGAGGGATCTGTTCCTTTAAAAAAGCTGAGCCAGCAGAGCGATGGTGTTTAAATGTCAATTATGGAAAGCCATAAATGAAGCCTATCATTTCGTTTCCTGCATAAATACTTGGCAGGCACTCTGATTTCCAGACATTAGGACTGTTTTGCCTCTCCAGCCTCAAGTACTGAGTCCTTAGAAGTCTGTCCTTCCTTTGGGAAGGCTGAGGGACCAGGGAAAGGAAAGTGCCGTGAAGCAGTTCTACTGGGTTCCAAGTACTTGTGGAGGTCAGCTGTTTTCAATCCTGGTTCAGAAAAGCTCGGTCATGTCATGAGCTGTTTGAAAATTACCTTAGAAGCTCTTACAGACCAAGCTAATGGTCCACCTGTGGTTTCTTCTAAGACTCGTCCCCATTTTTCCTAGTTTAATGTATCCCACTATTAAGCCATCCACATAGCAATCTTATAGATTGTTTAAGGTTTTCTTGGAAGCACATTGAACCTTATATTACCAAGTACCCACATAAGTACTTTTTTAATTTACCGAAATCTTTGCACGCATGTAAATTATTAGAAAACTAAACTCAAATTTCACATCAAATCCCGAAGTGTGTGATCAAGAGTGCTATTTTTCTTTTACAGGCAGAGTAACTGAAACCCAGAGACATTACTAAATCCATAACAAGGCAGGAATGGGATGATGGAAGGCTGATATAAAATGCTTTCTCCTTTTGTGTTTCCTGCAGGCCTTCTTTAAGCATGAGGTCTCATCAGCCTCCTGAACAAGGGGCATCCTCCTGTAGAGGTTTGCATTTTTCCTGACAAGGGATGACAAGAGTGTCTTCAAAGGACACAGTTAGCTTCGTTCCTTTTCCCAGCCCTCTCAAAGCAAGCGAGTCCCTCTGTGCCCCTCCTCTGATTTATTTTTATGAGGACTTCACAGACAAGTAAACTTTCTTGTCTCTGTTCAGTCTCTAAATAATGAATTACTGTCTCCCGAGATAAAAGGGAGGATTAGCTCTTCCACACAGTGGAAACCCCGCAGCTGGGTTGACAGCCCACCCTTGAGAGCGTGCAAAGGACAGGTCCGGTGTCAGGAACTTCTTCTTCAGGACCCAGGAGAAAAGCATTAAACTAGCTCTCTTGCAGACGGACACAGACTCGGGGAGGCAGAATTGCATGAGCTCCCACAGCAAGTGCATAGAAGAGCTGGAAGAGAACAGAGGCCTGTTCTATTCTGTGTCCACCCTGCTTCCCCTCTGCGCCATGGAAGAGGAAGCTGCTCGAGCATCTCCAGGACCTCTGAAGATCTGTAAGCTAACACCCATCCAGACCCCCTGCTCTGGTTCAACCCTTGGGCCAGCCTCAGAAATCCATTCACCGCCCCCAAGAAACTAAGGCTTTGCCAAGGGCTACCCCAGACTGGACTGAATTCCTGAATTTGGATGTTTGAGTCTTTCTCCATCAAACATGAGGCAGGGTCAGATCAAAGCCGACTGACCTTAGAAAATGGGAGGGAAGTAGAGGCCCTGAGGACCAGAAGGCCAGATTTTCTGCCCGGAATCATCATTTGCCGGCAGTAAATGTGGAAACACATTGTCCCACCTCTCTGAGCCCCAGCTACCTAATCAGGATTGTGGAGACAGTAGAACCTTCTGCTGATCCAACAGTATTACACCGGGAATCAAAACAAGTAATGGAGATAGCCCAGGTGTCCCTCATCAAGAAATCAGATAAACCAACTGTGGGGTATCCACACAATAGACCATTACTCATTAACAAAAGGGAACACATTACTAATACATGCAACAACACAGATGACTCTCAAAGGCATTGCACTAAGGGAAAAGAGACACAAAAGACTGTAAAGATCCAATTTACATGAGGTTTCCTAGCAAGAAAAGCTAAGCATTGATGACAGAAATCAGGATAGTGGTTGCGTGGGGCTGGAGTGGGAGGAAGTGACCAAGAAGGGTAGTGAGGAGACTTCCTGGGGGGATAGAAATGTTCTGTGCCTTGATAGAGTGTATGCACTTGTTAACACTGATAGAATGCACACCTAACGCATGTCACCATATGTAAACTGTGCCTCAATAGAGAGGACAGTAACATTTAAAACCTTTGTAAATAGAAGAGCTGCGCACAAATGTAAAAGGCCAGAGTCCTCCTTCTATCACTGCTAGGCCAGACAGCCTCCCTCCGAGTGACTTGTGGAGGCTCCCACCAAAAATCCACTTAACCGAGGTTGCCTTCTTTTAATATCTAACGTTTATGATTGGCTCTGAATGTAGGGAGTTCTGAGAAAAGGAAATAGCAGACAAGTAGAGGAACACTAAGTTTAGAGAGAAGGATTCATATTCTAATAGCAGAGTGGCCTATGAGCCATTCCATGGCGTATACACGTTTCCTCTAAATCAGACTCCTAGATTTCCATAGGAAAGGGCAGCTGCTGTTTAAAATGTAGCCAAGATAGCAAGCAGCAATAAAAAGAATAATAGCCATTTGTATTGAGTATACCAGCCTCTTCCAAAATGTTACTCTGCTCACAACAGCTCTGCAAAGCAAACAGCATTATCTCCATTTCACAGCTAAGACAACAGAGGCTCAGGAGTGACAAAGTTACTTGCTATACGATACGGAACAAGAAGTCCAACTTAGGCGTGTCTAACTCCATAGCTTCTTCACTCTGTCCTGACAGATACAGATACAGTCCGGTCTCACCTACTCTTCTAATTAGTTATCTTCACAGTTGCAGGTAATTTTTATATCATTACAGAACAGTCATAATAGTGATAGCTAATATTTATTGAACATTTATTATATGCCAGGAATTTACCACGTATTAACTCACTAAATGCTTAAAACGTAGTAAGAGGTAGATATCAGTAGTAGCTTGATTTTACAGATGAAAAAAACTGGTCATGCGAAAGAAAGGAACTTTCCCAAGGTCACATATGTAGCAAGTAGCAGAGCCAGGATTTTTGCCCAGGCTGGCTGGCAGAAGCCACACGGGCATTCCAATCTTTGCACTATCTCTTCTCAATGCTGAGTGAGGGGTGGCTCACCTCCGAGAAACCCAAAGTGCAAGACATAACACAGTAGGGTTAAATCTTTCATTTTGGAAGAGTAGAAAACTTTTCAAGTTTCCTAGGAACCATCTGCAACCAGATGCTAGTCCTAGATTGCAAAACAATTGCACATCTCCTCCTATTTCTATCCAACTCATAAGACAAGGTGAGGCAAACAGTACTTCTGTAGGAGACGCAACAACAGCTTAATTTTACAAATCTTCACTAACAAGTATCCTAAAAAGCTCATCAAAACTGACCATCCCTTGGAAAATATCATTTATCCTAATATCATTAACCTAATGGTTTACCCCAACACCTCCAAAAGATGTGTTCAGACTCAGTAATGGCTCACCGTTCAGTAAGGGAGGAGAAGGAAGCGGGTAGGAAAGGGAAGCAAGACAAGAAACCCAAGTGTTTCTGATACTCTCCTCTCTCCTCCCCCTCCTAGAGAATTACTGAGCTCAGGCTCCTACTCCTCTCCCAGGGAACCCAGATGTTAGCATGCGTCAAAACCACCTAGAGGAAGGGCAGGTTGTAACAAGTGTCCCGTCCCCCCCCCCCCCCAGGAGAATGCTGCTGGCCTGAAGACCACACATGGAGAACCACTGCCCTATAGTATTTATTGCTAAGGAGCCTCTGTTTAAATATCTTCAACCACAGGGGGCACGGAGGTAGAGGTGAAATTAACACTACCCACATGGCAAAGCAGGAAGTTACAATTTCACTTACCAGCAATAAGAGGGCACACTTTAATTTTGTTCAGAAACAGCAAAAAAGCCCAGCTCCAAATTGTCTGTGGACAATGTTTGCCCCTGTTCTGAAAAAAAAAAAACCCAAAAAACAAAAGAACCCTGCAGACCCAGCAGCTGATGCACAGGTTCTGCATAAACATGGGCAGCCCCAGCTGAGCTCATTTAGCTTAACAAGTCTCTCCTGCCAGTTCACAGTCAGCAGTAGAGATCAATAAAGCTCCATAATGCTTTTCTGTTAGTCTCTGGCCTTTCTTTGCACAAAATAGTAAAAGATGAGCAAGGGTCAAGAGTGCGATAGACATAACCCACACCTGCCTGCTCATTAGATCTCACTACAGTTATATAGAGTCAAGCATCAATTTTATGGAGGGTTTCTGTGTTTTTCTATGCTCATTTTGGAGAGATTCCCTCCCCTTGGTTTGTTACAATTCACCAAATCCTAGATATGAAAGGGGCCTTAGAAATCTTTTGGCTTCTCTTCCCATCAGTCTATAGTGCAAGAAACATTGCTACAATATTTTTAGAAGATGTAACTATGACAATCTTCAAAAAGATGAAGGCAGACCTACCAGAGCAATTTGCAGGGTAACTTTACCTAGGTTCCTGACCTATTCACATGATATGATTGCTGTTTATAAAATAAATCCTTCAGGGGTGCCTGGGTGGCTCAGTCTGTTAAGCATCTGCCTTTGGCTCAGGTCATAATACTGGGATCCTGGGATTCTGGGATCCTGGGATCAAGTTCTGCGTTGGGCTCCCTGCTGGCAGGGAGTTTACTTTTTCCTCTCCCTCTCCCTCTCTTTCTGTCCTTCCCCCTCCTCACACTCTCGCTCTCTCTCAAATAAATAAATAAATAAAATCTTTAAAAAAAAATCATAAACTTCACTATTAAGGAAGTAAGACAACTAACAACCACTGAGTACCTGCTCTGTGCAAGGCAATGGGAAACTCCTTTTACAAACATCATCTTACTCATCAGACCAATAGGCGCTAACTTTCAGCCCAGGTAATCTGCATATCCAGATCTGCACTGAAACCAGCAGCAAGCCAGTCGGTAACTTTTGTGTCAAATTTAAATGATCCAACAGCTAAGTTGAAAAGTAAATTTCTGACACCTTCTTAAACCTAGCCTTGCCAAAAAGAAACATTAGCCTTAGTAAAGAAGAGTAGGAAAGCTATTTCCCAGTCAAGTCAGGAATGCTATTTGGTGTCAGGGAGAGGACAAGCATTTCAAAGGACATTGATTATTTCTTAATGAACAACAACAAAAAGTCAACCAAAAGGGCTGCAGGAGATATTTTTAAAAGGATACAGGGAGGGTAAGGATAGTGATCCTGTCCTTTGCAAGAGGTACAGGTGATCAAAAACCTCCTCTAAATAAAGGAGAGCTCAAATAAAAGTGGATTATTTATTAGGATGGAAGAAAAGCAAAGTGTCTCTGGAGTGCAGTTACCACTAAAGCCTTCCTCTTGTCTCTCATTCTCTATCCGTCAATCTCCCTAGCTGAGCCACCCTTCATTCTCTTCATTTGAGGGCAGAACTGTCTGTGTGCATCTCCCCTCACGTTGGCCACACCCCATCCTCATTGTCCTCACTCCTTCTCCCCCCCCTAGTGGCCATAGTATAGAATTGAAGTCTTCAATTTCATAGTCCTTAATTAGAAATTTTATAGTTCTCCCTTAAGAATGCCTCCGCTTTTTTTTTAAATGAGCTCCAGTCTTATTTAAAACTTCAGGGTTTATAATTACTAAAATTGTCTTGAAATCTGCTAAATCCAGAAAACCATGTTCTACGCCTCCGTGAAAGATAATTTTAAGATGAAATCGGGAAAAGTATGATTTCTGCAGATCTGAAGGAGTACGCACCACAGGAGGGTATGTGTCTAAGAATGCCTGACCTCTTGTAAAGCCAATCATTGAATTCAAAACAAAAATAAAAGTCATGATAAAAGATAAATTCCACTAGAGAAGACTTGGGGCAAATAAAACGTACAATCTCTGAGATATAGTGACTCAAACTATTACATTGTTTCAATGTAAAGAATGAAAACCTGAAACAGAAAAAAAAATTTTTTTAAAAGAGAAGAACAGGGGGGCCTGGGTGCCTCAGTCGTTCGGCGTCTGCCTTCAGCTCAGGTCATGATCTCAGGGTCCTGGGATCGAGCCCCACATTGGGCTCCCTGCTCTGCCAGAAGCCTGCTTCTCCCTCTCCCACTCCCTCTGCTTGTGATCCCTCTCTTGCTGTGTCTCTGTCAAATAAATAAATAAAATCTTTAAAAATAAATAAATAAAGAGAAAAATAGTTTGTCTTTATATAAGACATTTTTCAAAAGTACAGGGAAATTCCTAGTGCTCATTCTGTTTCAAGTATTGATCTACCTCTTAATTGCTCCTTTCTTTGCTATTATTGATTTCAAAATCAGAAGGAGGGCTTTAGCATTTATTCATGTATTTATCCCTCAAATGCCTGGGGAGAGAAAAGGCTGCTGTCAGAAAGGATAGTATCTTCTTGCCCCTGCAGCTTCTAAACTTAAGAGACAGACTGCGAGCCAAATGCCTCAAAAGGGAGGATACAGATGTTGATATATTGCTGACTGAAATAACTTGTCCAGCTTAGAAACATCAAATAACAAAAATCTGTGCTCCAGGATTCCTGGCAGCTTCCGAGCTACTGTCGGGTCCTACCCTGGGTCTGAACTCACAGTTCTGTTATTTGTTACTCAAAATCAGGTCTTTGGTTGCTAAGTCCAATGAGCCTGAATCCGGCTCTCTTCTCCTGGGACTTGAAATATCCTCAGTTCTTAGAAGGACTTAAGTTTGAGTTCCTAGTTTCCAAAGACCTGTCAAAGAGACTTCTGAGTAAACTCTCCACAAAATTGTGCTCCATCCAAACAGCGACTGCAGTAGAAATAACTTGACCCTTATAACCTGAAATTGATCCTCTATTATTCACAGAACAGTTGGAGGAGAATTCCTGGGGAACCTATTACTCCAAACCATATCTCAGCTTTCCTGAGAAACAACAGTAATATGATTCGTTTCTTTTTAAGAAACCATAAGCATCCTTGAAACTAAGATGAAAAAATAAGCTCTTCCAGTTTTTCTTTAATATTCTCCTCAATTAAACTTGGATATTACTATGGAAATGCAGCTTCATAACAAAAGCTTCGCCTTCCTACTATTCGCCCTATCTAAGAAATGTCTAAATAAAAATGTGGAACTGCTCAATTTCCTCCAAATAAATTCTATAATCTAGGTAATAAAAGATAGGGGTAATGTGAAATAAAATTCAAGGAATGCAAATATTTTACAGTAATTATTCATGTTATCTCCTGCTGGGTTTTTTTTAAAGATTTTATTTATTTATTTGACACAGAGAGAGAGATCACAAGTAGGCAGAGAGGCAGGCAGAGAGAGAGGGGGAAGCAGGCTCCCTGCTGAGCAGAGAACCCTATGCGGGGCTCGATCCCAGGACCCTGAGATCATGACCCGAGCTGAAGGCAGAGGCTTTAACCCACTGAGCCACCCGGGCACCCCTACCTCCTACTGGTTCTTACCAGAGCTGATGGCAAATTAAAAGCGAAAGCAAAATAAAACAAAATAACTTTTTGAAGATTACTTCTTACTCGCTAGCTAGGTCACCTCCTCACTAAGGCACTTGCTCTCTCATTCCAACCTCAAATTCAGAATTCAAGTCTGCAGCTCACCAAAAGCACAAATTTTATGGACCTCTAAAATAATTTCAATATAGTGGCATTAAAAATGTTACACTCGCATATGCCCAGGGTCTATTTCATGGACTTCATTAAAATGTTTCCCTTTCCTTTATTTCACTGGTTAGATTCTCAAACAACTGATAAGATAATAACCATGTGGCCAAGAGCAGTTCAACTTCCATCTTCATTTGCAAGTTCTTTTGTGTTTCACTCCCATCTCAGAAGAAACAGATTTTCCTACAGAGAAGATCACAGATTTTAATCTGGCTTCCTTGAGGAATACTTCCTGGAGTACTAGGTCATTTCTTTTTTAACTATTTACAACTGAAATTTTCTTCATCTTGGGTCCACGCTGCCATCATCATTCATCAAGTTCAGACCTAAAAGGTATCAGTCAATCATGGTGATTTCTCCTAGGCCACAATGTCTCACACCCTTGTTGACAGGCATTGCTCTTACTTATGTATTTATTTATTTGTTTGTTTGTTTGTTTTAAATAGGCTCTACACCCAGCATGGAACCCAACGCTGGGCCCCAACTCATGACCATAAGATCAAGACTTGAGCTGAGATTAAGAGTTGGACATTTAACCAACTGAGCCACTCAGGCACCCCTGCCAGGCACTTCTCTTAATGCACCTCCTGTTTCTATCGAACTCTCAGTATGCTTTCTTTCCCTTTCTTTCTTTCTTTTCTTGATTTATTTGAGAGAGAGAGCACTAGTGAGGAAAGTGGCAGAGGGAGACGAAAAGCAGGGTCCCCGCTGAGCAGGGACCCCCCCCCCGGGGGGGGGGCTCCATCTCAGGATCCTGAGATCATGACCAGCCAAGGCAGATGCTTAAATGACTGAGCCATCTAGGCACACCCCCCTTTCTGATGAGTGTTGTGTCATCAGTAACATCCAACCAGGTCTAGCACCCTCCTCTTGGTTCATTTGGTTGCCTCACCTTGACAATGTCTTCCTGGTTTGTAAGTGTTCTCTGAATGCTAGAGAGCCTGCTCTCCTTTCAGTTGCAGGCATTTGGGGGTTTTTTTATTATTACTTTTTATTTTTTGTTTCAAGTTTTTATTGAAATCCCAGTTAGTTAACATATAGTATAATGTTAGTTTCAGGAGTAGAATATAGGGATTCATCACTTACATATAACACTTAGTGCTTATCACAAGTGTCCTCCTTAATACCTATCACCCATTTAGTTGCAGTAATTTAATACCTTTTTTATCCCATCACGCACTTCTCTATTGGATGCTCAACCGAACGCTTAACTGGGTGCACAAGTCTAAAGCCCGAGGAGACACAACATCCTAGGAGGCGTCAACTTGTAAGAGATCCCGACCTCTGAAACACAAGTAGAAAAAAGAGTTTAGAAGGTTTGCTGTATGTTTAACTCCATCTCTGGTAGTCAGACTTTAACTTTTATTAAGTCGAGTCTGGTGTCTTCACATCAATGAGTCACTGAAATGTGACATGGAGATAACTATAAGCCTTTTCTCACTTTTCTAATTTAGAAGCTCAAAAAAGAAATACATCATCTGAGTGAAACCCTTCTTTTAGCCCTAAAAGAGCTGGATGATATGACAATATGCATTTTTAATATAATTCAATAAAAATCATGTAGTGCCACCCTCCTTTTCCCCTTGATGTTCTCCATGTGCTTTTGGGTTTAAAAGCTTTCAGAATTAATACAATACTGATGGGAAATGTTGAATTGTGCTCTCATTTTGTATTTGACATGGACTGAGTATCGTTAGCCATGCCAATTAATCTTCTTGGCCTTCATATATTACCCATTAGTTAACTTTCTTATAGTAAGTCAGACAGGAGGAATTACCTCTTATTTAGCTTTTTTGTTCTATTTGGGTCTTCAGCTGACTGGATGAGGCTCACCCACATTGGGGGAGGCGGCAATTTGCTTTACTCAGTCTACAGATTCTAGTATTAATCTCATGTAGAAACACTCTCGTGGACACATTCATAATACTGTTGGGACATAAGGATTTCTGGGGACCTCCTGGCCCAGTAAAGTTGACATATAACATTTATCATCACAGTGACCAAAATTTTTGAATGATCCAACCATTTCACATTGGATTTTGGCATGTAACCAAATCTCTGCCCAGAACAAACTTACTTTGCCTATATTTTGCTGAGGCATTCGTTTTTTTGTTGTTGTTGTTTTCTTTTTTAGGGCTTTTGATTTAACAACAATCAAAATTTTCTTATCCTTAATTAGTTGGAGTAAGACTCCTCAGGTGTAATTAATAGCTGTGTAATGAGAAAGGGAGAACTCCAGCCCCATCATTGCCCATTCCCCACTGAGTGAATTGTCACCTATTTTCAACAAAACATCTTCCTCTGACTTTCATGTACTATGAAAATTCACAGCTGCTCTAGCATTGTGACATTCTTCTGTAGAGAACTTGACCGTTCATTGTAAAGGTATTATTTTAATTACCATCAAATGTAACTTTGGGGTCAGGTTGCTGTTAAGGATAAAAAGAACAAACAAACCCAGAGTGAAAATAAAAAGTAAGAAAATAAAGCAACAAGAAAAACCAGATGTCAAGAGTAAACAACAATGGGAAAAGAAGCTCATGGAAACACAGTGGCAACTGGAAAGTAGCCCGGGTCCTTTTTTGGGTGGTCTGTCTCAGTCTTCAACATTTGATCTAGTGACCTAGTGACCTGTATTTTAAATTGATATTTTAGCTTAACGGGTGGCATCAGAGGAATTTGGTGAAGCATCTCACTCGAGTGATCCCACTTTGCTTTTACCTCTCCACTGCTGTCTTCTGCTCTCGGAGAGATCCCGGGGTTAGAAATCTTTCTCCTCAGGGTGATTTCATGGGTGTTCAGCGTGTTCTGGTAGATTTCCAGCTCACTTTTGGGGACCGGTTGCTGCAGGATCTCTTACTTCTCCGCGAGCTTGCCCCCCCCCGCCTCCGGTGAAGCATCTCACAAACCACATAATAATCACCTAAGAAGTTCTCCCCAGCAAGACTAGACTTTTTAAAACCGGGCAGGTCACAACATGTCATTACCTGTGTAAATTAAAACAGAAGCTTACCACAAATAGCAACCAAAACTTATATTGATCTCCATCCTTTAATTTTTTTAAATGGCTGTCTTACGCTTTTACCTATCATTTTTTAAAAGCAGTATTATTGAGATATAATTCACATACATCCACCATACAACTTGCTCACTTATAAAATGCAGTTCAGTGATTTTTACTATGTTCATAGAGTTGTACAATCATCATCACTGTCTAATTCCAGAATATTTTGATAACCCCCAAAAAGAAATTCTATATTCATTAGCAGTTACTTTCTATTCTTTCACCCTCACCTCTGCCCTAACCTTGGACTTAAGTTGAAATATTAACTCTTATTTATTTATTTGTTTGTTTTCTTATTTATTTATATATATATACACATATATATTTAAAGATTTTATTTATTTATTTGACAGAGAGAGAGATCACAAGCAGGCAGAGAGGCAGGCAGAGAGAGAGGGGGAAGCAGGCTCCCCGCTGAGCAGAGAGCCCGATGCGGGGCTCGATCCCAGGACCCTGAGATCATGACCCGAGCCGAAGGCAGAGACTTTAACCCACTGAGCCACCCAGGGGCCCCATATTTATTTATATTTTAAATAGGCTCCACGCCCAGTGAGGGGCTTGAACTCATGACCCTGAGGTCAAGAATCCCACACTCTACCTACTGAGCCAGCCAGGAGCCCCCAAAATCAACTCTTTTTGAGTCTGGGGTCTGCCATCTTTTGGACTGAAATTTATACCATTGGCTCTCCTGGGTCTCCAACTTGACAACTATAGATCTTGAGACTTGTCAACCTCCATACTAAAGTAAGCCAATTCCTTATAAACTGTCTCCCTCCCTCCTGCCCCATCCCCTTTTTCTCTTTTGCTCTCACTCTCTCTCCATAATTGGATCTATTTCTCTGGAGAACCCTAATATAGCCACTTTAGACCAATCTGTATTTCAGACATTGAGAGTTCTGTCATTTTTTTTTAAAAGATTTTATTTATTTATTTATTTGAGAGAGAATGAGCGAACAGGAGCAGGGAGCTGGGCGGGGGGGGGCAGTAGCAGAAGGAGAGGGAGAAGCAGGCTCCTTACCGTGCAGGAAACCCAACACAGGGCTTGATCCTAGAACCCTGGGATCATGATCTGAACCAAAGGCAGATGTTCAACCAACTGAGCCACCCAGGTACCCTGAGAATTCTGTCATTATTATCCTTAACTGATGAATCAATCAATTTCTCATAAAATTGGAAGCTGTTATGTTTAAGTTAATTTCTACTTTTAAAACCTGAGTTATTTTATCTTATTTTTTGTCAACTGTTGTTTCAGTAAAAGTCTTCTAAACAGATGAGGAAGTGAAGAGTTCTATATCTGAATATGTGATACTGAATTAAAGTATGTTTTATGTTAGTCTGAAATATTAGGCTAAACAATGGGTTTCCCTGAAAAGGTGGTTCATAGAAAACACCGTTGAGTAAGTCACAGTTGGCACAAAATGAGAGGAAGGGGAGAAGATAGGGAGGGAGAAAAGGAGGGTGGAGGGAAGGAAGAAGGAGTGACCAATTATATTCCTAAAAGACTAGGTTAAAGCTGTATATATTATAAAAGATTTTAATAAGCAAAAAAGATGTATTAAGCATTTTCTAAGGGTAAATACTTAGCTAACTGCTTTATATGCATTATAATCTCATTGAACTGTCAAAACAATAGAGAACACTTATGAGATATTTACTCAGTGCCCGGCACACTTCTGAGTGCTTTTCGTATATTAGCTTAAGTAATGTAGTATGTTTATTATCCTTTGTGGCAGATGAGGAAATTGAGGCTCTGGAGAAGTTGAAGTAAGTTGTCCTCATTCACAAGTTAAGTGGTCATGGATTTAAATATGGGAAGTTTGGCTCCAATATCTGTTCTCTTGACTGGCACACCACAGCCACCTTCTTTGAGAAAAGTGATATATGAGAAGCCATGGAAAGATTGTTTACAGCGAGCCAACAGAGTATTGGGCAAACGACTGCTTTTGACATCCAACTCCTAAAGTTGTATCACATTAAAAGAGTTACAACTTCTCTGATTCTTGGTTTACTGTCTATAAAAATGAGATAAAAGCTCCCACCCTGTGCACTTGTGACAGGATAAAGAGATGATGTATGGAAACCTTGGTAGTAATAGTTCGGTAAATTATAGTTATATCAACATTATTATTATTTTCATCACTGTTATTATTATTATTCTTCTTTTTAAGTTTGACATAGAGCTCAAAGACCCAAACCATACAGCTTTCCTGGCTGGTTTGTTTGTTTTCCACCTTACAGTTCTAGTTCATGAAGAAAATAAAATTCTATGTTGATAGAGGGAAACTGAGGCACAACAATTGATAGTAATGGAGGATATCAGGTGCCTCTTAATAATAACGTAACCAGGAGGAGAAAAAATGTTTTCCACTTAACAGAAAAACAGAATTACCCACTGATTCGGAGAAAACAAGGATAAATAAAAAAAAACTAAGGAGTTTCCTTATGCTAACCAGAAAGACATTGAGAAAGGCTCTTTTAGTTAATTAATATACTCCAGTAATTTATGCAGGTACCTGAGTTTAACCATGATGTGATTCTGGAGACGTTAGCTGGCTTAGCAAAGGTGCAGAGTTGCTGCAAAGTTGGTTGGTGACTCAGTAAAGACTAGTGCACGTCTGCTTCATAGACCTAAAAATTCTCAGTGTTACAAAGAGTTCTACTCTGGGAGATCAAGAGTATTTTACATCATTGTAAAAATAAGTAGTACTAACCTAATAATGTTTTCTAAAAATAAGGGTTAAGGTGCAGACACAGTTCGTGAGGGGATTTTGCCTTTTGCTGTGCTGTGGAGCAAAGTCTGTTCCTCTCCTGTGCAGGCTGAATTGACCAAAGCAATCTAGTCCCCCACTGGTCGGGTGGAATTCGTGAGACAGTATTACATGCTGCTGAACCAGGCCCCAGACATGCTATACAGATTTTATGGAAAGAACTCTTCTTATGTCTATGGGGGATTGGATTCAAATGGAAAGCCAGTAGATGTAGTCTATGGACAGAAAGCAATCCATAGGAAAGTGATGTCACAGAACTTTACCAGTTGCCACACTAAGATTTACCATGTTGAAGCTCATGCCACTCTGAATGACGGTGTAGTGGTCCAGGTGATGGAGTTGCTCTCTAATAACAACCAGGCTTTGAGGAGATGCATGCAGACATTTGTCCTTGCTCCTGAGGGCTCTGTTGCAAATAAATTCTACGTTCACAACGGTATCTTCAGATACCAAAATGAGGTCTTGGGTGGCTTTGTCACTGAGCCTCAGGAGGAATCTGAGGAAAAGGTAGAGGAACCTGAAGAAAGACAGCAGACACCTGAGGTGGTACCTGATTATTCTGGAACTTTCTATGATCAGATTGTCAGCAATGACTTAGAAGAACATTTACAGAAAACTGTGGCTAAGCCAAAGCCAGATCCTGAACCAGAACCAGAGAAAGAACCTATGTCTGAAATCTAAGAGGAAAAGTCTGAGCCAATGTTGGGAAAAAATTGCTCAGAAGAGTTCTTCTCCAGCACCTACAGACATAGCTCAGACAGTACAGGAAGACTTGAGGACATTTTCTTGGGCATCTGTGACCAGTAAGAACATTCCGCCTCAGTGGAGCTGTTCCAGTTACTGGGATACCACCTCATGTTGTTAAAGTACCAGCTTCACAGCCTCGTCCAGAGTCTAAGCCTGAATCCCAGATTCCACCACAGAGGCCTCAGAGGAATCAAATGGGAGAACGATGAATAAATATTCCTCCCCAGAGGGGATCTATATCGATCCATGAGGCTGGTGAGCAAGGTGATGTTGAACCCCGAAGAACTGATTTTCAAAGTTACGGGAACGTGATGGAGCTACGCATTAACAGTGGTTGGAAATTACCTAATTTTGGTTTTGGTTGTGTTTGATGATTCTGAGCCTGTTCAGAAGCTCATTAGCAACAGGTCTATCTTGTTCAGAGGTGAAGTCCGTCTGAATGTACAGGAGAATACGATCCGAGCTTCCAGGGAAGGGGACTGTGGAGATAACCGCCTGCAGGGACCTGGAGGCCCTCGAGGTGGGCTGGGTGGTGGAATGAGAGGCCCTACCCGCAGAGGCATAGTGCAGAAACCAGGATTTGGAGTGGGAAGGGGAATTGCTCCAAGGCAGTGAATTGGTCTTCATTGATCTTCAAGCAGCACTACAAATCTAGCTCCTGCAGAATGATGAATTTCTCATACCAGCATTTGGTAATCCTGGAGTTTGACTCTAGTCTGCTATAAACTGCTTAAGTTTATACAATTTTATTTTTTGTGTTAATGATGTGTGCTCCCTCTCCCACCCTTCCCTCTCCTGACCTTTTAGTCCTTCACTTCTAATTTTGTGGAATGATATCTTAGAAAAAGATTTAGATTTTTAAAGAAGAGAAAAAGACTGAATTTCCTTGCTTTACTTTTGCATATACGGACTGGATTTTTTTTAAAAGCCGTTTCCCCAAAGGAATGTGTCTTACTTATTACTGACATTTAGTATGTTTCATTCATTGGAAGAGTTCTATTTTCTATGTGTTTCAAAAGCCTGTGAGAAACACAGGATTTGATAAACATTTTGAAGGCAGGAAAAATCAAAATTTTTCTTCTTTGAGAGTCATGACTACCTTCTCGTGCGTAGAAGTTGCCATTGCAAAAATTGACAATTTTGATTCTTGCAGATATGATTAAAAACTGAATAAAAGGTGTTAGAATTTTTTTCTTTTCATATGTGATCACAGAACAATTATAAGGCTGCTGTTTTTACCATTTAAATTGTGGGATAGGTTTTAACTGTCTAGAATGCAACTGATTTAGATTTCTTTTGAAGTAGAGTTTTTTTCATGTTTAATTTGTATTTGTAAGAGAAAAAAAAACCCCAAAACAAAAAAGAAACCCCCAAATCCAAATAACACAAAATCAGAGCAAAACTGTTGTGCCTTCTATTTATCTTTGATTCCAGCCTTGGCAGTTGTTTAAAGAAAAATTTTTAAAAAGGCTAAAATAAATAAATAAATAAATATTTAAAAATAAAAACAAGGTTTAAGGGAGTGCCTAAATGGCTCAGTCAGTTAAGCATCTGACTTTGGCTCAGACCATGATCTCAGGGTCCTAGGATCAAGCGCTGCCTGGAGTCCTGCCTCGAGCTCAAGTCCCCAATCAGGTACCACACTCAGCAGGGAGTCTCTTTAATCCCTCTCCCTCTGTCCCTCCTACCCTTTCCCTTTCCCTCTGCTCCAACCACCCCCCCCACAACCTCCCCCCCCCCCCTCAAGCTGGCTTATTCTCTCTGTCTCAAATAAATAAATAAATCTTTGAAAAAAATTTAAAAATTTTTTAAAAATAAAAATAAGAGTTAATCCACACATTGTGAAAGTAAACCAGAACGAAGTCAATAAAATTTGTCTCAAATTTCTGGTTTTGCTATTAAATACTCCTCTTACTGGGTTTCTTACTTTCTTTCCTCCTGAAAATAAAATGGGCATAAGAGAATAAGTGTTGATAAAGAGAGATGTTGTTGATATAGTTAGTTGGGGCTTTATTCTTTTCTCTTGATTTCATTGGCTTTCCATTGTCTTCTTTGTCTTTTCCAAATAGCTGTAGATATATACTGGATAGTGTGTGTAAAGACAGTGTTTGAGGCTGCTTTAGAATAATAGATGCTCCTGAGAATCTTTTGTTAAACTGGTCTTACAGCAGCTCTGGGGGTTTCGGTATTGTTCTTCAGGGGTCTCTTTATTGCTAAGAAGTATCCTTTGAAGGGCAAGAATTGTGCCTATTATGATACATCTCATGTTTGTTGACAGTTAATGGAATGGTCACATTAGTTCCTTAATGAAATACTACTGCTTTTCCAATTTTTAGAACTACTGACTCTGGTTATTAGTATGATCTTTATCCTAATATTAAACTGAGACTGTTTAAGGCTTAGGGTCTTGTCATAATGAGAGACTTCAGCCTAAGCATATGCGTATCTGTGAAATTGGAATCAGTGAGTTGGAGCAAAGTCACTCACGCTGCTAGAGTATAGCCCCATAGGAACTTAAAAAGTGTAGTAAGAAGGAAAGAAGGAAGAAAGGAATGAAGGAAGAAAGGAAGAAAAGGAGGGAAGGAGGGAGGCAGGAAAAGACGGAAGGGCAGGTAGACAATCCTGCTTTTGCCATGTACTTTAGAAGAGAGGGGCTGAGTTAATTTTCAATTCAGGGGGTCTTTCTAAAGTATTCCAAAGGTGCTCAGTCATGATGCTTGGATTTCTGAATGCTAAAGAGTCATGGAGAAGGTGGCTGAGTCACTGAAAGAAAGGAAAGAAACACAGAGTTCCACTAACAAAATAAGAGAAATGTCAAAATACAGAAGAGAAGTTCCTGAATGATGGGTATTTAGAGAAGGCAGAACGGAGGAAGGAAGGGAAGAGGAGAGGCAAGGGGGGAGGGAGATAAAGAACAACTATATGAGTACTTTGTAAATGGTAGTTCATCTAATTCTTCGGAAAAACCCAATGAAGTCAATATTATTCCCACTTCACAGACGAGAAAATTAAGGTATACAGATAATAGAGAATTTGTCTTAGACCACAGTTTGTTAGTAGAAAAGCTGGGATTTGAACCCAGGACTATTTTGTCCCAAAGTCCATAACTTTTACTACCATCCCATCCTGGTTAACTTTGGAAGCTTGAGAAAACTCACATCTCAAACTGTTCATTTTGCTCCCTTAGGAGTAAGACAGTTCTCAGGAGATGCATACTAGAACTGGTAACTGACAGCTGGTTATTTTAAGTGGATTCTCACATCAGGTCTTTTCTCCTTTCTGGTATGCTGAACTCCAGATATCGTCCACACACCTTTCTGGGTCAGTCAGTACAGCTTTACAAAGTGATCCGAATTCCCTTCCAATATTTGTTCCCAAACCTCCCAGGTTACCTAAGGGAATATACTCCTTTATTACTTTTAACTTTTACTACTTTTAAAAGATTCCTACTCCAGCAAGCATGTGTTCTTTAGGTATTTAACAGAAGCTTTATGATAATGACAACAAAAGGCCTGTTCAAAATGTTCAATTGATACAATTATCATTACTTTAGATTCTTATACTATTATATTCTAAACAATTCCACTTGGTTCTCTAAATCTTATTCCCCTTTCTACAAGCTGTCATGTGTCTTAACCATTTCTTATCTCATAATTTGTAATTAGCATAAAGGGAGAATCCTCTTCACTGTGAAAGAACACGATTTTGAGACTTAAAAAAAATCTTCTTTATCTGTGGTTATATACCATCTTTCCTTCCTAATGTTACTTGTGTCTTTGTTCCTTCTTTCAATGAATAAGTTTTTTCTTTTATGGATCAATTCTCCTGGATTTTTACTTTTATTCCATTAATTTCTGCTTTAGTCTTTACTAGTTAATATAATTCTTTTGCAATTTTTTTCTAAGTTTCTTGGTTTATATGTTATTTTGCAACAAATACATTTAAGTTTTATGATTTCCACTTTTCTATACTCTCCTGATTTTTTTATGTAGGATTTTTTTCTTGCTTCTAAAGATTTTGTAATTTCTCATTTGTTCTTCTCTTTAATCTAGATTTAAAGCATTTTTAAATTTCCAGTTGTAGATCAATGAGAAGGAATTTTTCTTTTTAATTTTTTTGGTTAATTTTATTCTAATTGTGTTTCAATAGATGATGTGGTCCATCTGATTTCTATCTTTTAAAATGTGATCTTCATTTTATCATCCAGTTAAGTTTTGAGAATGTTCTATGTTTAGATAGAAAAAAAGAACATCTATTTTCCATTTGGAATGAAAAATCCATATATCTTTTATCTGTGTGTAGTTATATTACACATAAGTCATTTAAGACCCTTTTTAATAGTCTGGATGCTTCTGGCAGATGTACCAGTTTCTCCCAGCCTCCAGTTCGAGTAATTGCAAGGTCTCTTATCCGTTTCACAAAACTTGGGCAGGGAGAAGGGAGGCCTGTTTCTGTACTTTCACAAATGTACAATCACATGGTGATTGTCAAGATCTAGTAAGGAAACTAGATAACGAGGAACAAGCCCTAAAAACGAGTGCAATGGTACTGGCCCTGCCGCGCAACGGGCTTGGCGACCCTGGACGAGTCACTTTTCAGGTTTTCTATTTCCCCATCAATTCCCACACCTCAGTGGTGTGGTTTTACTTGTTCCGCCGAAATTACAAGGTTTGTCAGGAGAAGCAGCCAGATAAGGAATGTGAACAATACAAAGTGATAATGAAATAAAAAATACTAGCAGTGGTTGCTAATAATTAGATACAGTTTCAGAGAAGGAAACGATAAAGATGTAAAAACTGGCCTGTACAGGCACCAAAGTGCTCAGTAGCTAGTGGCTCCCTTCCCTGACCCCAACCACTGCCAGCTCCCTTTGGGGACGCGCTCCCTCCTGCGTGGAGAAAATCCCCGGCAATAACGGAAGTCTCCCTCTTCGCAGCACCCGCAGCTTGGAACCTGCTGGAAGAGTGTTGGGAAAATAAGCAGAAACATGCCCGCAGCTCAAATTCGCGCTTCAGCACCATCAGCCCTGACCGAGCATGTGCAGTGCCTCCTCCGTCAGCAGTGAGGGGCCGACTGGCAGTTGTTGCCCAAATGCTCATTAATCAGAAGATGCTCTGGGCCCCCGACGCCCCCGGGTCTTGGGCAGAGAGTCTCAGGGTCGGAGATAGCGGGGCCTCTGCGCTGGCAGCCCGCTGCCGCCACGTTAAATCTAAGCACCCTGCCCTCGGGAGAGAAGCGATCGGTGGGGTTCTGGATGCGGGCTTCCAGGGAGTATGCTCTTCGCGGTCCCGCGCCTCCTCTGGAAGATCGTTCAGAGCGGAGCGCCAGCGCTGGGTACTCTGGCCCCGGAACCGCGGGAGCCCGCGCCGCGCGTGTCTGCGCCGCAAAGCCGCCTCCCAGCCCGCTTTCCCCCGTTTGCTTTCCTGCCGCAGTCCGGGCCCGAATTAATTCTCTTCACTTTGAGTGAGCACACACAAGTTCTCCGGGCACGACCCTCCCATCTGTTTCCCCGTCAGGGGTGGGGGGGAGCCCAGTTTTTCAACGATTAACCTCCCCACCAAGGGACGGAGGGAAGGTGGCAGGATGGAGAGAGCGGGGCGGGGAGAGGCGTTCTTGCACGTTCAAAGGCAGCAAAATTAGCTGCCGGCGCTCAACGGGTTTACTTTCTTCGATTTTTGACAAACAAATGCAGGGGGATGCCTACTCGGCCGACTGCCGCCCCGGCCCGGAGCCCTGGGCTCACTTCGCAGCCTGCTGCCGAGTTTCACACCGCAGTCCTGCTCAGCATCCGCCGAGCTTCGCCCCCTTGCCCAAGTCTGCAGATGGATGGATGCGGGGCGCAGGCTTCCCCTGGTCAGGTTAACGCTGGCTACGGCTAAGGCCCCGAAGCGCCCACCTCGCGCCTCCGGTTTACCTGCCTGCCCCCACCACCACTACCAAAGGACGTGCCCCTCTGGTAGTGTCGGGGCTCCCAGCCCAAGCGAGGGGGAGGACACCTCCCTATCTCCTCCTCCCCATCCCCGCCGCGGCTCGGGGTTTTACTGCAGCAGCCGGAGGTGACAGCGACGCCTTAGCCTCCTCCGTTGCTCTCAGAGCCCCGGCTTCCCCTGCATCCGGAAAGCGCCCCCTCCTGAGAGGCTGGTCCCCAGAGAAGTGCTAACGAGCTGCAGAAAACCAAATTTAAAAATGTAGAAGTCGCTGGGCTGCATTCCTCCGAGGACGAGCCGGATCGCCCAGGACAGAGAGTGGCAGCGTGTGGGAAGTTGGGACCGTAGAGCAAGGGGGGAGGGGAGTGGTGCAGCCGGCATTCTCTTCTGGAAGAAATCGCTGGGAGCAGTGCGGTTGGACACAAGTTTGCGTGGGAGTGTTTTCCTTTTGTCAATAATTAATCACCGGAATCGGTCTGGCAGAATTGGAGTTTTAGCAATAGTGCAGAGGGCGGGGCCGAACACCTAACTCCAGGAGGCTCTGAGGCGCCCGGCGCATTGGGAAGCTCGCAGCAGCTGGGGAGGAGCCAAAGCTTGGTGCTCACCTAAGCCGCAGGAAGGGAGGTAAGCATCTTCCAAAATATATGCTTGAATGCTAAAGTAGCTTTAGTAGGATAGAATTCTTGTCTCTACCGGGGAAAAATTAATCCTAGCTTTCATACAATTTATCAGTTTATTATTTAACTGCATTAAAATTTTAAGAATTGAATGGGTTTTTCCATTTGCCTTAGTAACATAGTTGCCTTTCTAACATAGTTAGAAACTAAGAGGTTTCACTCAACAGAAGTGAAACTTTATTACGGAAACTTTCCCAGCCAAAAGAAGAGAAAATTACTTTGTGAATTACTTTTATATTTATCTTTGTGTAGTTCAGTAACTATTCAGGGAAATATCTTTGGGAGGTGCTCAGTTTCATTCTTAAATATTTTAGTGTTATGTTCTTATATAATACTTTTTGCCCCTAAAGCTACTTTAGGCGATAGTACACACAAGACAACTGCCCCAAAAGTGAAGAATTTCCAATTTTAACATTTGTTCATGATTATTAAGCAGTATGTATTTTCTCAAAGATGCTTACGTGATCATTCAAAATTAACTAGACTTCCAAACCCCAGGAGAAAGGAGTAGTTAACTTCGCCATGGGGGTGAGGATGTGAGGAATGGAAAGAAGAGAGTTTTAGATATGAGCAGAAGTTCTATGTCTGTTTCAACTAAAGTGACATTCAACTGGTTGGCAATTAACATAGATGAGTTCAGCCCTTGACTCAATAAAAAATTTGAAGAATTATTAAATGTAAATCTTAGTCCTAAAACTACAAATAAGTTCATCAGGGAAATTGGGAAAGTTGTTTTTCTAAAAGACATAGTGGTGTGATCATTCCTTTGAATTAATTAAGAAATATATGGTCATTTTTGCCTGTGAACTTTTTAGATTAATGCATAAAATTAATGAGGTTTTAATAACTTGATATGCATATTTTAATTATTCCTGTGCTTTCAAAAACAGACATTTGTTTGATAAATTTCAGTGGCTTTGATGGCTTTCTATATAGATTACTAGAGCAATAATAAGCTCTCATTGAAATGCACTGTCATCCTCAATATTCAAATATTTCTATTTAGCCATTTAATAACAACAAATTAAGAATAGTCTGTCAAACCAAATCCATGAGCATTCTAGAATTTGACTGGATATAAAGTCAACCAGGCCTCAATTTCAATCAGTTTTCTTAATCCACTATTTGTAAATTTACAGAATTTACTTTTATAAAAACTGTCCTTCGTAATTCTCTATCTACTATGTCAGCATAAGCTATTTTACCACCGAGTATACAAGATGCAACATTTGCATTACAAATTATCCAAATGGAACTCAACTTCCAGAATGGTTGTGTAAGGAGCTCCATGAGGAGCTCCGTGAACCCACTTTGTAGCAAAACAACCACTGGTGAAAATTATAGATAAACTAGTTAGTCTCTGGAAATTGTTCTGAGGAAATACAACAAATGAAGAAAATCTTAGTCAAGACAAACTCCTGCAATTCAGTAAGAACAGCAAGAGTGTGAGGTATTTCAGCCAAAGCCCACTTCCCTGTCCCCCTCCAGCTAGCGATGGTGCTCCATTCCAGGTGGCTGCCATCAAGAACCAGGGCTCCCTCTCAACTTAGATCCCAGGCTAGGGCTGTGGTATAATCCTGGGAAAAGCAGGCTCCCAGCATCTTATCCCCCACTTTGTGTTGTAGAAGCTTTCATGTAAGCAGGAGCAGGCAAGAGGTCTCAGGCTCTTCCAACCACCCCCATTCTTAAGGCAAATGAAGAAAAAGTCAACATCTAAAAGACAAGCCATTCAAAAATAGGCGAAGGAATCAAAGAGACATTTCTCCAAAGAAGATGTACAAACGGCCAATCAACACATGAAAAAGTACTTACTATTAGTAGTCATTAAGGAAATGAAGATCAAAAGTATAAGATACCATTTCACACCAATGCCAAAATGGCCATAATAAGAGACAGATAATAACACTTGTTGGAAAGGAGGTAGAGAAATTGGGGGATCATCATACACTGATGGTGGGAATATAAAATGGTGAGTTGCTGTGGCAGGGGCACCTGGGTGGCTCAGTGGGTTAAGCGTCCGGCTTGATTTCAGCTCAGGTCAGGATCTCAGGATCCTGGGATGGAGCCCGGCATAGGTCTCCAAGCTCAGCAGAAAGTCTGCTTGAGACTCTCTCCCTCTACCTCTGCCCCTTTCTCTGCTCAGACGAACTCACTCTTTCTCCCCCTCTCTCTCTCAAATAAATACATCTTTAAAGAAAAAAGTTGAACACAGAGTTACCATATAACCCAGCCATCCCACTTCTAGCTATATATCCAAGAGAATGAGAATGTATGTCCATGTACACAAGTATATGAATGGTACACAAAGGTTCACAGCAGCGTTACTCATAATAGCCACAAAGTGAAAACAATCAAAATGGTCACTTACTGATAAATGGAGAGATAAGATGTGATACAGAATAGAAAAATGGAATATTATTTAGCAACAAAAAGGAATGAAGTACTGATCCATGCTACAGCATGGATGAACCTTGAGCAGATTATGCTAAATAGGAGAAGACCATATATTATATGATTTCACATAAATAACGATCCACAATGACAAACCTATAGAGACAAAGGGTGGAGTTGGGGAGGAATGGGGAGTGACTGCTAAAGGATACACGTGTCTTGTTGGGGTGATGAAAATGGTCTAAAAGCGGTGATGTCTATATCACTGAGTGTACTAAAGACCACCAAATTGTGTACTTTATTTTTTTAAAGATTTTATTTGTTTTTTTGACAGAGATCACAACTAGGCAGAGAGGCAGGCAGAGAGAAAGGGGGGAAGCAGGCTCCCCACTGAGCAGAGAGCCCGATGCGGGGTTCGATCCCAGGACCCTGAGATCATGACCCGAGCCGAAGGCGGAGGCCTTAACCCACTGAGTCACTTGGTTGCCCCAAATTGTGTACTTTAAATGGATAAATTACATCTCAATAAAGCTGGTTTTTAAAAATAAATTGGCCAAGATATTCAAAGAACAGATGGATTTAGAACTTGGAGTTCATGAATCCCTATATACCACTAAACCAATGGTTTACATGAGGCTTTTTTTTTTTTTTTAAGATTTTATTTATTGATTTGTCAGAGAAAGAGAGAGAGCACAAGCAGGGGGAGTGGCAGGCAGAGGGACAAGCAGACCCTCCACCAAGCAAGGAGCCTGACATAGGACTTGATCCCAGGACCCCAGGACCATGATGTGAGCCAAAGGCAGATGTCTAACTGACTGAGCCATCCAGACGTCCCTACATGAGGCTTTTTCCCAAAGGCCACATTGAAATATATAAAATATTCAAGAGTGGCACAGGTGTTACATAGCTCTGTGATTTGCACATATTTACACACCCAGCCAAGCTTTCCTCTGTTTAGAAATAAGTCAAATGTAGGGGCCAACTCTTGCTTTCGGCTCAGGTCATGATCTCAGGGTCATGAGATCAAGCCCCAAGTTGGGCTTGTGCTGGGCATGGAGTCTGCTTAAGAGTCTCTCTCTTCCTCTGCCCCTCCTAATACTCACCCCCTGCCCCTGGCATGAACTCTCTCTCTCTCTCTCAAAAAAAATAATAAATAAATAAAGTAGTCAAATGTCATTAATGTAGTCTTATAGAGAACTGGCTTGTAAAAGCCCTATCTTTTTGAACTCACCAACTTGCTGTATTAATTTAAGCCCAGTGAGGCCAGTTGCTCCTCCCACTTCTAGATAACTCTAGTCCTCTATCAGTTCTTCAGGCCTGTTGTTGAAAGAGGTCACACCGAGTGAGAGAAGGAGGTTACTTAAATCTCAACCAAAAGAGAAGTTTGCCACTCAGATTGGCCCAGTTTCACTCCCACTAGATTGGCCCCTGGAGTGCGAGTCTTGGGGGGACAGCAAGAGCTGGAGCAGCCACCATGATCTCTAGAATACACTGACATGTCACTGCTAGAAAGCATCTCCTGTGATTATGATGTCTCAAATACAAGAGGAGCTCTCAAATAAATCATATATTCCTCTAGTCACCTTTAGGTTTTGAGTTCCCATAAACTGCCTGATCCTGTACCAAGAACCATGGAATTGGACGATAGTGCTTTGTCCAGAAATAAGAATATATAATTAGGGGAGTCTCTGGGTTCCATGGGGCTGGTAAGCAGTAGCTAAACTTGCTGCTAGAAATAGTTATGAGTACACTGAGCCGAACCATACCCTTAGCCTTAGGGATTCAAGTCAGGCTCCCTGCATCAGGAAAACTCAAGATTTTCTTTTCTTTTTTTTTTTTTTAAAGATTTTATTTATTTATTTATTTATTAGGAAAGAGAGAGAGAGCATGAGAAGGGAGAAGGTCAGAGTGAGAAGTCGACTCCCCACGGAGCTGGGAGCCCGATGTGGGACTCGATCCCGAGACTCCGGGATCATGACCTGAGCCGAAGGCAGTTGCTCAACCAACTGCGCCACCCAGGGGCCCCAAGATTTTCTATTCTCATCAGCACAGGTTCATCCTTCCGTGTATACATTTAGAAGAGTGTACCATGCTGATGAAAATGGGTTCCATGTGGCTTTTGACCATCAGAGCTTTTGTACAGGTTCTATTGTCATATTTTATCTAATCAGAAGATTTATACAGGGGCGCCTGGGTGGCTCAGTGGGCTAAGCCTCTGCCTTCAGCTCAGGTTATGATCTCCGTCCTGAAATCGAGCCCCGCATCCGGCTCTCTGCTCAGCAGGGGGCCTGCTTCCTCCTCTCTCTCTGCCTGCCTCTTTGCCTACTTGTGATCTCTCTCTATTAAATAAATAAAATCTTTAAAAAAAAATTAAAAAAAAAAGATTTATACAAAAAATTGTAAAGGTCCAACCAGTTGTCTATAGATTAAATACATGTAAAAAAACCTTGATGACAGTTATTATTTATTAATAACGCTTTGATTGGGATTAATAATTCATTATTCCAACAGATATTTCTTGTGCACCTATCTTGTGCCAGAACAACTCTAAGCCCCGAATGAGTAATAAAATAGCTCCTTCCAGGACCTTCAATTCTAGAGGGGACATCAGCCATTTAAAGAATGATTAAAAAATAATTATGATTAAAATAAGTGAATTACAGTGTATGATAAGAAATAAGGGCTATGGAGAAAGAATTAAGCAGGGAAGGGAATGAGGTACAGTTTTAAACTGTGGCATCATGCTAGAAAGTAAAATTATGTAATTAGATAATGTAACGATCGTGTACAAACCTGGCTACATGTCTCTGAGGTGGACCGTGAGCATTACCAGCCCCAAGTGAACTTCTCCCCTTGGGAGTCTTGGGTTCCCCTTCCCATCAGCATTATTTTGCTACCTTGGATTTGCTGCTGTCCCCCTAAGGAAAATACTAGTCTTAACACAGGCACAAGGAAGACATAGCTTAATACTGACTCTAGAGAACTATAACCTAAATAAAACACCACCTTATGATAACAAAAATTCTTGTTGAGGGAAATCATTAGCCTGGGGTTTCAGTTTTCTTTTGCCTTTCTCTCTTGCTTTGCCCTGGATTCTTGTAGTCTGCCAGAGGACTGTGTGGTAAATAATTAAGACCTGCTTTCCCAAGTTAACATCTTTTTGAAGAGTGAGAGGGTGGGGAGAGGATGAGGGGAAGAAAAATTTCCAGGTCATCTTGGAAAGGTGAAGGGAGAACAGAGCTTCCAGAACTAGAAAACAGAGCATGGAGTCCCACAGATCACCTGAAAAAGGCGGGGAGGGGGGAAGCAATCAGAGTCTCCACTTTCCTGGACTGTCCCAGAATCTCTACTCAAGGCCCCTGTTTCAAAAGACACCTAGGACACATTGTTCTAGGAAAAGACAATGGGTGTGACAGCTCTCCTGGAATAGCGCTTTTAGAAAATGGCTTAAAAGGGAGCAGGGACTTGATGTTTTTAAGTCAAAAAAAAGAGTATTTATTTCAGGCTTAGAGGAGAAAGCATTTAAGCATGTTCAGAGTCCAGATAGAAATAAGTCAAAAGACTCCCTGTTATAATGGGGTTATTTTGGAGTATTAGAATTCTAATTTACTTATCCTACAGATGTTAATTGAGCAATCACTATGTCTGGGCACTGGGGGAAAAACAGAGAGGAAGACCTTGTTTCAAAGACCTTTCTTTGTAGAGGTTACATTATATGCCTTTTGCCACAAAATAGTTGAAGCACACAGTGATGAGGATAAGAAATTTTTGACCTGCCTATCCTGACAACTCCTTCCAGGCTGGGTTAGAACCTCCTTCCATGTCCCAGAGCATCCTATGCTTTCCTGTCATAGGGCTTATCAAGCAGTGTGGGGATGCCAGCCTAACTGCCCTTTCTCCTCTCTGGAAAGTGGCTAGAGGAGAGTGACCATGTCAGTCTTGGTCACTGTTTACATCTCTAGTGCAATTTTTTTTTTAAATTAAGGATTTATTTATTTATTTTAGAGAGAGAGAGAGAGAGTGTGAGGAACACAGGGTGGGGTCAGAGGGAAAGCGAGGGAGGGAATCTCAAGGCGACTCCCAGGCCCCCCTGTCTGGCACATGTGTGATGAATATTTGGATGGATGGGCGGGTAGATTAATGATTTGCCAGGTTAAGACCAAAGCTCTTTGCACAGACAGGCAGTCCGGCAGAGTGGTTAAGAGTTGTGTGCTCTACATGGGGCGCCTGGGTGGCTCAGTCGGTTGAGCGTCTGCCTTTGGCTCAGGTCATGATCCCAAGGTCATGGAATCGAGCCCCGCATCGGTCTCCTTGCTCAGCAGAGAGCCCGCTTCTCCCTCTCCCTCTGCGGCTCCCCCTTCTTGTGCTCTCATTCAAATAAATACATTAAAAAAAAAAAAGTTGTGTACTCTACATGAGTTGTGAGACTCCGGGCCAGCTTTTAAATTTCCCAATGTCAAGGGCGCCTGGGTGGTTCAGTCAGTTGAGTGTCCAGTGATTTTGCCTCACGTCATGATGTCAGGGTCCTGGGATCGAGCCCTGCCTTGGGCTCTGCACTCAGCAGGGAGTCTGCTTCTCCTTCTCTCTCTGCCCACCCCCAACTTGTGTTCTCTTTCTCTTGCTCTCTCAAATAATCTTTAAAAAATAAATAAAATAAAATAAATTCCCCAATGTCTCAGTTTCCTCATTTCTGAAATGGTTACAGAAATAGTACCTCCACTATAGTGTTATTAAGTGAACTATATAAGGTAAACACATAAAGTGGTTAGCAAAGTTCTGGGACATTAGTTTTTCAACAAATACTCTCTGCTATTATTACCAATATGGAATGGCAGTTTCCTGGGGGACAGTTTGCTATTCAAATATTGCATTCCTGCCCTTTCAGCTGCATTGTAAGATCAAAGGATGTCAATTAAGAATTCTAAGCTAAAGTTATCATTTTGAATTCAAGCTCTCTGAAAAGATTAAAAAGAGAATTTGGGAATTAATATAAGTAGGATATTGAACAAGAAAATTAAACAGACTAGAAAAAGAAAGGAGGAAACAAGCTCAAGATGGCACGTCCAAAGCAACGTTTCTGGAGCGATAATAACATCTACTGCTCTCACACCCAGACCTCTCCTTCAGATAGCCCAAGTACCAGCTCAGCCCTGTTCTGGAACACACTCGCGCCTCATAAAATGTCACGCCCCTTGGGCATCAATAGATGTTCACTGATGCAGAAGAACGAAAAGTGAAAAAAAAAAATTATTTGAAGTGGACTCTTATCTAAACCTAAAAGTGTTATAGTATCCTTTTCATTTCTCTTAAAAATTGAATAATCCTCTTTTTGTGTGAGCCCTTCGGTCAGAATTGTCATAGCGCCTCTTCCCAGGCAACTCCTTATTACCTTCTGAGTGAGACCAAACGCCAACCTGTGACCAACATATGGAATCCCAGCATCCTCACTGCTTCCCTCTGTTCAGGCAGACAGAATTCACATGGTCTCTCTCTCAGCCATGGGGGAGTCTCATGGCTTTCGTCTTCTCCTAAGAATAGTAAACTGCTCTTTTACTAACTCATCAACTGGGAAGTCTGTTTTAAATAAAAGTAGCTTAGAATCACTCTATTGATGGAGAAACTAGGCCTAGAAAGAAGACATAACTGACCCCGATTCTTCCGTTACCAACTCTTTTTATTCCTCAAGGTTGCAGGTATTTTCTCTACTCCACGAGGGAGATCTTGGTCCTTAAATTTTTAATAAGATGTTTTATTGCCTAAAATTTTCAACAAAGAAAAAAAAAAATCAATCCGGTTGGTCTAGTTCTGGCTTTGATGGGCAGGAAAATCAGGTTATCATTCAGGACAAAGGAGTTGTTCCACAAGTTTCCTCCATTTGGGAGAAAACAAACATTGGTCGCAAACACAAGAGAGGTGATAGGGAACCCCTATGACCTTTGGAGTGAATTCTTCCTCCTAGACTCGCAGAAGTCACCATATTACCCACTTACATCATATGTCTCTGAAGGGTTCAATAGAGTCACCTGAAAGGAATCTCTTAGAAGAAATAAAATGCATGTAGAAAATAAGAGGAGCAATTAGTAATTGTAATAAAAGTCACTCTCTCTGAGCCCTTACTAAAACCAGGCACCATGAAGCATCCTTTACCAACGTGGTACTATATCATCTTCATGGCAGCGCAGAAATAATCATCTCTGTGTTACTGACAACCTAACCGATGTTCCCAGAGGTTAAACAATATCCAGGATATCACACAGTAGCAAACTCCAGCTTGCCAATTTCAAAATCCACACTTTTCTCACAGCCCCCCAAAATTTAATGAAGCGAATCATTCTCCAGTGGGCTATTGAATTCTGTTGTAGAAATAGGATCTCAGATTTGATGAAATCTTAGTAATTTCTTCTTAAAACCTTCCTGCTGATTGTTAACAACCCTCAGAAGGTGTGGTCCAGTCTCTGCTTCAACAGTTTCCCTAATGGAAATCTCACTACTTCAACTAAGCAATCACTTTCCCTTTAGATAGCTCTTATTATTTAAAGGTTTCCTTGAGATTCACCTCTGAAAACAATAAATTCCATACCTTCACCTCCAGGATCACCTGTAACACCATTTAAAACCTTTCATATCTTTTAAGAACTCCAAGACACATTTCTCAAATCTTCTCTCAACATTGCCCTTGAAAACCTTCCTGACTTTTCTCTATTTAGCTTCCTTTGGATGTGCTCAACCAGCTGGAGTAACTGCTTTTAGCAGCTGGAAGAAGGATGCTAATCGAAGCCAAGGGCTGTAGCCCCCTTTTGTCATCTGTGGCACCGTTCTCCTATAAATATATAAGGATACTGGCACTGTGGTCTGAATCTATCCTCCCCAAATCCATGTTGAATCTGAACTTCTGAAGTGATGGTAGAAGGAAGTGGGGGGCCTTCAGGAGGTGCTTAGATCATGAGGATGGAGCCCCTCATGAATGGGATTAGGGTTCTTATAAAGGGGCTCCAGAGAGATCTCTTGCCCCTGCCACCACGCGAGGACACAGTAGAAGGTGCGGGCTATGAACCAGGAAGAGGGTCTTCACCAGGATAACTTCTTAGTCTCCAGAACTGCAAGAAATAAATTACTATTGCTTACAAGCTACCCAGTTTGTAGTATTCTGTTATAACAGCCCAAATGAATTGAGACAATTAGATCACTTATTTATTGCCCGACATTTTACTACACTAATGGCTCTCAATGAACTTGAAGTCAAATTAAATTGTTTAGTCTTTTTTACTTGAACTGATCATCAGCCACATCCCCCCCCCCCAATCTGACCCTTGGACAGTTAACTTTTTTTCCCCAAAGTTTTACCATACTTGGAACTCTGTAATCTGCTAAGTCTTTTATAACTCTACTCCAATTATAATTTGGGCTTATCTGAAAATTTGATCATGCATAATTTCTATGATTTAATTCAGATGGACAAAAATGCTACCAAGGTCAGGACAAAATACTGACCTGTGGGTCTTACCATTAGAGACCCGCTCCCTGCCTTTATGATGCATTACCAATTACAGAGCACTTTCACAAACATTTCACTTGATTCTTACAACTACTGTGTAAATCATACTATTATCATTGTATGTGAGGACAAAAACTCAGAAAGACGTTCTGACTTGCCTAATGGGACACAGCTAATAAATGACAAAATAGGAAAAAGGCTTAGGGCTTCTGACTATTTCCAGTGCCTTTTCAAAAACAGATTTTTAAATACAGTGCACTAACCTAATCTCTTTTTCCTTTTTCTCCCCACCATGGATATCAAAAGAGACTAATTAAAATCAAAATAACATTTTCAAAAAAAACAACAAAACACAACATTTTCTACAAATGAAATCTCACTTAAAACCCACCATATAAAGCAGATTAAAAGCTGACTGTTCTGAGAGAAATGAGGGGCAAGACTCTTAGCCTCTGTGTCTGTCCCCCCTTGGGGCATCCCCTCAACCCTGCTGTAGATGGTCCCGTGGCGTCTCGTAGTCTCCCAAGCACGTTCGGAACTCACTAGCCAGTGGCATGTTTTCAAACTGTAACCTTCTCTGAAAACAGTTTTTAAAATATGGCTGGCTTCTCATACCTTGCTTTTGCAATGCATTCTAGAATTCTGTGGGAGATATCCATTCAAGAGATTTTCTAATCTTTTGCATGGAACAGAATTGCTTTGAAGTTTGTAGGCAGCTTTGGGTTAATCCAAATCTTTATTTCACAGATGAAGAAACAGCAACCCAGAGAAGAGAAGTAACCCACACGGGATCATTCCACAGAGGCACAAGGACAAGAACCCGGATCTGGACCCTCATAGGCAGGTAAATTCTTCTGATTATACCAAGGAGTCTCACTTTTAGAAATCTGACCCTTTTGATGACAAGATGACATCTTTAACAACATGGAGCTTCTAGTTCTCACTTAAGCAACAAACAAACATTATACCTTTGATATTAGAATGGCATTTAAGATGATAGATACAAAGGAATGTGGCAATTAGCTTTAGTAATGAGGTCTTGAAACTGCAGTTCTTAGCTTACAGACAGAGCAGGCTCCTTTGAAGTGTGTGCAGAAAAATATTTATGCAAAATTTGCAAACATCTCAAGGGGTTTCTAGATGTGCCCCACCACCAAGTGCTTGTCTTCCAGGTTAAGAACCTCTGGCCAAGCCCAGAACAAGTGCCAAGGTCAAGACTGCATAATGCCAGCTCCTTTCTTATTTATTGGACTGCTGGTTAAAGGCTGCTTTTGTTTCAGCATCCTTCATCTTTTATTTAAATGGAGCGGCATCTTATCCTTGAAGACCTTTGATGTAAGAGAGTAGTAAATGTTTTAATAAGTATTTAATTAACCAGATGGGACAAATTGAGAAATATGATAAAATGAAAACATTTTTCTTTCAAAAGTATAAGCAGTGAAAGTAAGGATGATCTGTGCTTATAATAGGACGTTCACCTTCTTTCTGTTTCTTTTATTTTTAAGAAAGTAAGAAAAGGTAATAAAACAAAAACAAACTAGATTACCACTAATTGCCTGACCACTTTGATGAGATCTATGGGAAATGGGAAAAAGAGGAGGGGTGGGGACAAAAAAAAATAGATTTATTTTCTAAATTGATTGTTTCTTAATCCTTCCCTTTGCCACAATATTTTAAGAGATTTATGGTTCTGAAATGGTTGGCAAAAATGTCTTCATTTTAAAATAGTTTGGGAAGCTCCAGTATTACTTTAAAGTTATTGAGAATGAGGCCTATTTTACTAATTCAGAAATGCTCATTGAACACTTAGCATTTGTAAAGTACTCTCAAGCATGGCGTGATAGGAAGACTGCTTGGAGTGAGAGAGTCCTAAGACTGAATCCCACTGTTGATTCTGCTTTGGCTTTGGGCAATAAGCAAGGTGCAAAAAGTTAATGAACTTCAGTTTCTCATCTTTAAAATGAAGTGATATATTTTTTTATCTCCTTGATGATGGCATCACCAAAACTGAATAAACATACTAGAGAAGAATATCTCTACAACTGGCCTCTAAATGAATAACTGATAAAGTTCAGACGTCTCGTCTTAAAGATGAGCTCATTCTCCTTTAATCTATAGCTGGTATCCATAGCTAAGGCAATGATTAGTAATATTAATACAGTGTGCAGTGTGTAGTAATGTGGCATATAGAATAGCATGTAGTAATCATAATAGTTAATATTCATTTAGCTCTTCCTATGCATTATTATAAATACCTTACCCTTTTTAATCTTCCCAGAAATCTTATGCATGAAGTTCTGTTCTGATTTCTAATTCCCATGGGAAGAAACTGAGTCATAGTGTTTGAGTAACTTAGCCAGGGTGAAACCGAGATGTAATTCAGGACCAGAGCTCATCACTACTCACTACACACTGTCTCTCTGTGAAATTCTCACCGAGTTCCACACGTGGTCACTGTGAGACTTTTGCCCTCAGTTTCTTCGTCCTTAAAAAATAGAAATCCCTTAAGTTAAGCATCTAGCCAGTGCATTTCACAGTGTACTTAATAAATGTTATTTCTGTTCCCTGAAGAGCATCTCACATTATAAAATTCCAGTGTTTTCAAAGAGATCTGAATTTGTTTTCTAGAGCTGGTTTAACACGGTGCTACAACATTGGTGGCTAAAAACAAGAGAAAGGTATTCTCTAGATAGCTCTGGAAGCTAGAAGTCTGAAATCACTGTGTTAGCTGGGCCACACTCCCTCCCAAGGCTTTAGGGAATTTTTTCCTCTGCACCTCCCATGCTGGGATTTGTAACTTAATTATAGCTACAAAGACCCTTTTCCAAAGAAAATAATTCTGAAGTCCTAGCGGGGTTCCCTTCTTCTTGACTTTTAGGATACACGAAAAAAATTGGGAATTGCCAAATTACAAAGAACCTTCTGAGAGGAGGGATGATATGTTTATGTGTGTTCTTGGCATCAGTGAAATTCAGTATGCAAAACGCAATACTTGTGGGAATTGTAAATTCTATGATATACTTATTTGTTTTTGACAGTGATGTGAAATATGGGGTTGAGCGCCAGTACCTAGAGCACTTAAAAAGGGGTAAGAGTGGAAAAGTGATTAGACAGCTTGGCAGAAACGTTTCTACTGTCATTTCAAAGCCCTTTCTAGGTAACTGTATCCAGAGCACATTGTAACAGTTCTGCCTTTGTCTTTTCTTCCCCAGCTCTTGGCCACCAAACCCACAGTTTGATAAAGGAATTACGAGCTTACTATTTGTTTCTAAGGACTCTGTTTTCTTAGGAGCTAAAATTCTGACCATGAAAGATTAAGCCTTTATTTCATCCTATTTATTGTCATTATATTTGATGTGTCTTCATAAACAGAAAACTTATTTCTAGGAAACAGTTTGAGGCTAAAGAAGATGAGTTACTATGACACTGATCATACCTGCTGAGCACTTGCTCCCAGAGTTCTGTCAATGGAAATCTGTTTGACAGGCAGCTGGTCAACCAAGACATGTCCAGTAGTATGTTCTTACAGTAGTTTTCTTTGCAATAGTATTTTTTTTTAAAGATTTTATTTATTCATTTAACAGAGAGAGAACACAAGTAGGCAGAGAGGCAGGCAGAGGCAGAGAGAGGAGCAGGCTCCCCACAGAGCAAGGAGCCCGATGCAGGACTCGATCCCAAGATGCTGGGATCATGACCTGAACCAAAGGCAGCCGCTCAACCAACTGAGCCACCCAGGCGTCCCTAGTATTTTTTTTATAACATTGCATATTTGCTCATAAAACTTCTTTGGTTTTGTTTATTTTCTGTCCTTCCTCCTCTTTCTCATTCTTCTGGTTTATTTCTTACTTCTTATTACACCGTTTGGAGCGCTTCTGGTGATGAGTTCAGTGTTTTTCTTATTTTGGTGACCAGTAACACTGAACTCCCACAGGCGTGATTTTTGTGACAGTAGTCATGTTGTCTGTTGCTTTTTCACTGCCCTGAACTGAGCTGTTTCTGTGTCTCAGTGATTACTGCTTTCAGGCAAATGAGTGGAAATCTAGGCCGGCTCCAAGGGTCAGGGGAATAGACGTAGCTTTGTTGAGGTGTTTTCTCTGCCAAACCCCCAGAGCAGAGGGCATTTCTCTACTGGGCTGGCTGGCATTCTAGGTCGGCTAGTTTCTCGTGTAGGGAATAAAGGGGGAAGAGGAGGAGGGGAGAAAGGAAAGATAGGTGTTTATAGAGCTATGTCAAAACATGTTGTTGCTTTCAGGCAATTAAACTACCCTAAATCTTATGATCTTGTACTTAAAATTGAGTTAGTTAAATGATGTACTAAAAGAAAAAAGTCTCATTGGCCATTTAGCCGAATGGATTTCTCATTCTCCTGGAAAGAACAGTGTAGATATATTATTGCTGGCTTCGTTTTCTTTCATCTGCTCCCAAGTACATGGCTCCCTTGCATGATTCTAGTGAAAAGTGGACAGGCGCTGAGCTCAAGGCTTGTTCTTTTAAATGGGTAACCACTGTTTGTTTCCCAAGACTCGTGTTGATTTTCAAGTAAATGTGGGAAGGCCAATGGCAACTGGGTATATTAAGAAAAATATTTTCAGCTAGCAGATTTTATAACCAATTTAACTCTAGGCCTAAATTGGGTGAGAAAAAAATGTTCTTTTCCCTCTTTGAATAAATGTGAGCTTGTTGGTCACGAATACCAGAGAGAATCTCCAAGACATAAGCATATTTGAATTAAGATATTGTAGAGGGTTGAATGGTGAATCCCAAAGAGATATGCCCACACATGGGATACCTGGGTGGCTCAGTTGGTTAGGCAGCTGCCTTCGGCTCGTTATGATCCCAGGGTTCTGGGATTGAGTCCCACGTCGGGCTCCCTGCTCAGCGGGAAGCCTGCTTCTCTCTCTGCCTCTGCCTGTCACTCTGCCTTTCCTGCCTCTCTCTCTGACAAATACATAAATAAAATCTTAAAAAAAAAAAAAAGAGAGAGAGAGAGATGCCCACATCTTGGAACTTGTGAATATGACCTTACTTGGGAAAAGGGTCTTTGTAGCTATAATAAAGTTACGAATCCTAGCATCGGAGGTGCAGAGGAAAAATTTCCCTAAAGCCTTGGGAGGGAGTGTGGCCCAGCTAACAGACATTTGGGGTTATTTGTTTACTCAGCTTTGGATGGTACGTCTATGTGATTTTGTTCAGCTAGTCATGCCTCACTACAAATTGAGAATCTCAGTGACTTTTAGTGACAAAAATATATATTGTTCAGACTGTTTTATTTTTTTTTAAGATTTTATTTATTTGAGAGAGAGAGAAAGCAAGCATGAACAGGGGGAGGGACAAAAGGAGAGGGAGAAGCAGATTCCACGCTGAGCAAGGAGCCCAAAGCAGAGTTTGATCCCAGGATCCTGAGATCATGACCTGAGCCGAAGGCAGATGCTTAACCTACTGAGCCACCCAGGAGTCCCTGTTCATACTGTTTAAAGTGTATTTTAAAATTTCAGTCCTCCATAATGTTTAGAGTATTCACTAACATTCAAAATTTTTAATTGCAGTAAGATCCACAACTAAAATAACATAAAATAACATAAAATTTTACTACTTAACCACGTTTAAATGTAGACCACCATTCTACTTTGTTTCTATGAGGCTTACTATCTGGAGATCTCCTGTAAGTGAAGTCATACAGCTTTCGTCCTTTTGTGACTGGCTTATTTCACTTGGCATAATGTTCTTGAGTTTCATCCATGTTGTAGCCTGTCTCAGAACTTCCTTCCTTTTTAGGGATGAATACGATTCCATTATATGTATATACTACATTTTATTCAGCCATTCATTCATCTACCAGTGGATATCTGAGTTGCTTCCACATTACGGCTATTGTGAATAATGCTGCTTTAACATGTATGTACATTCAACAATTTTTAAAAAATTATTTATAATGACTTTAAGGCCACTGTTAGTGCTGCAACTCTGTTTACATTTTACCTCTAAAAACAACTTGGCAGATATTGGGAATAGTATCTTCAGAAGGAAAAAACCACCCAGAAGCGATGGTTTTCCTCTTTCCTTCATTACAGGATAACTTCCTTCTTTAATAAAATAGTAATAACCAGATTCATCCTAAGAAATGACATTTTAGTTAAGAGCTTGGCTCAGAAACCCTACTCTCCCCTCCAGTTTTGGCAGAAATAAACAGGGGTACTTGCTCTTATTCTATATGAGTCAATGAAAGGACACCAGGAACAACACAAGATATAACATCCTGCTTGTTACAAATTTCTCTCTCTATTCATGACATCTACTCAACACTAATATACTTACTGCTCTTTTTAGTTTCAGAATATTTACCTTCTTTTTGAGAGCTACACAACATTGAGACTGATCTAATGTGAACTTAGTATTTCTTAAACTACTATGAAATTCTCTGTTGTAGTCAAATTCCAAATTTTCTTTCCCAAGCAGAAGTCCTTAATTCTTAAATCCTTCTGGAATCTATGGGAAGATGCCAAACCACAAGGATTACTTTGAAATTACAGTTATTCAACCCATGCCATGTTGCCCAGTGGTCTCAGTTGATAATTGGGCTGGAAATACATGTTTTCTCTGGTTCTGCTTTTGTTAGTGTCAGTGACAATTGGAGGCAATAAGGTTGGTTTGGATAGCCACAAAAAAACTCTGCTATTGCATATAATTCAAACCAACACTGTACCAACAACAACTTGGCTAAATTGTTGGCGAGACTTTTTCCTTTTAGTATATCATTTCAGTAACTCACTTCTAAGTAAACGATTAGACAATTTAGAGTAACTTAATTGCCCAAAGCAGTAACATGCTTTGAGTTAGAATTGTTTGTTTCTTCCTCTCCCAGGAGGCTAGGATTATTCAAGTCTATCACTTCTGGTCTGACTTCTAATACTAGCCCTGGTATCAGCATGAGGCATTGGTTGCCAAAGGATGGCTGGAGAGTATTCTAAGATGGAAAGGAAATTCACAGGAAAATGTTAAGCAAGGATGGAACTTTCTGCGAGGCACAGAAAATATTAGAATCATCTGCAGAAAACTTAGAGCAAGATATATGGAAAGTGGGAAACACAATATGAGGTTTTGCCATTAATCATAGGAACTTTGTATCTTTGTGAATCAGACTGTGTTCACATAAAGCAGCAGCTTGCAATTTGGTTCCCAAGACAAGAACTGTTACATAAGATTGTACAGGGCACAGCTCACACAATGGTATGTGGTCGCCCAGCCCAAGACACATTTGAAGACATGCTTAGAGATTGCAATGCCTTTCAAGTAGTGGTTTGTGGTAATCACTTTATACATGTGTTATTTTATTATTTCAAAAACACTACTAGACAATTCAACTAGCGAACACAAATAAGGGGTGAGGTTTTTTCCCTATAAAATATACATAACACTCCGTTATAGGTAACCGTTATTCACAAAGACACCTTGACTCTATAACTTGGGAAAAATCTTGCAAATAGTTTAAAGTTGTACCAATCCACAAGAAACAACAACAGACACTGCTAGGACCATGCCTATGATTTCTAAAGAGCTCACAACCTACCACTACATTCCCTGCTGTGTCACTGAGACACTTAGAGGCAATTATGATTATCTTCATTTTACATAGACAGGCTGGGACCTAGAAGATTTTGGAACTTGTTCAGGAACATGAAGCAAAATGAATGAATGAATAGAAAAAAATAAAGCTATTTTTTTTTAACACAATTCAGGTCTCCAGATGTTCCCATCCTGGGATTTTTCTCTATTAGAACAATTTCCTACCTACCAATCTTAAATTATTACTCACCTAGAGTAAGCACTTGTAAAAGCCATTTTAATGAGTTTTAAAACCACTTCACAAGTATTTCTTTTATTCTCTCCAGAGTCCATGAACTTTTAACAGTATGAGAAGAAAAAAACAAGCATTTGTTACATTGAAAAAAATTTAGTACCAGCTTCTTTCCTTCCTACAAAAAGACAGATTGTACTGAATTTGCAAAAAACAATCTGCCTAAAACTCATTGCCTGATAGCAGACAATGAGAATTCTAAAGTACCTTTTATGTAGCCCGCACTGTGCTATGGAAATATTAAGTAAGTACAAGTGCATTCCCTGCCCTCACCCCACTTACAATTCAGCCAGCCAGCCGGCCAACATACAAGTATCCCACATTCCAGGCCCTGGGGATAAAGAGATGACTGGGCATATAGTCCTCATAGTCTAGTAAAGAAACAGAATGTACATAGTTAATTATAATATGGTATAAGTGCTGAAACGTTGCTCCAATTAAAACACATAAACAAAAGCAATATATTTTCCTCAGAAAGGGTAGTTTCCTGAGAATGTTTCCTAGAAGAGAGACTTCCGGAGCTGGGTCCTGAAAGTAAACAGGACTTTATCTGGAAGAGAAAGGGCACAAAAACATCTCTAGAGGAAAAAAAAAAAAAAGATGAACAAAAGCATGGAATCTTAAGAGTGAATTGAATTTAGCAGGAGAGTTCAGAGATGCTGCTGGAGAGGTAGAAAAATGAAATCATGAAGGGTTTTAAAGGGATATTTCATATCATAGGAAATAGCCATTGAAGGGTTTCAAGCAAAGAAATTAATTCGTGATTTTATAAAGTTAATTCCAGCATCAGGATGGAAGATTGTAAGGTGAAAAGGAGATAAGTTTGTAGGCTATTTCATTAGCCTGCAAGATATGGAGAGAATCCACAGCGCTGCCCAATAAAATTTGCTGCTGTGACGGAAATGTTCTATACCCATGCTGTCCAATATGGTAGCCATGAGCTACACGTGGCTACTAAGCACTAAATATTTAAATTACCCCCTGTGACTAGTGGCTGCCATATTGGTCAGTACAGAGGCACCTTAGAGAAGCTGGCACTTGAGTTAAGCCTTAAAACAGGGTGTTTCCAACTGTACGTTATAATTGGTGTGGCTCACAATTGGGATATTTTGTAATGACCAAAGAGAATAACATAGAATGCAGTAGAATTAAATCAAATCAAATAGAACAGAATAGAAAAGAAAGTAGCATGCACTGTAGAGTAATCCTCTGAGAGATGTTTGTTTCAGTCATAGAGCTGTGTGTATATGTACTCTGGATCACAATGCAAAATGTACTTTCCCTCTCTATTCTATTCAAAAATGTTTGAAAGTCATTCCTTTATGAAAGGGTATTATTTAACTATGTTCAGAGTTATTAGCAAGAAGTTCCCAGAAGAGCAGAATTTAGTTCATTGGAGTTTAGAATAAGAAGAACTCTGGGCCTCTCAAGACTTTCCTAATTATTATTTTGCCTTCAAAAAATTAATAGACTTTATTGTTTAGAACAGCTTTAGACTTACGGAAATATTGAGAAGATAGTACAGAGAGTTTCCACATACCCTGCACCCAGTTTCTCCTATTAAGATCTTATATTAGTATGACATGTGTTACAATTAATGAGTCAATGTTAATATGCTATTAAGTAAAGCCAATACTTTACTCATATCTCCCTAGCTTTTACCTAATATCCTTTTTTTCAGTTCCAGGATTCCATCCAGGATAACACATTACATCTAGTTGTCATATTTCCATAGGCTCCTTTGAATTGTGACAGTTTTTCACACTTTGTTTGCTTCTGATGACCTTGCAAGTTTTAAGGAGTACTGGTCAGGTATTTTGTGGGATGCTACTCTGTTGGAATTTTGTCTCATGTTTTTCTCATGATTGCACTGAGGTTGTGGGCTATTTGGGGGAAGACCACAGAGGTAAAGTGCCATTTTCATGCCATGATATCACGAATATAAACCATCAACATTATTTATCACTATTGATCTTGGCCTTGATCCACTGGGTGAGGTAGAGCTAACCAGTCTTTTCCACTCTAAATTTACTTTTTTAACTCCTCCTTGTCAAACAGTACTCTTTAGGAGGAAATCACTCTGTTTCTTTTAAAAATGAATTATGTAGGGACCCTAGGGTGGCTCAGTCAGTTAAGCATCTGCCTTCGGCTCAGGTCATGATTCCACGGTCCTGGGATGGAGCCCTGCATCGGGTTCCCTGCTCAGCGGGGAGCCTGCTTCTCCCTCTGCCTACCACTCCTTCTGCTTGTGCTCTCTCTGACAAATAAATAAATAAATAAAATCTTTAAGAAAAATAAAAATAGAAATGAATTACTTAATTAAAGGAAGGCTTGAACCTGAGTAAATCATATTGAGTTCTTTCCAAAGAAAGCTACTTCTGAGTACAGACACAGTCTCTTTTTAGATACAGTAGCTCTCTCTGCAGCAGGCAGGACACTTTTTTCACATCTCAGATTTTCAGGTTCCAAATTTGAAGCTCACACACACACACACACATACACACACACAAAAGCTGAGTGATTGACGCAAAGTTCCAAAATAAGTCAGAAAGGAATTAACCCAAAATCAATTACAGATCCTTCTGACTTTTCTCCTCAGCCCCAGATTCTGACGTTTTAGAAGTAAATTTAACCCAAAATGTGTTAGGGTTTTTTTTCCTCCCCCAAGAGGGAAGATTCATTTTTAGCTAATGTTTAGAAAGGGAGATCCCACACTGAGAAAATCCGGTAATTTGGAGTACCTTCTTTAGGTGGAGGAGGGCTACAAGATCAGGCCTCTCCAATGTCCACAAGGTCAATTCCAGCCTGCCAAACCACCGGTTGCTTCTCCCTCAGTGCAGTTGCCTAACCTCCTGCCACTCCTGTTCTCACGGACGGAAAACAACAACGAAGAACTTCCTGAGCCAGCCTAGCCTCTTCTTTCATTCTTCCCTGCACATTTCCTTTACGATGTTCTTGTTTCATGACTCATACGCATGGGTTCATGGGAACGCATGGGGTTTTCTTGTTGCTGTATGTAGTCTTTCTTGTCCATACAGGCCAGAACAAAGCCCTGCCTCTGAGTAATGTGGGTCATAAGTCAGGTTCGCTTCATTCATTCTGGGAGAAGAGGTGAAATTTTATCTCCTTCCTCACTGTACACAAATCTAATGAGGGGGAAAAAATCATCACCTGTTGATAAAAGGGCAGTGACATTCAGAAATAATAAATAGTCACGTACTTCCCAATCAATTATAAGATAACTTCTTAGGAGACTTCCGAGCCCTTATTATTTTCCAGGGCCCCAGTATCCCTGTCCATTCGCTAGATTACCTTCAGGAGTCAGTCTCTTCCTGTGATCCCAGGACTCTAATAATCCTTCTCCTGCTTCCTCCCCTGCACTTAGTAACGCTCTGCTTTACCAAGTTAGCTAAAGCCATGAGTAAAGCCAATTATCAGAGCTTCTCTGATAATAATAACAAAACAATTTATTATTTTGCGCATTGTAGCATGGGCAAAACCATGCTAAGATGTGCATCACTAACAAGAACCTTAATTTTTGCCAGTTCCTGGTAACATTTGCAATAAATAGGCATCTGTATCCTCATTTGGTCAGAGGTGCATCTGAACTGTGGGAATTCAAGAAAGAGTCTTGAGTAGGGGAAGAGTAGAGTCTGGGGAAACAGAGGGTAGGGCTGAGGTCTTCCAGATACCCTACACACCTGATTCCATTGTCCTTGCTCAACTTTGAGTCTTCTAAGACCACAGACAACCTTCACTGGAATTTTCACTTCATTCATCCAGGGTCAATTGCCAAGACACAGGGTGTTCCCCACCTGGTCCAGTCACTTCAACTCGGTTTGACAAACCAATTTCAATGTCAACCAATTTAATATCAATTTGATGTCAGCCCCATAGACCTGGTCCTTCTCTTTAAAATGAGTGATTTGGTCTAGGGGATCTCTATAGTCTATCCAGTCATTAATTAACATTCTAAATTTCACTTTACCTACCTAATATTTGTGGTAAATAGTATTTCTAATGTATATTGGTGGAATATACTCAGCTGAATTATAATCCTCAAGAGCAATGATGACTGTCACCATAGACTCTCCAGTTCCTAGTGCAATTACTAGCATGTCAATAATTATTTTCAGCAATTAAAAGAGATGGAGGGAGGGAAGAAGGGAAGGCTTTCTCCACTTAGAGTCTATCTTCCTATCTTTGTGCTTCCTTCATATGCAAATCCTTTGAATTAATGCTTTGCTTGCATTTCTGTTAATCCTTCCAACAACCCTAAACAGTAGGGATTATTGTCTCCATTTTACAGGTGAGGAAATTGAGACCCAGCACAATTAAGTAACTGGGCCCAGATCACACAGCCAATGTGTGGAAGAATCAGGACTTGAACCAAACCCATACTCTCTCTTTATTCCCAAACCCATACTCTGCATTATGCAAATGCAATAAAAGCACTTTCCAAACTATAAAAGATGCTTTAAAAATATAAATTGTCTTGTTGTTATTATTATTAGAGAAACTCTGATAAATCAAATCCATTAGGCACCTTAGAATGTGGTCCCATACTGGTCCTTGTGTTTTTAAAACAATGGCCCAGAGAAAGGCTTTCCTTGGGCTTTACAATCCAGTCCTCTAGGTAACACTACTGCCCTTTGCTTCACCCCCTACTTCTTACTCAGAACTTCACTTGCTTTGCTTTCCACAGGGGCTCCCAGCCCTCCCAGTTCACCCAAGGCTGTACCACCACTCAATTTCATTTGTCAGTCACACCCATCGAGGCCCCCGAAGACATGGCACTATCTGCTTAGGCAATGCTGCCCCTAAAAGCACAGCCTCCTTAAAGATCTAGGAAGGTTTTAAAAATCATCAAGTTTAGAGGGAAGTTTTTTTTTTTTTTTTTTTTTAAGGCAACAAACTACCATCTCCCTCATTTCCATGTATAGAAATCATCTTTCAAAAGCACCCAACTGAAAACAAGGAGATCTTTTGTGTGCCTGAGTAGAGTTACAATTTTAAGTCCTTTGTTTAGCTTTGCCAGGATAGGGCATTAGGTCTTTAAGGAAGTGGGCAAACAAATTCCACATTTTATTGAGAGAAATCAAGACATTAAGTTGTTTGCTCTCATCCAGTTCTAAGTTACCTATGGGTATTCATTTCATGGCATTTCTACCATCTTGTTTCCCCAAATTCAGCCTGGTCTCCTAGTTTCCTTCTTAGCGTCTTCCCATGTCCTTTCCCCCATCTGGTGCTCATTCCTGACCCCTCATCCACTCCTCACTATCAAACACTGCAAATCCATGTATTTGTTATGTGGTCCAGTGTGCTGCCTAGAAGAGCATCTCCTGGCTACAGTACCATTTTGGGGACGGATTCCTTCTGAAGCCATTGCTGCTCTGAAAAAATCACAGTAGTACTCAAAATGCATTTGTTAATGAGTGAATTCTTCTACCCACATTACTCATCTTCAAGAGTTTCTCTTTTCTAAATCTTGGATATAGTTCTATAGGAAATTTAAAAATGGGCTCAAAAGGAAGTAGAAATATTTTACCTAAGCAAATCTAGAACCTAAATATAGTGTTATTCTAACAATAGATTGTAACAGATGGTTTACCAATAATAACCAACTCTCTCTTCTCACCTTTTCTTTTTTTTAATGTTTTATAAAATGTTATCCCATTTTATTTTGTAAAAATGTATGTAGATTCTAGAACCTACTATAATTCTACTTCCTTTTTTCTGACTGCATTAGTAATTTTTTTTAGCTAAAGTGTAGCTGACATACAATATTATATTAGTTTCAGGTGTACAACATAGTGATTCAACACACTCACCAGCACTCAGCACGGTAAGTATAGTCACCATACAAATTTACTACAGTTATTATTGACTATATTTCCTATGCTGTACTTTTCCTCCCTGTGACTAATTTATATATTTATCTTTCCACCTAGGAAACAAATAAAACATCTTTAAAATTGCTTCTCATCAATAAGGGAAAAAAGAGTCAAAGTAAGGGGAGAAATCAATGCCTTTTATTGACTTTTAGGCTTCAGGAAGCTGAAGTGAGATGTAGTGGTACAGATGCTTTTTTTAAAATTATTATTGTGTTATGTTAGTCACCATACAGCACATCATTAGTTTTTGATGTAGTGTTCCAAGATTCACTGTTTGTGTATAACACCCAGTGCTCCATGCAATGTGTGCCCTCCTTAATACCCATCACTGGGCTCACCTGTTCCCCCACCAACCTCCCCTCTAAAATCCTTAGTTTGGGATTCCCAGAGTCCATAGTCTCTCATGGTTCTTTTTCCCCTCCGATTCTGCCCCCCACACCGCTTCATTTTTCCCTTCCTTCTCCTAATGTCCTCCATGCTATTCCTTATGTTTCACAAATAAGTGAAACCATATGATAATTGACTTTCTCTGCTTGATTCATTTCACTTAGCATAATCTCCTCCAGTCCTGTCCATGTTGTTGTAGAAGTTGGGTATTCATTCTTTCTGATGGTTGAGTAATATTCCATTGTGTATATGGACCACATCTTCTTTATCCATTTGTCTGTTGAAGGGCATCTCAACTCTTTTCACAGTTTGGCTATTGTGGACATTGCTGCTATGAACATTGGGGTGCATGTGGCCCTTTTTTTCACTACATCTGTATCTTTGGGGTAAATACCCAATAGTGCATTTGCTGGGTCATAGGGAGCTCTATTTTTAATTTTCTGAGGACCCTCCATACTGTTCTCCAAAGTGGCTGTACCAACTTGCATTCCCACCAACAGTGTAAGAGGGTTCCCCTTTCTCCACAACCTCTCCAACATTTGTTTCTTACCTTGTCAAATTTTGCCATTCTAACTGGTGTAAGGTGGTATCTCAGTGTGGTTTTGATTTGAATCTCCCTGATGGCTAATGATGAACATTTTTACATGTGTCTGTTAACCATTTGTATGTCTTCTTTGGAGAAGTGTCTGTTCATGTCTTCTGCCCATTTTTTTACCTGATTATTTGTTTTTTGGGTGTTGAGTTTGAGAAGTTCTTTATAGATTTTTGATATCAGCCCTTTATCTATAGTGTCATTTGCAAATATCTTTTCCAATTCCATGGGTTGCCTCTTTGTTTTGTTGACTGTTTCCTTTGCTGGGCAGAAGCTTTTTATCTTGATGAAGTCCCAAAAGTTCATTTTTGCTTTTGTTTCCCTTACCTTTGGAGATGTGTCTTGAAAGAATTTGTTGTGGCTGATGTTGAAGAGGTTACTGCCTACGTTCTCCTCTAGGATTTTGATGGATTCCTGTCTCACATTGAGGTCTTTCATCCATTTAGAGTTTATCTTTGTGTATGGTGTAAGAGAATGGTTGAGTTTCATTCTTCTGTATATAGCTGTCCAGTTTTCCTAGCACCATTTATTGAAGAGACTATCTTTTTTCCACTGGCACAAAAATGGACACATAGATCAATGGAACAGACTAGAAAGCCCAGATATGGACCCTCAACTCTATGGTCAACTAATCTTCAACAAATCAAGACAAAATATCCAATGGTGCAAGCACTTTTGCATGTCCAAGCTGGCTCCTGAGAGAGTGGGAAGTGACACAGGCGCCTGGGAAAACTAGCAAGGAAAGAAAAACTTTTAAAATCTTGATTCTTTAAATTGTTAGCAGTATTCAACCAAAGTCTTATCAGGTATCCACCTCTGGTGTAATACACATTGGTGTGTTTCAGATCTATTGTTGGTCTGTTTGATTGATTGGTTTTTACGGTTGAAAACAATGAACATTGACTGTCTCGCGGTTTCTGTGGCTCAGGAATCTGGGCACAACTTAGCTATGTGCCTCTGGCTCACAGTCTCTCATAAGACTGCAGTCGAGGCAGCCATGGGGGCTGCTCAAGCAAGAAGTTTAATTTTAGAAGAGAATGCTATACTGCACACTAGGGTAGAGACTACTTAAAAAAAAATTAAAGATAGAAGAGAAAGGTATAGTTAGGTAATTAATTGTATGTATTTTTAAAAGCTAGAATGTATAGAGAAAAAGTCAACGATATTTCTAAATGAGTAGTTTATCTCATTTATAAACGTAAAAAGAGTATTAAGAGTATTTTAAGCAGATTTTTGGTAGGAGGTTGATTCTGAATGAATAACATCCTTGGGACAGCAGAGGCATAGATTTTCTGAAATGACTGGTCTTGAAAATCATTTCAACTTGGCTTTAGAATGCAGAGAAGGCCACATGTCCATATGAGCTTAATGCCTTATTCCCTCAAACCCACCACAGACCCCTTTACTCATAGGATAAAGACAAAATACTTAACTTATCCAAGCAGGCCCTGCAGTGTTTGGCCTAACTCTGGTCATTCCTTTCTCTTCAGTTTTCTCCTACTCCCACTCTCCATTCCCAGATGTCTATGGCTCTGTTCCCTGAGCCCTACAAACATCTGTCAAACCTCTTCCCATGTCTGACTTTTGCACAAACATAAGTTGATCCATCTCTTGGCCATTTTCTCCTCCTGACTCTCATTTTATCTATACAACTTATTGTCATCCCTCAGATCTTATCTCAAGCATCTTTTCCTCCAAGACTTGTTGAGGCTAGATCAGGTTTCCCACAGTCTCTCATACAATGCTCTTTTCCTTAAAGGCATAATGTAGTTGATAATTACATATTTGTGTATACCACTTGATTGCTACCTGTCTCCTCAACTGGACTCAGCTTCCTAAGAGGAGGGTCTGAGCCATCAGTCTCCCACCTTTTCTATCCTGGACGTGATACCTGATGAACGTTTTCTCACACTCCCAAGTGGTTACCCAGTGCCACCCTGAACCCTGTCTAGGTAATGAAGAGGAAGCAAATATGGGTAGCTGTGAATGAGATCTTTAACAATTAAGGTTAGTTTGAAATATACAGTTGTCTAGGAGGACAGCCTAAAAGCTCAAATAGTGATATCTCCTAATTTTCTCTATTTTGCCCTATCAGTGGAAAACATTGGTTGCTTGGATAGTATTACATACTGAAATGACCACTTCTGTCATTCATTCCCTCTGAGACCTAAGCCTATTGGCCTTGCTCTTTCTCTGCAACCAGAGCTAGGAATGAAAAAGAATGTTGGAAGTGACTTCTTAACCAAGGTCCACCTTCCAGGACAAGGCATTTCAATCCAATTACTCAGTTCCCACTCTGGCTTATAGGACAGATGGGAGGCTGACTTTTCATAAGAAAGCACAATGACTTCAGTTTGTATTGTCTTCTTATTTGGATTAGTCTGGTCATTATTACTGGTCATTATAATCACAACCTGGTAACAGAAAGACTTTACATTTTAAGTTTTTGTGGAAATTACCCTTATCGGAAAAAGTCACTTATCAAAGCCAAGCTGTTGAAAGTCAACAATAGCTAACCGTATCCTACTTAGGTTGGGACTGTGAGTGAGCTATAATTTTTTTTTTAAGCTAGTTACTCGTCATTCATTTACTCATTCATTCAGTACATATTTACTTATGACCATCTTTGTGGCCAGGCTTTAGGATCATGAAAGTCTCCCCATAGCCTGAGAAGTCCATAGTCTTATGGAGCAAAAACATCTTATTTTTACTCAAAGAGAATCAAAGAAAAGAGAGATGTTTTTAGGTCAGAAGATATGAATGATCTTCAAAAACTTTAACTGTGATTTGAATAGTAAATGTAATCAAAGTGGACTTAGATGATGTGGCACCATGATATTCTTAGAAGTAAGCAGAAGAGGCACAAAGGTCAGCTTGTATTCCCATAGTGTCTATGAAAGTTTACAGAATCTTCCCAAGAATCTTTCTAAGAAATAAAATAAGTTTTACATGTATGTGGTTGTAACTATGATTCTATCTAGGGACCAACAAACATTTTATATGGTTTTCATAAGTTCTCTACCCAAAAACCAAATGATCACCCAACTTTTGGCCTCTCATTTGTTGTGGAGTTCCCCGAGACCTCCCACATACTCAGTGACTCACTAGAAAGACTCACAGAGCTCAATATATATTTACACTTACAGCTAAGGACTATTACAGTGAAAGGTTGTACAACAGGATCAGCAAGGAAGAAAGATACAGGTAGAATTGGAAAAAATCCAATTACAAGCTTCCGATGCTCTCTGCCACCCATGAGCGGACAGACCAAGTGTGCTTCTTTCTCCACTAGCAAAAAGTACAGTGATACATACGCAGTATTTCTGCCCAGAGAAGCTCATTAGAGACTCAGCACCAGGATTTTTACTGGGGCTGGTTCTGTGGACACCCTTTGCCTGACAATTAGCAAAATTTCTGACTTCCAGAATAAAGCAGGTGTTCACCAAAAATTACAGTGTTGGCACAGTTTAGGCATAGTGAATCATCCTTATCCATTAGAGAATAGAGAGAACATTCCAAAAGCCAAGTTCCCAGATGCCAGCCAAGGGCCAAAAACTTGCAAGCAGACCCTTGTAAAGATAGAATCCTTAGGCTTGCTGTATTAACTCTTTTCTGCACACTGTTCTTTTTTTTTTTTTTAACATATAATGTATTATTTGACCCAGGGTACATGTCTGTGAACCATCAGGCTTACACATTTCACAGCATTTGCCATAGCACACACCCTCCCCAATGTCCATAACCCTACCCCCTCCACCTCCCAGCCACCCTTCGTTTGTTTCATGAGTTTAGGAGTCTCTTATGGCTTGTCTTCTTCCCCATCCCATCTTGTTTCATTTCTCTTCCCCAACCCCCCACGACCCCCTGCCCTGCCTCTCAAATTCTTCATATCAGAGCGATCATGTGATAATTGTCTTTCTCTGACTGACTTATTTCGCTTAGCATAATACCCTCCAGTTCCATCCACATTGTTGCAAATGCACACTGTTCTTTAAATCTTCTTCCAGAATACATGTTGTAGGAAACAGAATATTCACACTTCTTACTCTTTGCATACATAGCTAAAGAAAATGTGGTTAGCCTTGATTTTTAGTATTTTCACTAGACTATCCACTAGCAATTATCATTTTTAGATAAATATTACTATTATTAATAATATTGCTCCCATTAATCCTAGTAGTAACTTTTATTCACAGTGGCAATATTATGAGTTCCTATGATGAATATCTTGTGAGTTATTTCTATATAATATTCATATAAACAATCTATCCAGTGGTCGTTGACATTCTTTTAAAGGTTTTAACATGCTGAAATTATGCAAATCTCAGGAGAGTTTGTGTTTGGTTCCTCATTTTATCTTTCTTTGGCTCTGTTAACAGGATCTGCAGCTTGAAGGAGCCCACCATGGATTTCAAGCGTGTGAAGGACTATTTCTCCTGGCTCTACTATCAATACCAAATCATTAGCTGCTGTGCTGTCCTAGAGCCCTGGGAGCAATCCATGTTCAACACCATCTTACTAACCATTGTGGCCATGGTGGTGTACACCGCCTATGTTTTCATCCCAATCCACATTCGTCTGGCTTGGGAATTTTTCTCCAAAATGTGTGGCTATCACAGTACGATTTCTAATTGATCTTGATTGCATTCTGTGACTCTCGGCATTGCCCGTGTAGATGTTGCTTACGACTTACCGATTGACGTGAATACTGTGTCTTCTTTCACTGGCTGCTCTGAAAAGCTCTCTTCTCTATGCACTCTTATATCTTGCCTGAAATGTGGGATAGATGTCTTTTAGGTTCTTTTGTACACACGACATTGTGCATCCGTCCATACAACACAAACAGCTTACCTCACATACCAACCATAGTCTCTCAACGGAAATCTACAACTTCAGATTTTTTTTTAATCAGGAAATTTCATAGAAAATTTTTCCGAAAAGTAGGTTCATTAGAGACCTACCAGAATCATATTTAAAATGCTCCCTTGATACTTATTCGGTACTCAAGGGTATATTTTTTAAAAAAAAATTTGTTCATAAGCTCCTATCAAAAGTATCCTATCCTTGTTTACAGCATATAAAAAGATGTGAATGAATTATATGGGCCCCCTAAAGTCTTATTTTCTAGTAAATTGCTGATACCTAAAATTCTTTTACTTCAAGTGCAAAAGAATAGGCTGGAGGCAATTATCTCTTTTCAGACATGGTTCATGAATTATTTCAAAGGTTTCTAAAAGTCTGGCTTTATAAGACTTCAAAATCAACAATGTTGATTTTAGATAACCCAGTAAGTATTATAATACAAAAAATATTAAGTGTAAGGAACAAAATATAATCTGAGTAAATTCAGATATTGTGACTTGTGATGATGCTGCCTTGCCTTGCATGATGCTGGGGGGCGGGAGGGAAGAGAAAAGAAAGTGCTTTCTTTCTATGATTTCACTCAGTGGAGGCGGGGGTGGGGGGGAGAGTACTATTGGGCTACAGGAAGAAAAGCTAATAAATAGGCTGGAAGTAATATTCTACCAGCAGGAACTTGACAGCTCCAGTTAAATGCTTTGATATAGTGGCTCCTTTGCAGAGCAAAAAACAAGATTTATTAAATTTCCTTCAAAGTGTTTATCTTAAAAACAAATACAAGTTTTTAATTGTACTGCTGAATCAAATGTGAATGCCAAAGACCAAACCTTACAGTTTGTCCTTTCTTTCAATAAATATTAAGGCTCGTAATTCTGGGGGTAAAAGTGTAAATAGTTTTTGGACAATATTTGCACCATGTTTGTGTTATGGAAAAAACATTTCCAAGGGAGGCTAGAGAGAAAGATGTTTGGCATGCCAAATTAACATGCATGTTTGTTAAAAACAAAACAAAACAAAACAAAACCAAAAACACGTTTTGAAGATAAACCAGATCTGAACCTGGACTAGCTGATTTTTGCAAAATAAAATTAGGTTTAATTTTGTAAATAAAATATTCACCTCCAGATTTGCTTTTTCTTCATATTGCACTAACTATCTAGGTGCTTTCACCTACATTTGTCCCCAAATTTATCTTTTCTTACTAATCCATTGGGGCAACTGATCTTAAAACAGCAGGATAAAACAAATATTTATCAAGGGCCTTCTCCATAGTGAACCCATTTTACATGTGCAAGTAGATATTAAGTAGATATTAAGATCTTCTACTTACAGGTATGTGGAACTTAGAAAGAGGATTTCTTGTTCAAGGTCTTTTAGCTGCTAGAGGCAAAGCAAGGAAGCAAATCCAGGGCGAGGCGACTCTGGGCCCGGAAATACATGCCACATGCGAGCCCGTGGGAGGACGATGTGAGAAAATAAAAGATGATGGGTGGGGTCACCACCAGTTAGGAAGCAGAACCACATCGATTAAAAGAGGCAAGGGCACGAGGAGACAGCTGAGGTCAGAGGAACAAGAAGTCCAGGTCCCAATTTCCATGTTTGCTGCTTACCCAGGTGCTGTGTTCACCCATTTCTATGCTGTCCAGGCCCACATGCCTATTTTGAAAGATCGCTTTCACTTTTAAATATTTAACAGAGGATTCTCAGTTAAGCATGAACTTGGACACATTCCCAGTTCACAACGATTCAACACCCTTATATACATGGACCCCTGCTAAGTACTCTTGGAATTCAATTACAAAGATACTGCATTGACCTTCTTAAAATCCTCCTTCTAAAAATAAGAGTTAAAATAAATGTGAAGAGACACAGTAAAGCTTAATAGAGGATATTGCCAAGCACTGCCCCAGGATGTCACTTTGAAGGTAAGCATTTCCTCTGAGCAATCAAAATGAGAAATACAAGGTTCAACAAATATAATCAAACATAGTATGGGGGGAAAACCTATCTGCATGCAAAAGGGAAGAAAGGCCCACCTGTTGTGCCTGCTGTCAACTTGCTATTAGACAGAGATGCTCTTTACTGTGACCATCGTTAGCCTAGGTTACAAATACGTTTTATATGCTTTTTCTTTTCTTCTATTATTTGTGTATTTCAATGGTGGTCACAGAACTTTAAAAAAAAAAAAAAAAGAATGATCAAAAGTTTCATGTTTTAAATGGGCTTGTGGGACGCCTGGGTGGCTCAGTGGTTAAGCGTCTGCCTTCGGCTCAGGTCATGATCCCAGGGTCCTGGGATTGAGCCCCGGCATCTCATCGGGCTCCCTGCTCAGCGGGGAGCCTGCTTCTCCCTCTCCCTTTGCTCCCCCCCACCCCCCACCCCCGCTCTCCCTGCATGTGCTCACTCTCTCTCTCTGTATCAAATAAATAAAATCTTTAAAGAATAAATAAATAAAATAAAATAAAGTGGGCTTGCGTTTGTTACTCACTAAACTTGGAATCATAAAATCTTCCTGTCCTGATATTGGCCAAGTCAATAACTGCTTTTACCTACTTGTGTAATAAAAAATACAAAATACTAAGAAATCAGACAGTTTTAACACCAAGATAACACTGGTCAGTCTTTGTTAATAAGTTGTGTGTACAAAAAAAAAAAATCACTAGTTCACATCTTCTACTTCTTTCTTCTTCCATCATTACCATATTTAGATTCTCTCTCTAGCAGAGCATGTGCCCCTGGAAGGCAGGAAATTTGTTCTTATTTCTGAATCCCCAGTATCCAGCCCAGTCCATAATACAGATCTTAGCAGATACACACTCTAGAGCACATCACGTAGTTGCCCATACCCTGTATCCACACAGAAACAAGGAAGCTCGGTATTTGTATTGGGCCAATCTCAGAATGAACAGCTTCCATCTATCAACCAAAACAGCAGCACTCATTCATTCATTTATTCATTCGACAAATGTTAAAATGTTAAAAGCCAACCATGTACTGATAGAGGAATGGAGAGACAGATAGATATCTGATGAAGAAAGCCTAGTAGAAACTAGGTAGCAGGTATTTACATGTCCGTCGTAAAATTCTCTTAACTTTATTGCATGCTTGAAAGGTTGTTTTTTTTTTCTTTTAAGATTTTTGTTTATTTAAGATAGAGCGAGAGGGAGCCAGAGAGAGGGAGAAAGAGGAACAGAAGGAGAAGGAGAAGCAGGCTCTCCACTGACCAGGGAGTCCAATGCAAGACTCGATCCCAGGACCCTGGGACCACAACCAAAGCAAATGTTTAACCGACTGAGCCACCCAGGCGCCCCTGTTTGAAAGTTTTTATTAAAACAAACAAACGAACAAAAAGCTGGAGGAAAAGCCTACTACATTCTAGTCATTGAGCTTCCGCTAGCACACAAAGATAAGTGAGACAGAAACAAGAACGTTCCCCAATTTATGAGTCATACAATATGGTATACAAGATGACACAAGAAAAAAATAAGCAAACAAAATATTTATGAGTTGTGGTAAGGTCTTATGAAAGGAACAGCAGAGTGCTGGAGAGGAAACAACAGGAAGTTGGGGAGGGAGGAGCACTTGGGGGACCCAGTGCGACTTAAATCCAAACTTCTCTCATTGTAGGATGGTAGGAAGGGGGAAGAGGTGGGAAGGAGGTGATCCTACGCTGTAAGAAGGGGACACTGGCTGTTGTGTGAGGGTAGGTGGGAGGGGCCGGGGTCAGAGCAGGGAGACCCCATGCAGGAGAGGGCGGGACTAAGCAGGCAGCAAGAGAAGCAGAGATACAGATGGTCTGATTTGACATATATTGTGGAGCTAGAAAATCAACACGTCTTGCTTATAGGTCGGAGCAAAGGAGTAATTCCATTAAATACTTCTCCAAACCTTTTTCTTTAAACTCCAAAAGAAACTTCTTCTCATTTTGATAAAATTATTTCTGGAGCTGATTAACCATCCTAGGAGAGGTTGAAGGAAGCCAGTTTCATATATTTTTTCTATTTTTTCCACTGTATCTCATCAAGAGTCCTTATATTTCTGACTGGAAGAAAGGACTCCAATTTTCCACCATGAAACAGAATGTTATTCTCTAGGTACTTTGCATCATCAAAATGGACTAACCAAAATATCAGTAGCATGGTTGTTCCTAGGGATTAAATTATCCCAAGACTAATTCTAGAGCTTGAAAGCAAACGTCAGGGCTCAGGTTCTCTTTGATTCATTCCCGAATTATTATGCTGACCACAGTTAAAGTAATAGCTTTGAGAAGATTTAATAGTAGTGTTATCAGAGCACGGCCAACCAATTTTTAATTTCAGTTATTTGGCTAGAAATTATGAGGAAATAGGAGGCAGAAGGAGTTCCAAAATAAAATTACAGTTGCCTTTACTATAATGGCAAAGCCTATTTCTGTAGCTTTTTTGTGAACAATGATGACGTATTCCATTAACAAAATTCACACTTCTAATCATTTCCAGATGGAATTCAAAATTCAAATTGCTGCTTTTTATTATTGTATTTTTGTTCCTAACAGAGGCAGCACTTAACCCAGATGTCTGATTGTGGAGGAGGGGAGACTGCAAAATGGAGGAGAAAACGCCTCAGGTCCCAGCCTCCCAGCCTCTGCCTGGCACAGACACACACACACACACACACACACACACACACACACACACATGGCAGTGGGTAAATTCCCTGGATGGCATCATCTTGATCACTAGGGATGAAGCGACCACGGACAGCCCCATGTCACCCAGCTTGGATTCCCACTCATCAGTGAGACTAGAGAAAGGGACAAAGATGAAGAAGAGTCAGAGAGATTGGGGGAGGGGAAGGAAGAAGGAAAATGGAAGAAGTTTTCTGAGTTCATACTGGGAAAGTCACACCTCCAAGTAAAATGTAATGCCTCTCCTCCATCTTTATCCCTCAAAAAACTTCCCTGATCTCATATATTTTTTCCTAACATGAGCCATATGTAAATGTTCTACATCTTGTTCATATTAATATTTCAGTTTCTTTTGTTAAAATAGTTCACCTTTAGGGGCGCCTGGGTGGCTCAGTGGGTTAAAGCCTCTGCCTTTGGCTCGGGTCATGATTTCAGGGTCTTGGGATTGAGCCCCGCATGGGGCTTTCTGCTCGGCAGGGTACCTGCTTCCCCCTCTCTCTGCCTGCCTCTCTGCCTACTTGTGATCTCTCTCTCTCTGTCAAATAAATAAAATATTTTTAAAAAATAAATAAATAAATAAATAAATAAATAAATAAAATAGTTCACCTTTGCCCAGAGTTTAAAAAAAAAATCTTGGGGCGCCTGGGTGGCTCAGTGGGTTAAATATTCTGCCTTCGGCTCAGGTCATGATCTCAGGGCCTGGGATTGAGCCCCGCATCTGGCTCTCTGCTCAGCGGGGAGCCTGCTTCCCCCTCTCTCTGTCTGCCTCTCTGCCTACTTGTGATCTCTCTCCTTTCTGTCAAATAAATAAAATCTTAAAAAAAAAATCTTCTGAATAATCAGGCAACTGATCCTCTCTTCATCCTCCAGTGGGTCTTATATCTTCCCTCCCCTTTGGCCTGGCTTCTAAGTTTCACTGTCTCACCCCATCCCAACCCCACTACGTCACTATTTTTCAAAGCTCAATAAACCTCTTAGAAAATTAGGGAATGGACTTGATTCTCTCCAGAGAATCTTCAAATTAAAAAGTCTACCGTCTCGGCTTCCTGAAGCTTTCCCTGGTTACTGATAGGAGCCTGATCTTTCTCTGAAATTCCAGGGCCTCTGTAACCCTTGCACTAACCATCATTGTTATGGGAGAAGGGTAGGACAGTATGTAAACAAAAACAAACAAGCAAACACACAAAAACCCAAAGAGCCATCAGTCAGTCCTTTACCTCAGATCCAGTTGAGAAAATCTAGCTCATTGAATGGGTGGTGGGTTTATAGGAGAGGCCTTCCTGGGGCATTCAGCTTGTACCTTGCTTCAGTAGCCACGCCTACTCCGCAGCCCCTCCCCCATCACCCCAACACCCCCCCCCCCACGCCTGGCCTCTTCGTGGCTCTCCCCCTGCCTACTCTTACTTGCAGCCCCAGGAAGGGTTCACTGTCATTCTCAGCAACCTCCGTTTTCACCACTGGATGAACACAAAGGCCTGGGGATAGGATGACCGGCTCTGAGTAGAATCTACAAAGAGGGAAGCGGTTCGGTTCCTATCCTGGTCTAGCCAACAGACTAGTGTCCGAAGTAACCTCTGGTAGCTTCTCTTTACACGTTGTTATGCAAGGGCATTACCATCCTCCCAGCCTGGTATTGTATTTCCCTGAGCCAGAAGGAGTAACTGGCTCCAAAAGAGAGGGAAAAAGGAAAAGTCTGTTATTCACATAGGCATGTTCTGTGTCTCTCCTGTATCAGTTCCCCCGGAGTCCTGTGCGAGTTGCTTCCGGAGAACACAGACCATGTGTTTTGTGTATGTATGTGTTTTGTTTTTCTGGCCCCATGTAATTTTGTAGAAGCTCATTCAATGAACTGATTGATGAATAAATTAAGTCCTTTTGACAATTCCAGGTCGGGAAGCATAGAGTTCTATGTCCAGACGTGACCTGTCCCTAGAGTTTGTATTGAGTGATTCATCTCTAAGAAGAGTTTTTCAACTCTAAATGAGTAGGTAAAGGTTTTGAGAAATTACTGACCCTCCCTCAGATTCTCCTACCTGTAACTCTTCTTCCGCTCCTACATTTTTCCTTCTCATCAATCCCTGCATGCTCACTGTGGAAAGAGGGGGGATTTTTAAAGGCTAATTGATGAATTTGCTCCTCAAGACCACACCATTGGTTCTTAACTGTGGTTATACATTAGAATCATTTGGGAGCTTTAAAAACCAACAGTGCCTGGCCCAACCCAAAATTTTAAATGAAAATCCCTGAGGGGACCCCAGCATGGTAGTTTAAAAAGCTCCCCAGGTGATTCTAATATTCAGCCTCGACTAAGAACCACTTTACCGGGGCTTCACTAAGTGCTAATTAAGTCACTAAAATCCTGTTTAAAGCTAGACACTCCACTTAACTCTTGCCCACTTGCCAGATTCCCCGAACATGTCTGTGACAGGGTCAAGGCTCCACCATTCCACTAGACACAGTCCTAATGGTAACAAATACCACTTCCCTACAGGTTTTCTGTCAAAGTACTTAACACTCCCTTAAGAGCTTAAAGTGCTAAATAGTTAAGAACATCACACTCCCCACCAGATTCTGCTCCACGTAATGATGTCTTCAATCATTTCAGCATGCATCATTTAAGAGCAGTAAAATATCACAATTTATGCTTCTAGGCTTGCAGCTCTAAGTACACTCAATCTGCCGCTGATGAGCTCGGTGGAGCTTTTTCATTTGCAACCTGAGTACAAGATCATGTCATCATAATTCGGTTAAGCCAGATAGATAGTGTCATCAGCCCTGCTGCAGAGCGCGGAAGGCTTCTCCACTTCACCGTAGGCTTGGAAGGCACCCAGGTGTCCCCCGGATGCGGGATTGTACCTTGCTCCCTTTTGTTTTAATTACTTGCGGCTACCTGTCTTTGACATAATAGATACATAGCACAAGAGATTGTCAAAAATCAGAAACAATCAGAGACCAGCCTTAAAAATTCCCTGAGTGGACAAAACCAGCTTAGCCATAGAAGCAAAGTTTAATTTAGCTTAAGTTGCAGGATTAACTTGACTAGGTCATTTCTTGCTTACGCCTCTGGAAATCATAAGCAGAACAGTTTCCCGAAGGTGGTATGAGGTAACCACTAATCAATTCCCCATCATTTAAGAAAATTATAATATTATAAGCCAATCACTGTGAAAAATACAGAGTAGCACTGCCTTTCTACTATATAAATTGCTTTATAACAATACACCCCTTAGGGATGCCTGGGTGGCTCAGTCAGTTAAGCGTCTGCCTTCAAGCTCAGGTCATGATCCCAAGGTCCTGGGATGGAGCCCCTCATGGGCTCCCTGCTCACCTGGGAGCCTCCTTCTTCCTCTCCCACTCCCCCTTCTTGTGTTGTCTCTTTCTCTGTCAAATAAATCAATAAAATCTTTAAAAAACTAAGATGCACCCCTGAGCCTCCTTCCATGTTTTGGTTTGAGTGCTCTCGGTTTAAGAACAGTCTTTTTGGTGTGTGAGCAATAAAATTTTACTAATTACTACTTAGATGATCCCTGGTTTTACTTCTGTTATTCATGAACTTTTGACAATACATGCACAAACATATTTTAAACCATCTAAAGCTATACCAACGTAGTTGGTGACAGAAGTCACTCTAATTAGAAACTAAGTTAACCAAGTGATAATGTGTAATAGAAAAATGAATCCCAACAATGGATGATGAAAAGATAAATGCCAACCGGAGAATAGAAAAACTCAGGTTCTTGCTCTTGCTCTGGTAGCTGTGTGCCTTGGGCCGGTCACTTGTCTTCTCTAGGCTCCAGGTTTCTCTACTGTGAGATGAGGCACTCACCTGGGAATGGCACATATGTTTTTGCCTTTTTTGGTCCTTCGGTCACTGGCAGGGCCTTCCTGGAGGGTATGCTGAGAAACATTCTGAGGCTATCTCAGCTCACTGGACAGAAATCCATGATCAATTTATCAGTGTCTAGCAGGAAGTCAGCAGGAAAGTGAAGCTCAATTTCCACTGGGCCGAACCCCAGAGAATTACTGTTCAACCCAATACAAAAGATGGAGACCAGTAGAAATGAAATGAAAGCAGCAGTTTCCACCACCTTAGCACTAATCTTTATAGCCATATATATATATATATATACATGCCAGTATCCAGCTGTCTTTACCCAGTCACACTTCCCTGTCAGCTCCATTTCAAGCTCTACCTCTTCTGCTAGGCCAACCGTCGGCCATGATAATAAAGGGTAACACATGTGCAGTGCATACTATGCATCAGGCACTACTCGAAGCATTTTGCAAAGGTAATTCACTTAATCCTCACAGCAATTCATTCAAGGAGATACTATTATTATCCCCATTCTACAGAAGGGGAAAGCTGAGGCACAGGTTGTGTAGCAGACTCTCTCAAGGTTACACGATCACTGAGAGAGCTGGAATTCGAACTGAGGCAGTCTGTACCAGAGGAAATGTGCTTCACCACTGGATGAAATGGTATCTTATTCTGAACATCCGTATCCACCATCCCCCTAGACCACACTTTTTTTTTTTTTTTGCATTCTATTATTTACTGATTCCATGTGACTGCCAGTGATCAATGCATGTGGTAAAGCACTTTGAGATTTAGACAGAATTTTACAGAGGGTGACCGTACATCCTGGTTTGCCCAGCCAGTGCCTCGGGTGGGAGTGGGAGTGGGAAAATTCAGAGGCTTTCTACCTGAGATGACGCCTGAGTTACATATTAAAGAATAAACAGGAATTGGCCACCTTAAAATCAGCAATTAAAATCAGTTTATTCTCCAATATAAGCATTCTCCCGTTCCAATTGGTTATATTGCTTGGACCCCAAAAACATTCTTGTTTTTTCTTTAAGATTTTATTTATTTATTTGAGAGAGAGCAAGAGAAAGCACACGCAGGCGGAGGGGCAGAGGGAGAGGGAAAATGGGACCCCTCTCTGTCCTCACTAAGCAGGGAGCTGGAGGCAGGGCTCCATCCCAGGACCCTGGAATCATGACCTGAGCCGAAGGCAGATGCTTAACTGACTGAGTCATCCATCCCCCCCTTTAAATACATTATTTCATAAATGGAGTTGACCATCCCTCTCCAAAACTCAAAAAAACCCGTTAAGTTATGTGCAAGAATAAAGTGCAGTCCTGTCCTAACTGCAGCAACTTGCTTTACCTATGGAAGGCTTAAAATGTTACTTTCAGGTGATGTTCTTGGGTTGTTAGAAAGGGAGGGAAAGATTTAATAAAATTCTTGATTAGGAAAGGAGAAAATATTTCAGAGCACCAGAGAGTGAGGGAAATTGTTCCCTCTTATAGGCAAGAGCTTCAGACTCTCAAATAAATCAAAGGTAATGAGCCAGTAACCCCATCAGGATATGAGGGAGAAGATGCTAGATTTTGGTGAGTTTCAAACAAAGACTGGTTCCATTTAGACACGCTGAGCCCTAGTTTAAGGATGGTTGGGCCAGCAGGGCAGCCCACTGATCAGAGAAAATAAAAAGGGACTGCATTAGGGCCCTGTTTTTATTTGTTTCTGGTTCGGTAATCACGCCTTTCATTTAACAGCCATATTTTTCAAATTAATTATAATAATGAATAACTTTCAACCTGACCATGACGGTGACTTTACTCCTTAGACACACAAAGACACAAGCCTTGTAAGACACATTTACCTGTATGACCTGAAAGCATTAAGAAGCTCAGAGAAAAAAAGGCCAGGAGGACATGGTGGCTTCCCACTTCTTCAAAGCCTTGGTTGACTCTGGGTTAATTACTGTAATGAAACCCTCCAACCAGACTCAAAGTTGATCTGATATGAAGATGGTATATATCTTGGAAACTTGAAGTTACCTGCCTCCTAGATGAGAGGCAGGAGCAAAAATGGTGAAATCTATCAAGATGGTGGGATCCTGACTCTTCCACAGACAGAAGCGAATTTAGAAAAAAAAATAAAACCAGGCTGCCTGCTGTGGCTCAGTCAGTTAAGTGTCGCCTGGGATCAAGCCCTGGGGCTCCCTGCTTGGCAGGAAGCCAGCTTCTCCCTCTCTCACTCCCCCTGCTTGTGTTTCTTCTCTCACTGTCTCTCTGTCAAATAAATAGATGAAATCTGTAAAAAAAAAAAAAAAAAAAAAAAGCATCTGCCTTCGACTCGGGTCATGATCCCAGGATCCTGGGATCCAGTCCTGCATTGGACTCCCTGATCAGCAGGGAGTCTGCTTCTCCCTCTCCCTCTGTTCGCCTTGCCCTCATCCCTCTGCCCCTACACCCCTGCTCGTGCACTCTCTCTCTCTCTCCCTCATTTTCTTTCAAGTAAATAAATAAAATCTTAAAAAACAAAACAAAATGAAAAAACAATAAAGCCTGTCAGAGGTGGGGAGCCTGGGTGGCGCAGTTGGTTAAGTGTCTTGACTCTTAGTTTCAGCTCAGGTCATCATCTCAGGGTCCTGAGATCAAGCCCCACATTGGACTCTGCTCAGCATGGAGTCCGCCTGGGATTCCCTTTCCCTCAGCTCCTCTCCCTCCTTCTCCTTCTCCTCCTCCTCCTCCTTATCCCCCTCCTCCTCCTCCTCCTCCTCCTCTTCCGCCTCCTTCTCTTCCCCTCAAATAAATAAATAAACCTTTAAAAAAAAATCAGAGGTGATATCAGTATATTGGGCAGGGCAGGGGTTAAAAACCAAGATCTAGATCTGGGCAAAAAGAAAATAATCTTGCCAATTGTTCGGATTGGCAGGAACCAGGAGAACAGAAATAGGGTATCAATTGAGACCAGGTGGGAGGGTGCCTGGGCTCAGTTGGTTAAGCATCTGCCTTCAGCTAAGGTCATGATCCCAGGGTCCTGGGATCCAGTCCCAAATCGGGCTACTTGATCGGTGGGGAGCCTGCTTCTCCCTCTGCCTGCTGCTCCTCCGGCTTGTGCTTGCTCTCTCTGTGTCAAATAAGTAAATAAAATCTCTAAAAAAAAAAAGACCAAGTGGGAAACTCCAGAGCCTGGAGTGGCAGTAGTGCCTGGTTCCCACTCCTGGTAAGACATGTCTGTCTGGGGTCCGAAATTCCAGGCTGCCCGGGAGTCGGGGTGAAGCGGGCTTTTGGTCCACCTGAGCCGGCTTCCCACGTTCGGTGCTAAACACCAGCTCTGCTACTTATCACACTCTGGGCCTAATTCTTGGCTTTGATAAGGTGCCTCAGATGAATCAAAAGGTTCAGGAGGGCAGCAGAACAAATTTCCACTTGAAGTCACCTAACGTCAGTGCCCACCATCAGAGTGGCTCTAAGAGTTACAGCAAACCCAGGGTGCTCATTTGCACGCTTCTCTGCAAATTAGAGCATTTTTCATAAAGATGTCGTGGCCTTTCCTCTATTAATTTGTTTAGCAAAATGTGTGTTCACAGGACAAAGGTGACCTGGAGCACAGTCCTGTTTGAATGATTACAAGTCCCATAACAATACGCCTTGTTCCTTTTTCAATTTTTCATACCGCGTGACATGATTTATTTCATGTCAATTCTCCCCTTAGACAGTAAGCGCCATGGGGGCAGGAGCTGTCTATTTTTGTCCACTATTATATCCCTGTCACCTGAAACAGGACCTGGCCCCAAGTGGCCCTCAATAAATGTTTGCTGAAGAGGTGCTTCTCACTCAAAACGTTGTGAGGAGCAAAAAAGAAAATATACATGAAGTAGCCATCACAGTGCCTGGCAACTGAATCAGCATTTTTTTTTTTTTAATGGAGTAAATGAATGGGGAAGATTTTACTTCACTCTCTCTTGGTGCCCTGTCTGGTTGCTTTCTTATTTTTTAGGTTTCTTTTAGTGCCTTACTTTTCACACAAGTGCTTACCACTTTCACTTCCTCTGTAGCTCCTCTCCAACCTCTGCTCTCTCGGCTCCACTGAAACCGTCCCTTCAAAGCTGTTCCCAAATCCAAACGACTGGCAAACTCCTTGAAGTGTTTGTGTTTGTGACAGCAAACCACTCCACCACAGCACCACATACTCTTATGCAACTTTTCCGGTACTTCCTCCCTGTCGCTGTGTCGCTGACACTTCATTTTCTCCTATTCTCTCTGTCTCGGCAAGACTCACACTTGACCTTTGGCCTTTTTGCTTCCATTAAAATTGGACTCAGCCATTCTCGACTTCCACTTATTATTTCTTACAGATGACTTGAACATTTTCCGATCTTCTGTATTTTGTCTGCCCTGTACTCCCATAGTCCCAACACTTAGAGAAACTTGCCCTTCCTTGCTGCTCCTAGAGCCTTTTCATGCTCCCTACAATCACAGCGTACATGTCTCTTCCAGACTCCCCTGGGATAAGACATGCAGCACTTAGCATAATTCCTGGCACAAAACATGTGATAGTTTTTTCAATGAATGAATGAATGAATGAACAAGTTTATAAAACTATTACTAAAACGTTTTCATTCAAATCTCTTACAATATCTCAAACTTTATACCAAAACGATGTCCTTTCCCCCTGAATTCCTTTGCTTCCTGAATTTCCTGCTGTTAGGAGTACTGGCATCCACTTACCTGAGCCTAAAATTCTCAAGTTCTCTATGACTCCCCTCCATTTCCCTGATATTTATCAAATCTTGAATATTTCCTATATATTCTGCGTCATGTCCATTCTCCATCCCCACTATCAACATGCAAACCTAGCAAAGGCCTCAGGTCCATTTAGATTGTTACAAGAGACTCCCTGTTTCCAAACATGTGAAGACTCTATTAGCTGCTACAGGCCTGTAATCTAATATTCTTGACCTGGTTTTCAAGAATCTCCATAATTCAGTCCCCTTCCTTCCCCTGCTACTGATTGGCTACTGATCAAACATCAGGTCAACACCCACTGGCTCCCCCAAGCAGGCTGTGCTTGTCATGGTCACTCGAGGGCTGGCTTGCTGGCTTGTTCTCTCCCTGTCTGAAATCCTTTCCATCTCCCCCATCTCGGGAATTCTGCCCAAAATTCAAGACTGAGATCAAATAATTTCCTTTCATTAACAGCTCTCCTGAGATATCTTTGACATATAAAAATTGTGCATGCTTCATGTGTACAACTTGATGTTTTGATATTGAAATAATTTCTTTTTTTTTGTATTGAAATGATTTCTTATGCAGGAAAGCTATTGTGACCATTCCAACCCCCTAACTCCCTCTCCTTCCACAGCACTTAAATTCTGCATCACAACCTCATTCAGGGCTTCCTTTCGGGTTTTGCCCTGCTTTCTCTGTGTTGACTTGTTTCTCCAAAGAGAATGTGAGCTCACTAAGGACCATAGCTATATCCTGAGTTTTCATCAAGTGATAGGTAGACATGGGCTGATTGATTAATTTTATCAGATTTGGACACAACTATGACTCATTAAAAAGATAAGATGTAGTCCCTAAAAGCAGACTACCACCAATAAATGGAGGGAAGCAAAACTCATTTTATTTCCCTGTAAAAGTTTGAAATGAGTTCCCAACAGGAAAAATTGCATGCTCAGAATTTTATAATGGTAACATTTAAAATACAACACAATTTTCGAATCACACTTACCAAGGAAAAGCAGGACGTTTGGCAGAACATGGAAAAGGGAATTCCTTACACATCCTCACACAAACTACAAGATACAAATGTTCTCAAAGATCCTTATCCCATCAATTTGCTTGGCACTCTAAAGATTGAAATTTTTTCTACCCTCCTCAAAAGAGAGTCTCTGTTCTAAGTACTTTTTCTTTTTTCCTTTTTGTTTTTTAACTTTTTATTTTAAAATAATTTTAGGGGCACCTGGGTGGCGCAGTCAAATGACTCACTCTTGGTTTTGGCTCAGGTTGTGATCTTAGGGTCGTGAGATAGAGCCCCACATTGGTCTCAGCACTCAGTGTGAAGTCCGCTTAATATTCTCTCTCCCTCTTCCTCTGCCCCTCACTCCATTCTCTCTTCCTCTCTCTGTCTCTCTCTAAAATAGATAAACAAATCTTTAAAAAATAAATAAGTAACTTTAGACTTGCCAGAAAGTCACAAAAATAGTGGAGAATTTCCTTATACTCTTGACACAGCTTCTTTTAATGTTAATATGTTGTACAATCATAGCACAGTGATCAAAACCAGGAAATGAATCATGGTACAATACTATTGACTGAACTATAGATCTTACTTGAATGTATTTACTTTTTCCCTTTAATGTTCTTTTGTTGTTCTGGAGTTGATTCAAGATCCCATATTGCATTTGGTTGTCTCCTTAGTTTCCTCCAACCTGTGGTAGCTCCTCAGTCTATCCTTGTCTTTCATGACCTTGACTTTTTAATCAGAACTAGACAGGTATTTTATAGAATGTTACTCAATTTGGATCTATCTGGTGTTTTCTCATGATTAAACAGAAGTTTTATGCCTTTTTGACAAGATTACTATAAAAGTGATGTGTCCTCAGTGCATCATATCAAGAGGTATGTGATATTGATATGTCTCAGTGCCAGTGACATTGACCTTGGCCATGTGGTTACTGTGGCATCTGCTGGGTTTCTCCACTGCAAGTTACTATTTTTCCTTTATAACAGATACTTTGAGATTTTGCTAATAACCTGTTTCTACTCTAACTTTCACCCAGTGAATTTATCCATTAGTGGATCTTGCCTGCAACTGTGATTACCATGGTATTTGCCCAATGGCAGTTTTAGATTTCCCTCATTCCTTCTGTATTTATTAATTGGATAAATTATTCTATAAGGCTCAGTGTTTATTTTTATATTATTGATTTATGCTCCTTACCAGATGTTTAGTATGGCAAGCACAGTTCTTGGAGTCTTGGAGATTGTGGTCTAGCAATAGCTCTGTCTCAGTGAGATCTATCAACTTGGGAATGTCTATTTTAGACTTCCAAGTCAAAGGAGATAGCCAAAAGGGTATCTTTCAGAAAAATGAAGAAAGGGGAAGAAGAGAAGGACTAGGAGAGGAGAAGGGGAAAGAAAGAAAAGAGGGAGGGGGAGAGGAGAGAAAAAGGAAAACTTAACCCTTTGTATTTCTTTTAACTATTGGTTAGTCTGAAAAATAGTATTTTAAGGGGATACTTTTCTTTCAATTTGATATACCCATATTGAATCACAAGAAAATATCTAGAAACAAAGCACATTTCTGGCACTTATGCCACCTGGGTGAGTTATACAGCAGGGTAATATATTTATGAGGCCATTACTATACAACCAGAGTTATGGATTTCCCTCCTACCTTTTACAGCAAATGATTGTACCTTGAAACAGGAAACAGGGTCTCAAGCCACAGTACAAACTAGTGGAGTGGTAACTTGGAAGGCTGACATTAATCTTTCAGGGTGTAGTCATCACAGAAAGAATTCAGTCTAAGCATGTCTGAAGAAGGGAGAAATATCTTCTTGGGTTGGGGACTGGGGAGGCAGAAACCCACACAGACCACAGTATCCCTTTCTTAACACCAACTTCCTTGCCAGCAGCAGACAGAAACTCTATAAATTCTTGGCTCTAACAATTCTTTCCTCCTTGCCCCCAATCCTGATTGCCTTTATATCCCACACAGGAACATAAAGCATAGTGCACAGTGGTTCTTAAACTGTGGATGTTCACTTAATAATTGATACCATAATTGGAGGTAGGAAAGTATACCCACAAATACCTTGGGATTATTTCAATTCTTTATTTTCATATGGTTGATACTCTTGAAAAAATAACAGGCATATTCTGGGTCAATCTGAATGACCACTTAATACCCACAAACTGCCACTAATTCCAGTGTCTGCATATTTGCACTGCTGTTCATAATCAGCTTATTATCTATCACCTGATCATCTGAAAGGACAGCATTTAACTTTTATGTGTTAATAGACAAAACTGGCCGCATCTGAGCTGTCATGTCTTCATACCCAAATGACAACATGGCTGCTACTATATTTAAATGATTTATTTTAGCCAATTATAAAGACAAATCTTGATATTTGCAATAATACTCAAAATTGAAAGACATTTTTATGGACTAAGGTTTAGTTTCTTAAGTTACTTAATAAATTGGGATTTTGATGTGACATCATAAAAATATGCAGTAACATCCTCTAAGGCACCAAGCTCATGAGGAAAGAATTGAGACAGACCTAGAATGGAAACGAGGCACCAAGTTCAACTGGAGGGCAAATGACTTCATCAAGTTCTATGCAAAAGCTAAACAACGGTTGGAGAATCAGGTCACATTATACACAGTAGTTTAGATGTAAGGGTATGATTGCTAGTACCATTCAGGAAGCAAGCTCATTTTTGGTATGAATCTCCTTTTATACCAATCAGCTTGGTATAGATTGACAAGTTTATTGTCAGAACTTGTAATTGTAGAGATACATGGAAAATATTTTTGCTCAATGGTCCTTTGTAAAATTTTCAGTATGTTTTGGCATGCTATATTACATAGATAGGTCATAGGATCAAAAGAGAGTACAGTGTTCATTGTTTAAAAGGAAAAAGAAAAATAATGATGATGATGACATGAAAAATGGGCCATCATGCTCAAAACCAAAAGGATCAACAACTAAAAAATAAAATATCATATATACCCATTTCCTTTACATCATAGCCTAAATATAAATAATGGGCTATTTCTCTCTCCTATCTATAATTACTTTAATGTAGATAGTTTATAACCCCATATCTCTTTAATGTGTTCTATTATGGAATAAATGTCCCTATATTATCCATAAAAAAAATAAAAAAAAATAAAATATCATCCTATTGTTAAACCCAGCCATTTATAATTTCAATTACATTAAACTGTATTACATTAATGGCTGATAATGTTTTATTTTGAAATTTTGTTGGTCCTTAATTCATTTGGGTTTTATAGTTGTGTACAACCTAGAAGCACAAGGGGGTTTTATGTGTAATTATATATCTATATGTATTTAAGCCATCCCATAAAATAATTCATGTCACTATAGTATGGAGGGATCCAAAGTAGGGGAAAAAAGCCAGGGTAAAAAAAAGTTGGCAAAATGGGTGAAGGTGAGTAGGAGATACAGGCTTCTAGCTATGGAATGAATAAATCATGAGGATGAAATGTACAGCATAGGGAATATAGTCAATGGTATTTGTAATGGTGTCGTATGCTGACAGATGGTAGCTACACCTGCGGTGAGCTTAGCATTTGTTTTTCTAGAGGAGGGGAGAGGCAGAGAGAGAATCTTGAGCAGGCCCCATACCCAGTGTGGAGCCCAACATGGGGCTTGATCTCACAACCCTGAGATATCACCTGAGCCAAAACCACGAGTCGGACACTTAACCGACTGAGCCACCCGAGCACCTCGAGCATAATGTATAGAGATATTAAACTACTCTGTTGTACACCTGAAACTAATAGAGCATTGTATGTCAATTACACATCAATAAAAAGCAGTTAATTTTTTAAAGATGAAGAAAATTATAAACAAAATGATCTTATTTATGTACAAATAGAATAGCTGCATATGCACATGTAAATTTGTAAATGCATAGAAAAAAAGAGTTCGAGGGGCACCTGGGTGGTTCAATAGGTTAAAGCCTCTGCCTTTGGCTCAGGTCATGATCTCAGGGTCCTGGGATCGAGCCCCGCATCGGGTTCTCTGCTCAGCAGGGAGCCTGCTTCCCCCTCTCTCTCTGCCTGCCTCTCTGCCTACTTGTGATCTCTCTCTCTCTCTCTGTCAAATAAATAAATTAAATCTTTAAAAAAAAAAAAGAAAAAGAAAAAAAGTTTGAAAGGAGACATACCACACCGTTAACAGACTTCTGAGAACTTCCGAGAAGGGAAATATTTTAAGGGACAGAAATGTGAAGGAGTAAGTTGAATTTTGACTTCATAACTTCTGTCTTGTTTCAAAGTAGATGTAAATATATTGATCTACCTGAGTAGAAAATACTTGAAGTGAATGTGTAAATAAAAGAGATCAGGAGATCACTCAGGTGATAACAAGGGCATGGACTTTGGCTTCAGAAAGCATGGGACTACATTTTGAGTCAGGTGTTTACTTTGCACTGTGGTACCTAGGGATAGTCAATTACTTCTCTAACCCCTCAGTTTTCCTAATCAGTAAAATAGCAGGGACACTAACTACGGAAATATTGTGAAGACTGAAGCATGCAAAGTGCTGAGCACAGTGCCTGGTACAGGGGATGCCCACCAGATAAAAGGCACGTTTCTACTATGCCAATTTTTACTATTCATATTAATCATGCTGTTTTATAAGACTATGTTGACTCTGAAAGTAGCGAAATGGGCTGCCTGGTGGATGCCATGCTTTTCTGTTTCTGCGGGACATCCATGATTTGTCCTTTCAGGTCCATGCCTCCGTGGACTCCTGGGCCTTCTAGTTTCCAAAAAGTTTCCACCAATGGGCACACGGTAGAGTGGGGAGGGCAGGGTAAGAGGAAAGTCTAGGATGTGTTCTCACAGTTCCCTCCTTATCAGGGAACCATTGGTTGGGTGTCCCCTGTACCAAAGCCCACAGCTTCTGTCCTCAGCCCTCTCTGGGTTCTGGTGAGCTCTGTTCCCCCAAACCCAGGTCTAGGGTGGTCAGATCTTCCCAAGTTTGCAAGTCAGGGTTCTGCATTACCTTTGTTATATCTCCCACCTCGGTAAAATTGGTTCCTTTCTTAAACCCTTTTCAAATTATGCCATTGGAGTGTAGCATCTGTTTCTTCCCAGACTCCTACATATTCATCGTTCTGTAGTTTGGCTCCAGCGGGATAACCTGGCACAACACAGAGAACTTCATGGCAGGGAACTTCCGGTGGAAATTCCTGCAAATCTCAAGAGACCAGGAAGCAGAGGGAGACTCTTACATTGTGTCATTTCAGTGGGATGGGAAAAAAAAAAAAATCCCTCTTCTGTTAGTCTGAAATTCTACTTCCATAAACCACAGTTTATTCATTAACTTATGGTTATAAAAGATGAAAGTTTTCTAATTACAGGTCATAATTCCAAACTGCCAGTTCACAGCTTGTTTGCTGAGGCAGAGGATGGAATCTTTGAACTAGAGTTTTGTCACCCCCATTTTCAGGCCGTTCCTCTGCATGTGAGTAGCTCGCTAGCGTTTCTGATACAGGTAACATCCCCTGGGTCAGTGACCATAAGCCTCCTGAAAAAACAGTGGCTGTAGCTGGGCCTCTGGTCCTGCCTTATTGACAGCCTCTCACTTTAATCCAACAATGCCACTTCCCTGTTCAAAAACCGACAGTGGAGACCTTCATCCTACTTAACAATTACTGCTGTAGAATTTACCATGTGCAGGATCCTGGTCCAAGTGATTTCTAACTCATTTAATCTTTACAATCTCCCTATGACACCCACTGCTTTAGATAAGGAACTTGAGGCAGAGATGTAGGTAAGTTGCTTCAGGTTATACAGCTATTTAGTGCTAGTAAGTAGAACTGGCCATTAAACCCAAATAGTCTCGCTCCACAGGTCATGCTTTTTTTTTTTTTAAGTGAACACCATGCCCAATAGGGGGCTCGAACTCACCACCTCAAGATCAAGGGCGACATGCTTTCCCACTTAGCCAGCAAGGCACCCCCACCATAGTTCATGCTTTTAACCTCTTCCCCCTAAAGCTTCTCACTTAAGAAATTACTGCAAACTTTGTACAGACTTTTACATTTCTCCACGGTATGGCCCTAGTTGGCTTTTCCAATGTTATCTCCCATTACCTACTGAATATCCACTCATCTGACAAAAATCTTTTGAACCCTGTGTGGAGATGCAACCTGGTGAAATGACAAACATTTAAAAATAATCCATGAACAGTAAGTAATAGGGATAAATAAATCATGGCATGGTCACTCCATGGAATGTTACACAGCAATGAATATCAACACACTACGGCTTGATCGTATGGTAGTTCTACTTTTAATTTTTTGCAGGAAACCCAGGCCGCTCTCCATAGTAACTATACTAGTTTGCAATCCCACCAACAGTGCATAAGGGTTCCCTTTTTTCCATATCCTTATCAACATTTGTTATCTCTTGTCTTCTGATGACAGCCATCTTAACAGGCATGAGGTGATATACCTCACTGTGGTTTTGATTTGCATTTCCCTGATGATGAGTGATATTGGGCATCTTTGCATGTACCTGCTTGCCATTTGTATATTTTCTTTGGAAAGAATGTCTGTGCAGATCTTTTGCCCATTTTTTACTTGGATTATTTGGGTTTTTACATTGAATTGTATGAGTTCTTGATATATTTGGGATATCAACCTTTTATCAAATGTATGGTTTGCAATATTTTTTCCTGTTCCATAGGTTGTCTTTTCACCTTGTTGATTTTTCCTTTTGCTGTGTAAGTAATTATTTATGACCACTTATTTTCTTGCTATACTACTATTTATATTTGATACACTGTATAGCAAACATATATGTAGAAATTAAGTTTCAGTTAAGACTTATAAGAATTAATATTTCTTATAACAATAAAATCAACACTTCTGATTTTAATTAATCAGTCAAATCTGAATTTTAAAAATAGATCCAAAACTATTTCTTTGCATATAAGTATTTCCAACAGAATATACACTTTAAAAAAAAATTCCCATACTGTAAAATACAACAATTTTCAGGAAAAAAAAAGCAAAAAAGGGTACATACCTTATGATTTCATTTATATGAAGTTCAAAAAGCAGACAAAATAATTCTCTACTGTTAGGGGTAAAATAATAATTACCCTTGAGGAGTGACTAACTAGGAGGAAGCATGATGGGGTTCTGAGGGTTTGAGTCATATTCTGTTTCTTGATCTGGGGCGGGTAACATGTGTGTGTTTGATTTATAAAAATTCACCAAGCTATAGAGGCACCTTAGCGGCTCAGTCAGTTGAGGGGCAAGCTCTTGATTTCGGCTCAGGTCATGATCTCAGGGTCTTGCGTTAGGCTCCGTGCTCATCAGGGAGTCTGCTAAAGCATTCTCTCTCCCCCCTACTTCCCCCTACTTCCCTCTTTCTGAAACAAACAAACAAACAAACAAATAAATAAATAATCTTAAAAAAATCACTAAGGTATAGACTTTTGATTTGTGCTTTTTTGTATGTGTAGCAATAAAGAGTTTACTCAGACACTCACACAAACTTATAATTACTAATTTTAGTGTCAACTATGTGGCAGTCACTCCATTTAGCTCTTTATGTATATCATCTTTATGATCGTCACACAGTCCTCTGAAGTAGGTGCTGTCATTAACAGAATTCATCTCCTGCCAGCCCCCAGGTGTCTCCCAGATTACCCTTATTTCCTTCCTAGCATTTAACACAATAGGTAACAATTTAATGTTTGCTAATCATCTGTCTCATTACTCGTATACACAGGCATGAAGCTTGACTTTTTTTTTTTACTCACAACGCTGAGATCATGACCTGAGCTAAAATCAAGAGTTGGATGCTTAACCAACTGAGCCACCCAGGAGCCCCTTGACTTTTTTATTCACTAATATAGCTACAAGGTGAGGCAATGCCTGGAATACAACAGGTCTTCAATAAATACCAATAATTGCTAAACAAATGAGCATCTAAATTTTGTAAAGGCGACGAATCCAGTACAAGAGAAAGAACAGCAGGTGGGACCTGCTTGACTTTGGCTACCCAGAGACTCCTCTCTAAGGAAACAACAGTTCCAGACGATCAGCAGACAGGAGAAGAAGGGAGAGCCGTGAGCAGGAGGAGCACCCATGAGAGCGTAGAGCTGGCCAGTCCCTGGAAGAACTAGAGAGGCCAGTGGGTCTGGAGTGTGAGAGCAGGGTCTGTAGAACCTTTACTCTCCAACATGTTCTACATTTTCTGCCTCTGTGCCTTTCCTGCTGCCAGTCCCTCTTTCTAGAAGGCAGTCCTCTAAACATTCAAGTTCTCCAACATTCAAGACTCATCTCAAATTCTACCTTCTCCATATCTCTCCTGAGGACTCCAGCCAGGAACCAGATGGCATTTATGTCACCCCCGCTTTGAACCCTCCATAAAAACCTGGCATTGTCTTTGTGTTGCAATTATTATGTGCATGTATCTAATTCTCCCTTCTAGATAACAAGATACTTTGACACAAAGAATTTGTCTTGCTCATCTTTATAGGACCCTGCATTCCAAATGCTAGCATCATGTCTTGCAAACATTGTCCAGTAGGAACTGAATTGGGGTGTTGACATAATTTGGCAGAAGTGGGAAGTACAGACAGAGCAAGAAGCATTGTGCTTGTTTGAACGGAGGGGAGGGGAGAGGAATGAGTCAATTAGGAATGCCTATGTCTGCAAGTAACAGAAAAGCTAAACAACCATGATGTAAACAATGAAGGGTTTATTTGTCTCATATAATCAAACCTAGGTAGTTACTGGCAATTGGTTTAGCTACTCACCTGCACCAAGGGCCTAGACTCTTGCTTTATTTCTGCTCAGATCCTTCACAAATTGGGTTTTGCCCCTGTAGCTGTCTTCTTGTGGGTACGAGATGGTTTTTGCCTCTCCAGAGAACTCGTCTGTTTCAAAGTAGGAAGAAAGGCGGTAACAGTTAAGGGCCAAACCAACAGCACCTGCTCCCTTTACAGGGAAATAAATTCCTCAACTCATCAGCATGTTCTGCCTACATCTCAATGGTTAGGACCGGGTTACACAGTTAGCAACATGGGAAGCTGAGAAGTAAGAGCTAAACGTGGTTAAAACTTTTGGCATAGGCCCAGCTGGGGGCACTTTACCACCATAAAAAGTCAGAGTTTCACTGAAAAGATAGAAAAGGGAACTGTCTCTTGGAAAAAGAAACATCATTTTAGCCTCAGGGGTCATCTGTGCCCAAAGATGAGATCAGAGCTAAAAAGCTAAACCAGGCATTTTAAACCCAAAGTCTGCAAGGGAACAAGTGAGTACAACAGGCAGGTGATTTCTATACAGATTTATTTTATATGCATATGAATCCTTAGGCTACGCTTCACTTCCACAAGGAAATTCGCTTCCACCCATTGTTCTTGAATTACGTGGCATCTTGGTCTATATCAAATTTTTCATATAGTTAAGGTTATAACACATGTTCTAATATCTTATCACTTCTACCATAAGACAAACAACTGTGCGATCTCATGGGTGGATGGCAATTGACACTCCACCTCCACGTCTGAAGAAAACCGAGGGGTAGGAAGGAGGAGACACCAAGGAGCCAGACCTGTCCCACATGAGCAGCAGCTCTTTGGTCCTACTCAGTGATAGCTGCTATGGTGGAATGCTATGGGGTTTTTCAAGAGAAATCAGAAACGTGGCTTTTTATGTGAAATTTCATGATTAAATGTTAATCGTGATGATGGGACATTTCAGATGGGCTAAGTGTTTTGTGCCTTCTGAGAGCAGCTCAAGGATGAGACCTCTCACTACAGCCAAGTCCAGCCAACCCTCTTGGTGCTTCCTTTCCCACTTACAGATCCCAGCACTTTCCATAGGCACGTTCCTTTCCCACTGACCAATACTGGGATAGTCCTATCAACTTTGAACAACAAAAACATTTTAAATGAGGACATTTCTCATTCTAAAACTGGAGTTCATTTATTATTTTTTAAATTAGTTATTTATTTATTTTTAAAGATTTTATTTATTATTTGACAGAGAGAGACATAGCGAGAGAGGGAACACAAGCAGGGGGAGTGGGAGAGGGGGAAGCAGGCTTCCTGCCGAGCAGGGAGCCCGATGCAGGGCTCCATCCCAGGACCCCGGGACCACGATCCAAGCCAAAGGCAGATGCCTAACAACTGAGCCACCCAAGCACCCCCATTTATTATTTTTCTTAAAGATGTATTTATTTGAGAGAGAGAGAAAGAGCACGTGAGCAGAGGGAGGGGCAGAGGGAGAGGGAGAGAGAGAATCCTCAAGCCGACTCCCCACTGAATGCTGGATCCCATGACCTTGAGGTCATTACTTGAGCTGAAACCTCAAGAATTGCCACTCAACTGACTGAGCCACCCAGGTGCCCCTGGAGTTCATTTATAAGAGCAAATCTGGTCTACTGTTGGACCAGTTGGAAAAACCAATTGCTTACTAAAGGTTGAACTACCTTTGTTTAACCTTTAGTAAAAATTTAGAGAATTTTATATCATCAGGATTAAGAAAACAAAACCAGGTACTTCTGATCACCTTATAGAGTGACTACTGACTCACATAATGATGAGATGACTGCTTCTTTGTGGATTCTTCCATTTATTTGTATTCATTTGGAAAGTGTTCTCTATAAGTAAAACCAATGGTCTATTTCTAGTTCAAAAAAAAGATGCTGAACTTTTTTACTTTCTCAAATTTCCCAAAGTAAAAACTTTAATAAATAAAACTCTGCCTTGTCATCAAGCATTTTGATTTTTCTTTTCTTCTGTTCTTTCCTGTTTTCCCATTCCACTCTGGCCCTAGGCCTTTTGGCAAGCCTGTAACAAAACCAAGAGTAATTTGACAGAGAATATCCTCCTTACTTCACAAAACAGTATTCTTGTTGATTTATGTCCCCATAACTAGCCAAGGCGACCATTCCCCAATCTCAAATACTGTTTTTCTCTCATTGTGATTGAGGTGCACCTTCTCGACTCTGTCTGACCTTGGTCCTTGGATCTTCCGTCTGCCTTTATCATAATTGGACCACTGGGCAGCTTTATCACCAGGTTTATAATATTCTTATTCCTCTGAGAAATCCTTTAGATTTTCTATGTCCTTTTCTCTTTCTCCTAGATATTAAAAAAAAAAAAAACCTATTAAATAACTAAAAGTAAAATAAATGTTTTCAACACGATTCCTGTAGATATCCATCTGTACCAGAAAACCTCAGCCACTCTCTCCACAGAAATGTACCTGTTTGGAGTTCCACATCGGCAGTCAATTCTTTGAATGATCCCTATTTGTCTTTCCTGTTGATAAACACAGTGCACACCACCTTCCCTTGTTTATCTGATAGTTATTTCTCCTTGGTTTTTCCTACTGTTGCCATCATAGTGATTAGGCTCACTATAGTGAAAGGCATTGGTCTTCCTTAAACATAAATCCCAGATGAATAAAAATTTGCCAAACATATTATTTATAAGTTATGTTCTTTGTAGTTCTAAAAAGTGTTTGGCATTATTTATCATGAAACTAAGTAATCAGGTTAATTTAAAGAAAAATCAGAACAGAATTAAAATATCTTTTAGAATTTGGATGAGAGAGTTACTGTTACAGAGTAATCTGGCTTGAAGTTTTCTGGTATGCAAGGGAAAAGAAAACCGAAATGATGTAAAGCTCTCATCATGGAATCAAATAAAGTATGGTTCTTCCTTCAATAAATGAATCCATTTAACAAATATTTGTGGAGGACTCACAATACCTCAGATGCCATGTTCACTGGGTTGGATACAGAGATTGAAAATATATAAACATGATCTGAAAAGCCCGGCAATCAATGGCATAGACAGATACATAATGATAATAGGATGACTTGAATTTATTTTTTTAAGATTTATTTATTTACTTATTTGAGAGAGAGAGAGAGAGTGCATGCGCACACAAGCTGAGGTGAGAGGCAGAAACAGGCTCGCCACTGAGCAGAAAGTCTGCCTCGAGGCTCCATCCCAGGACCCTGGGATGGTGACCAGAGCCAAAGGCAGACGCTTAACCAACTGAGCCACTCAGGTTCCCCAAGAATGACTTGAATTTAGCAGTTGCAATACAGCAGGATGTTAAAGGAGCACTTATTGGAGTCAAGAGTAGTTCTCTTTTCTGAAGAAAAAGTGGGTAACCATCTAGTACTGTATTCACAGACAGGGTGTCCATGCACTAGATAGCCAAGTTGGAGGAAAACACATACAACAGAAAGAATTCTTGTGGTTTCAGATGAGAAAAGCAGTATAGCTTGTAATAAGTAAACACAATCCATTTGTGTAAAATTTTGTCTCCTCTTTGATGAGTGACATTGAATTGGAGGTATTTCAAGTTCAAATCTTACTGAATTCAAAATAGTTGGATATGTACCCAGAAAAATAAAAACATATTCTGGGCTATGTAAAATATGAAACATAGGCCATGCTTGCTTTATTTAAAAGCAGTTCACACAAGTGCAATGTTAAGACTGTCCATCACTAATTGACATTTGAAGCGATCAGAACAAGAGGGAATTTGATCAATAGAAACTCAGCAATTATCCTGGATTATCTAGATTAGTCCAGTATAATCACAATACTCTGTACAAGAGGGAGGCAGGAGTCAGAGTCAGAAAGAAGGCAATGCAATGTCAGAAACAAAGATTGGAGTGATGAATTTTATTTTTATTTTTATTTTTTTTAATAGAAGCTCTACACCCAATGTGGGACTTGAACTCACAACCCTGAGATCAAGGGTCACATGTTCTACTGACTAAACCAGCCAGGCCTCCCCCCATAGTAAGGAGCTTTAAAGATGAGGAAGGGGGCATAAGCCAAGGAGTTCAGGAGCTGGAGAAACTGCAAGAGACAAGTAAGTGGATTCTCCCCACAGAACTATCAGAAGGAATCCAGCCTGCCGGCACCTTGACTAGCCCGGTGAATTGGGTTTGGGACTTCTGACCTCCAGTACTGTAAAGGACAAAGTAGTGTTGTTTTAAGGCACTAAGTTTATGGTAATTTGTTACAAATTAGGAGACTAAGACACACATCATTGTTCTCTCTCCCTCTACCTTATTCCTTAGGCTCATTTAGGAACAGACAAGACAGGTGAGACACAAGGTCCAACTCTATATAGTTCAATCCTAAACTACATACTGCAGGATTTACACTCTACCACAGACCCTGGCTTGTGTTTTGAGACAGAACCAAATACTCTGATTGATATATATTTGTACTGATTAGAGAGTAATATTGTACAGTATTACATATTGTGCATTTTTTAATGGCATGTTGGTAGGCACACAGAATATACCACACCCATTAGAATTCGAACAATTCTTTTAAATAACTTCGTGAAAATTCTGCACTGATTGGGCTTCCATCTTAGCAATCTTGAAATTCTAGTCCCTCTTGAACAGAGGGAATGTGTGAAGGGATTGAGATGTTTAACTCCCTCCATGGGCAGCATATAGCTTTCTCTAATTCCCACACTTCCCAGAATACACAGCTGGACCTTAGCCTACAGACTCAGGTTTACAAAACCATTTCTTCTCTTTTTTATTCATATTTTTTGGTCATCTATTTTATCATCTGTATTCTAACTCAGCTTCATTTCTGTTTTGGGGCTTCCATCCTGCTGGACAAGGAGGCAAGGGAACAGCGGTGTGCTCAGGCAGGGCTCCTCCCCTCTAGCTGTGCTGGCCTCCCAGAATTTGGGGCAGTGGAACACGGTCAGGGGAAGACTGGCTCAGAGACGTCCATCATCAGAGGCAGCAGCCCCTAGCATTTCGGGGTCTTTTCACTGCTGCCCTAACCTATCTGGGGCATGGTAGTCTCTGTGAAACCGTTCCAAGCAGATTTCTCAACTAGTGTCTTGCCACCCTTTCAAAGCCCTGCCTAGAAGTTAAGCAAGCAGTTTTGAGAAATGAATCCAGCTTGTCTGGGTTCAATATTCAGCCTCTGATACTTACTAGCTATGAGATTAGCAAATTATGTAACCTTTCTATGTCACAATTGCTTCACTTATGAACTGGGAATATAGTATCTAATTCAATGGGCCCTGAGAAGTAAATACATGCCATGCACTTAGAATAGGGTCCGGCATATCAGAATGCCATGTTTTGATTGTCACTAAAATGTAAGCTCCATGAGGACAAGGTCTTTGTGTATTGATTCAGCGCTCTCAGGACAGTGCATGGTGTATACAGGAATTGGGTGAATGGATGTTGAAAGATTCAGGGCATGTTTCTTTCCCTGTCAGAGGACTTTCGAGCTCTCTGTTCTCCTCCTGTTCTCCCTTTCCAGTCCTGGGAAATCTCTTGCTGGTCTTGGAGAAAGCTTTTTTCCTTTGGTGTTTCTAGCTAATATGTTGTTTCTGTGCTTTTTTGACCCACACCCTCCCAACCTCTGCTCCCAAAGCCAGGAAGATAATCAGACGAGGCCTGTTCTCCTCTCAACCATAACCCTTCCACGGAAGCAAAGACCAAACTTAACTGCCTGCTTCAATGGAAGGAGGAAAAAAGAGGAAATACAGAAGAGGAGCAAAGGTTAAAAAACCTCAAAACAGTACCTCATCCCAAGGGTTTTGACTGTCCTTTTAAACTAATTTCAGTTGCTCCTGAATGAGTTCTAGGGTTGTGCAAAATTATAAGGCTTTATCTTATAATCATTGACTGAAAGGCAACTCATGCCTGCTCACATGCCAACCGAATCGAACCGCGTAGGATTCACAGCCTCCTCTCCACGTTGTCTTGCCGGTCCTGGATCCCTTGGACGGGATGGGGCTGGCTTTTGGGTGGCCATGTCACTGGAGTCCTATCAGTGAGCAATTTGCTTTCTTTGATAAAAGCTCTGCACACAGCCCACACCCAAGCATACCACATACACTTTCTAAACAGAGGTGGGGCGAACACCATAATGGCAGTTTCCTGCCAAGTCAGACCTCAAGTAATGTTCTCCTTCCCCACCCTTTCTCCCACCTAGTCTTCCATCTTCAGCTCCAGGCAGAGCAGATAGTTACCAGCGTCCTATTTGTTTGCCAAAGCAGTCTGGGTTTCATTGCCAAAAGACACACCCAGAAATACTCGTCGGCCCGTATCTAGTTACGCCTGCCCTGCTGCCGCCCGGGAGCTGCCCCATTCTTTACTTTCAAGGGCAGCCCTAAAATCAGGACCCAAAGTTAACTGGGCTTCTTCTGGGACAAGCAGTTCCAGGGCCTACAATTTTTCATGAACAGTTCTGCTACGACTGATAAAACTCCATTTCAGAACAGACCTGACATTGGTTTAGGGTTTTGTTTCAAGCGAGATGAATTTTCTGGTTCTCTTGTCTGTCCAGGTATGGCTCAGATTAGATTTTAGTCTAATTTGTGCACTGCCTAGATCTGAGGGTGGTGAACTATCTTACTGGCAAGGACATCTCTCCTTCAGCCTAAATAGTATCCAGGATTCACTATTACACCACACAAACAGGGTAAATATTGATGAGTATTGGAAATGACATAATATGGAGGTAAGAGCCCTTAACTGAGTCCAACTATCTGTATCCCAAATTACGGCCTTGCCACTATTTGTCCTTGGAAAAGGCAGTGACCTTGTCTGCATCCAGTTTCCCCATCTGTAGGAGATATTTTTGAAATATTTTCAGATCCTATGTTTATCTTTGCCTGTATTAGCCTACTCATTGACTCCCTTTGGAAGGACAGATATCCTCTAGAACAATGGGTCAGCATCCAACCCCAAAGCTGCTTCTTATTAAAATTCATAGTGATGCAATAATTCTAAAAATCTCTAAATTTCTTCAGCTTTTTTTTTTTTTAAGATTTGACTTATTTATTTGACAGAGAGAGAGAGAGAGATCACAATTAGGCAGAGAGGCAGGCAGAGAGAGAGGGGGAAGCAGGTTCCCCGCTGAGCAGAGAGCCAGACACGGGGCTCGATCCCAGGACCCTGAGATCATGACCTGAGCCAAAGGCAGAGGCTTTAACCCACTGAGCCACCCAGGTGCCCCAATTTCTTCACTTTAAAGCAAACCTTGGAATAGGGTGACCAACTCATCTCAGTTTGCACAGAATATTTCTGGGTTTTAGCACTGAAAGTCCCACATCTTAGGAACCCACTTGAACCCAGTCAAATCAGGGTAATTGGTCATTCTACTTGAAGGTCTGGACCTATGGCTTAATTATGAGCCATAGTGTACAGATTATTTAAGGAAGAAGAAAAATATGGGTAAGAATGTTAGCTCCAGGAGGAGTGAGTACTCCAATTGTCTATAAACAAACCACCTCAAAAGAATGGGAGTGATCATTTATTTTGCTCACAAATCTGAGCATTGAATGAACTCAGCCAGGTGCTTCCTGCTCAGACTGCTCCTTGAGGCTGCAATCAGACAGTGGCTGAAACTGATATCATCTTGAAACCTTCTTAACTAGCGTGTTGGCACCTGGCCTGGCATACTTGAACAGCTAACAGCTCAAGCTCCTCAGATCTCTCCCTCCCCTCTCCCCCTCTCTCTCATGTCCCCACATAATCTCCCCAAATGGTCACCTCGGGGTAGCTGGGTTTCTCACAGGGTGGCTAAAAGCTCCCAGAATGAGTCTCGAGAATCTAGCAGGAGCAGCACAGCCTCTTCTAATCCAGCCTCTGTCACACTGCGTCACTTCTGCCATGTTCTTTTCACCAAAGAAGACACAGACATCCACCCAGTTCAAGGGAAGTGACATAGACGCCACCTCTTGTTGGAAAGAGTATCAAAGAATTTGCAGTTATGTTTTAAAGCTACCATAAGGAGGCAGAGGGACACCTGCCCCTTCTAGTCAGAGAATTTGCTAGAAAAAGAAGAGAGGTAGAGAAAACGAGCTGTCAGATGCATATGTGTTATGGATCACCACCACATCTCCCCGACCCAAAACATCGGTGGGGCAGGCAACAGAGAGGTCAAGGGTCAAGAAGAAAGTCAAGAGTGCAGGGCTGCTGCCACTTCCCATTCACAACTCTGAGAGACTATCACCACATAGAGCACCAGCAGTGAAAGACCACAACAAAGTAAAAATGGCAGCAGAGCCCAGTTAGGTAGTGAGAACACTTAATTACCCAGAGACTTCCTTGGCTGCCATGTGGCACAGAAGAGCCCCAAAGGTTCCTGCCAGGCTCATGAACGATGTGAGGTGATGTTGCTGCCACTGAAAGTGCCACAGAACAATGATGAGGTGACTCAGAAGTGCCTCAAGTTGGGAGTCATGGGTGCTCTCAAACCGCAGAGAGCAGGAACTGTGGCATCAGAGAAAATGGAAGTAGGGGTGAGTCTGTAGGAAAGATCTCCAGGTCAGCTGAGTCCAGAGAACAGACGAAGAGTTCTCCCAAGACATGTCACCTGACTGGATGGAAAAGTACATGACAGGAGCCAAGATGGAGGCAAGGGGAGCTAGAAGAGGGCAGACAACTGGCATGTGGACCCGAAGTCTCCCCTCAACGTGCGTGCGCGCACACACACACACACACACATCTTGCAAAGGCAACAGAGTTATCCAAAAGCAGTGATGTACCACAAAATGGCAGGTTTAAATTTCTGGTCCCTTCTTTCCGTCTCCACTTCTATTCAGGGTAGCAGCTGTGAGGAAAATCAGGTCAGTGATAGAGGGAAAAAAAGCAGTATTTCTTTTTGCACATCTAAGTTACGGTGTTAAACTTGTTCCCGAGCAGTACGAAAAATAGAAACCACTCTTTTGATTATCTCACTCCCTGCCCTGCAGTCACAATAGCTTGTTTCACTTATCTCTGTCTTGCTAAGCCATTTCTTCCCTTGCACCTTTGCACCTGCAGTCCCTCTATCTGGAACGTTCTCTTAGCTGGCTCTTTGAGCTTTTCAGATTTCACCTTAAATGTCAACTTCTGAGTGAGGCCTTCATTTACTGTTCTACAAAAATGGATCTACTCCCATTTTTCCCATTCTCAATACCTCTTTATTCTTTCTCTAAATGATTCCTCACCCCACCCACACTCTCCCCAACCTGCTCCTCTCTAGACTTCCCCATCTCAGGAAATGGTCCTACCCAATTACTCAAGCCAAAAACCTCGGTCCTTCTGATGACTCTCATTTGGCCTCATACCCTTATCCAATCCAACCACAGCCCTAACAGCTCTGTCTCCAAAATATTTCCTAAATGCGATCACTTCCCTTGCTCACCTCTGCCACCACCCTACCCTAGGCCATAACCTTCTCGCCCAGCCTGACTCTAGCGGTAGTCTTCTTGCTTCTGCTCTGGCTTCTCTACCACTCATTCCACATGATTCTCAGTGAACTATTTTAAAAAATGTAAACCAGATCCTGCAACTCTTTCACATAAACCTCCAACATCTCAAGACGCCCCCTAGGCCTACAAGGCCTGTAGGGTCTCAACCCTCAAGCCCTCCACCTACCAGCACATCTCCCTCCTTATGAATTAATTCATCCCCTTTCTTTTTTTTTTTTTTTAAGATTTTGTTTTTTTATTTTAACAGAGAGAGAACACAAGCAGGCAGAGATGCAGGGAGAGGCAGAGAGAGGAGCAGGCTCCCTGCCAAGCAAGGAGCCTGATGTGGGACTTGATCCCAGGATGCCGGGATCATGACCTGAGCCGAAGGCAGCTGCTCAACCAACTGAGCCACCCAGGCATCCCAATTCATCCACTTTCTCTTCTTTGAAGCTGCAAGGCACCTTCCTGCCTCGATGCTCCAGCTCTTCCTCTACTGTAACAATCTCCCCTGGTGTCTTAACACAGAGGTCTCCTTCTCATCGTTCAGGCCTCAGCTTACATGTCACCTCTTGGAAGAGGCCCTCTCTGACCCCCTCCCATCCCCATCAGAGAGGAGCTCTCCCAGGACTTCTTTCTTTGCCGCACTTGACACTGTGATGAAATTGGAACATTTGTTTACTTTTTAATTCTCTAGTCCCTCCTTCATGAGCACTTCTGTCAGCTCCCTGGGCATGGGTCCCTATGTTCCCAACACCCCGTATTCGGCTCCTAGGTGCTTAGAATGTACTGAAGGAACAAACACACAAACAAACAGTCTGAACACTGCTTATTCTGCAACAAAAGAGCATTTTCTTCTGGTCTTGGTTTCCTCACCTGCAAAATGAGGTTGTTTAATAAAGTACTCTCCAGGGCCCCGTTCAGCCAAACACCCAGGTTCTGTCGTAATTGTACGTGCACCCTAACAGTTGGCTCTGCAAGGGCGTCCTTTCTCTACAGAGAGTCGAAAGGACTCACAATCCTCTTTCTAAAAGTACAAATTCATGCTTGCAAAAATAGAGGAAAACTTCCCTAGGTAAATAATAGAGTTAACACTTGCCAATAAGGTAAGGCAGGGCCAAAATAAAACGTACGTTCCTCCTTACAACAAATGGTAGAATAAATTGCCTGTGCTCTGGCTGGGTCTATTTCTATCTGGCACTTAGCTTTCCTTTGGAATTGGGCTTCTCTGGGCTAGAGCCCAGATTTAAGTAAATGCAAGAAAATATCCTGTTAACTGCAAAGGGTCTGTTGTGTCCCTACCTGGGGCAATATTCTTTATTGTCAGTAGCACCGGGCTTTCAATTGTGATTCATTTTTCAAGTTCTTCTTGAAAAAAAAAAAAAACAAAACAGAACAAAAAACCCATGAGGATAGAAGAAATACTCTTTTGCTTTGGCAGGGTTCCCAGCTACATGACTGCAGCTTGGTACCTCGAGGCATACGGCTATAGGACTCAGAACTTCAAATTCTTTCTCAAAGTACTTCTCTTTGAAGAACTATGAAGTGATGTTAAACACTCTTTGAGCCTCAAAATAAGCACATTTCAAGCCAGTGCCTGTGGTGCATTTTTACCATATACAAACTCATCTAGTTTCCTAGGCTAAAGTCATGAAAGAATAAGTTTGGGGGAAAAGTAGAAGGTTGATTTTAAAAATACTAACCAAAAAAAATTTTTTTTCTATGATCTACACAAAAAACTTCCTTACTCTCTTCTGTATCTTTAGAATCAGACCCATCCTTCAAGGTTCGTATCAGAAATCACCTCCCCTAAGAAATTTTTTCCCAACCTCTTGGGCTACTTTAAAATCTCCTTCCTCTCAATTCTCTCAATTCTGGCCACACTTTGCTTGGAATCAATCAACATATTGGATTCAGAGATGATGGGCGGTTGTTTACATGCTCACCTCCTACGAGACAAGGTGCTATTCCTTGAACTATCTTCCCCACTACCGAAGCACCTAGATGGCACGGACTCCCTCTAACTCACCTGCAATATTCAGCAAGGCCAAAAATCACACTATCATTTATATGTTCAGAAAACAAGTATTTCCAAGTTTTTTACAAGCATTTTTACTCACTCCTTAGTTTTTTTTTTTAAGTTTGTATTTTGAAATACCTGTAGTACCCTTCATGGAGCTTTCCCCAATGGTGACATCTTATATGCAATATCAAAACAGGAAATCCACACTGGTACAATGAATGTTGTTAACTAGACTACAGATTGTGTTCAATTCTCACCAATTTTAACATGGACTCATTTGTGGGTATTTGTGTTTCTATGCAATATATGCGTACGTAATCCCAAGCATAATTTTTATGTAGCCACCACCACAATCCAAACGCCAGACTTCCATCATCACAAAGGAATCCTCTTGTATACTCCATATATATCTACATCCCCTCCTAATACCCGTCCCTGCCCCACTGCAACCTCTACTCTGTTTTCCATCTCTATGGTTTTGTCATTTTGGTAATGTTATATAAATAAGATTATAAAGTAGTAACCTTTTGAGACTGACTTTTTTCATTGCCCTTTAGAAACATCCAGGTTGTTGCATATATCAATGGTTCATTAATTTTGAATCACAGACCTGTACCCCTACAACAAATAATACATTATACGTTAATTTAAAAAAATAGTTCATTACTTTCAATTGCTGAGTAGTCTTCTGCAGTATGAAATACCAGAGTTTGGCCGTTTTCAGTTTGGAGTGCTTACAAACAAAGATGCTACAGATGTTTGTGTGAACGTAAGTTTTCACTTCTCTGGCATGAATACCCAAGAATGTAATCTCCAGGTCATTAAGGTAAGTGTATGTTTAGTTTTATAAGAAACTGCCAAACTAGGCATCCAAATTGGCAAAGAAGAAGTCAAACTCTCACTCTTTGCAGATGATAGGATACTTTATGTGGAAAACCCAAAAGACTCCACTCCAAGACTGTTAGAACTCATACAGGAATTCAGTCAAGTGTTAGGATATAAAATTAATGCACAGAAATCAGTTGCATTCCTATACACCAACAGCAAAACAGAAGAAAGAGAAATTAAGGAGTCGATTCCATTTACAATTGCACCCAAAACCATAAGATACCTAGGAATAAACCTAACCAAAGAGGCAAAGGATCTGTACTCAGAAAACTACAAAGTGCTCATGAAAGAAATTGAGGAAGATACAAAGAAACGGAAAAACGTTCCATGCTCATGGATTGGAAGAACAAATATTGTGAAAATGTCTATGCTACCTAAAGCAATCTATACATTTAATGCAATCCCTATCAAAATACCATCAATTTATTTCAAAGAAATAGAACAAATAATCCTAAAATTTATATGGAACCAGAAAAGACC
>CM052799.1:103032968-103098304 GCA_028533885.1 Nasua narica | reverse complement strand
TTAGTAACAAATCTAGTTTTCACATCGAAGAATGGACTTGGTTCCTGAAACCAGAGATAGAAGGGGTTGTCTCTGTCACCTCATTGTGGGCCTACAGTGGGCACCTTGTGGGCTGGGGCCCAGCAGCCCTTGAATAGGGCTGTCTTCGGGATCGGCGCGCAGGCGCAACCCTTTGTGGAAGGAAGTGGCCGTGCGGGGGAAATCTGGGGTCCTGGGAGACTGAAGCTGGGTGCTCACGAGAGCTCTTAGCAAGAAGCCTGGAAAGTCAGCTTCGATTTTGTCTTCTATTTTCCCCACATGCTTTCTGGTCAAGGAAGAGGAATTTCCTAGCCTAGTAGCCAGGCATACAAAGCCACCTTGTGTCTCTGTCTACACATAGTGTTTTTCTTTCTCCCATTTATTGTGATATTTCACCATACAGACAAGATTGCAAGAGACTATTTTAACATACCCCTGTGCAGATCTTCATGAATGGCGAAACTTGCTTCAGATTCATTTTTTTGTGTGTGAGAAATAAAATGTGACTGAAAAAAAAAATTTGTTTATTTTTATTTTATTTGTTTATTGTTTATTTATTTGTCTATTTGTTTATTGTTATTGTTTTATTTATTGTTTTATTTGTTTATTGATTTTATTTGTTTATTTGGGAGAGAGCACACATGAGCGGGAAAGGGGCAGAGGGAGAGAGATACTCCCAAGCCAACTCTGCCATTGAGCATGAAGCCCCATCTGGGGCTTGATCGTGACCCAAAGATCATGACCTGAGCCCAAACCAAGAGTCCAATAGACTGAAACCAAGAGTTACAATCCAATTGACTGAGTCAAAACCAAGAGTTACAATCCAATCGACTGAGCCACCCAGGTGCCCCTAAATCATTTGTTCTTAATACTCATATTACAATACTCAACATTTCCTGAGATACTAAAGCAGCTAGCCATCATCTTGAGTTATTTTTCCTGCTGACAGGAAATTTTGTAAGAGAAACATGGACTTATTTGACATTTAGTAAACCTAGACAGAATGCCATTAACTGTTTTTAAATGTCATCAAACCAACAAACTTAAACTAGCCTTTATTTAACAAAGGTTATCCTAGATGACATGAACTTGAAAGCACTTGGGTTGACTTCTATTATACTTCTGAGAGTTCTGAAATACTTAATTTGGTAAGTGCTTATCTTTCTTTAAGCCAATTCAATAAGGCAAATTAATTTTGATAATTTAATTTAATTAATTTAAATTAATTTTGGTTATATGATTTGGAGGTAGAAAAAATAAATCACACATTTATAACATACATAGATAAACATACATAAACACACAGGCGGATACAAACTGAGACCTTAGAGTTTTCATTCTAAAATGTTAGCCATGGGCGCCTGAGTGGCTCAGTTGGTTAAGAGACTGCCTTGGCTCAGGTTATGATCCTGGAGTCCAGGGATCAAGTCCCACATGGGGCTCCCAGCTCTGTGGGGAGTCTGCTTCTCTCTCTGACCTTCTCTCCTCTCATGTGCTCTCTCACTGTCTCCCTCTCTCTCTCTCAAATAAATAAAAACAAAATCTTTAAAAGAAAATATGTTAGCCATGAATCAGGTACAATAATATAAAACTCACTAGTTTACAAGTAACTGTTGGACCCAAATTGTGTTACTGGCAGTTGGAATAAGTTTACCCACTCATACAGCTAAATTTCTTACTATTTGTGGAGAAGACTTTTAAGATTTCTTTTTTGTCTTTGACAATCTTATGAAAGCTGTAGACTAGAGTTTGAGCAAGAGAGATTTCATAGCATATTGTATTTTTAAAAGCCTCCCCCACATACTTTTTTTCCTTTAGTTTCATATGACTGTGGACAGGATTTTAGTTATCTCCTATGGTATTATTATCAAAGACATGGTAAGACTTACACCTCAAGGGACAGAGAAATAATGTAAGTTTTTTCTCAGGTATACGTCGTCTATTATCTGAAGTCTAAGGTAATTACTATTTAAATTTTTCTCTTTTTTTTTGGAAGAGCAGGACAATTGTGTTTCCAAGGGCCTGTTTTGTTTGTTTTTTTTTTTTACGATTTTATTTATTTATTTGACAGAGAGAGAGAGACAGTGAGAGAGGGAACACAAGCAGGGGGAGAGGGAGAAGTAGGCCTCTCCCTGAGCAGGGAGCCCCATCTGGGGCTTGATCCCAGAACCCTGAGATCATGACCTGAGCCGAAGGCAGACACTTAACGACTGAGCCACTCAGGCGCCCGCAAGGTCCTGATTTTTTACCACATTTGAAAATGTCTGGAGGCAAACTGGAAAGGCTCTCAGTGGACTTTAAGATGTTCTCAGACTTATGCTTTTGTTTCTTTAAAGATTCAAGTTGCAAATGAAGCATTGTCAATTTCAACCCCTTTCTTTTCTCCATCATTCCAGATAACTTTCTTCCAAGAACTGGGTAGCTTCTCCCATTATAATGCTTAGAGGCTCACTAGCCCACCCAATCTCACTATTTGAAATTTGCCTTTTTACAGCAGGGAGAAATGTTTCTACCAAGGCAGAAATTAAAAGATTTCTATGTTCTGGAGCTTCAGAATTCAATACAGTATGCCTTTGAAAAATCTGTATAAAGCATTCAACAAAGGCCTTTGGATGCTCTCCTTCTTTCTAAATGTACAATTCAAACAGACCATTTCACCTGGGGGGTGGGGGGAGGGGTGGAAAAAGTTCTATAACAGCTTCTATCAGCCCCTGAACATCAGCCTCCAGCTGTTTTCATTTCCTGATCTTTTGTAGGAGGGCCTGAGAGAAATTCCAGTCCTGTGCTTCCTCTTTGAGAGGAGGTTTTCTCCAGGGGGCCATCTGATCTATTAACTACAGTATAATCAAGGGGGGAAGAACACCTTTGCAGCTAATCAAAGTCTTTGGGAGTAGGGTTGTAAATGGCCACTAATCTCTCTCTCTCTCCTTTTTTTTTTTTTAAGATTTACCTATTTATATCAGAGAAAGGGAGCACCAGAGAGGGAGTACACGTGTGAGATGGGGGAGGGGTAGAGGGAGAGGGAAGACGGACTCCTCACTGAGCCAGAGCAGATGTGGGGCTCGATCCCACAAGCCTGAGATCATGCATGACCTGAAGCAAAACCAAGAAAGAGTCTGATGCTCAACTGACTGAGCCACCCAGGCACCCTTGGCCACTAATCTAATTCCTCTCTCAATTTGGTGGTATCTTCTGAAAGTGGAGGTGAAAGGGCTTTATAGCTTACAAGAACTGCTGCTGTGCAGAGGACGTGAATTCTTCAGGTGGGGCTGGAGGGTTCCACATTACATCTGCAAAGGATATTGCATAGAAAGGCCAAGACTGTCAGAGCCTGACTGTAGAGACCTGGAAAGTAGGAGCGATTTGAAGGAACAGCAAAACAAGTCTTTTGCTAAACTGACTTCCTGACTTTCAGCATTTACATGAATAACCTGTATACCCTGGGCCTAGAGACTAGGCTGGAGTGCCGCCTAAAAACTTTGCAGGGAAAGGAAAAAAAAAACAGGCAGTTAGGTGTTTAAGGGATTTCTGGGGAAGGAGGAAGAGTTTGGGGAGCTAAGGGAATTTGCTGAGGAAATGGGGTTAGATTTTCAGAAGGGGAATTTATGTTGAATGTGGATTTTAATTTTTTTCGAAGTCTAATTTCTTTCTTTCATCTTGTTAAGGAAGTCCCTAAGGCTAGCCATTATAGTCCTTTGCATCCACTTTTCAATTTGATCCTTCCATAGGTACCAGAAGGACAACTGTTCAGAATGAGAGCTCTCTCAAATATTTTTCAAATAGAGAAGTTTTTCTAATTCAAAGGACTCATCATTGATAAGTAGGTTCTTCTACTAATCTCAATACTGACTCAAGCCAATAACCGTTTTATGGCACACAAGATGTAAGAGGTGTCCCAAAAGAGAGTACAAAAGATGTAGCGCCAGAAAGTTCAGAAAGTTCACTCCCAGTTAACCTATGGAAGCAAAGACTCATGGTCACAGGCAGTGAGAATGGTGTAATGAAATTAGTGTCTCCAGTTTCCCATGAGAACATGAGATGTCTCTCACTACAGACCTAGGCAGGTGCTCCTGAGTGGGACTTTTCCAGCATCAACAAGACAATAAAGGTTGAGACAATAAAAGTCCTTTATGGGCTGGAACCCCTTGTGACAAACTCCTCCAAGAACTGGCACAGCCAGACAAAGAAAGTGCTGCTTGTAACTGTATTTCTTAGAACCCACATCTATTCAACTGGCCGCCAAATGCAAGCTGGTGTATACATCTTCTGGCTGGCAGAAAGCCAAGAGAATATTCTCACTAGTTGCAAAGCCAAGCTCTCAAGATATAGAACAAGAGGAAAGAAAAACTTCATCCAGTTTTTACATAGGGGACCCACAGCAAAGCTTCTCTAAATAGATGCTGGTCTGTTGAGAACTGTGAACTCACCGGTCTGTGAGGTTGGCTCAAACAACGGGCTTATAGGACCCATGCCTATGCTGCACTCCGTGGTTTTCTCTGTTATGACAAATGGCACAAAAGACAGAGACAAAAGAAAACGATGACCATCTCTGGGAGGAAAGGGATCCATAGAAAACAAGAGTACTCATAACAAACCTTTACCAGAGTTGCTCCAACCAAGGTACATTCACACAAATATTTTCTCCTGCTAATCTAAATTTAGGAAAAGAACTCTCACCACTGCTTCACCAGATCCTTGCAGGCAGAGAACTGGGAGACCGAAATGGTAAGAATTCTTACCTCCTGTGGGTTCCTGCCGGAGGCCCCAAGATCTCTGAGCCGCTGCGGCCAGTGGGGAGCTCCACATTGGGTACCAAAACTTCAGGGTTGAAAAACTTTTTCCTTCTTCTCTTCTAGGTTCTTTGGCTGGCCTACTAATTAAATTGACATAAGACAGGTCATTAGGAGAAAAACAAATCTAATTTTGTACGGATAAGAGCCCCATAAAAAATGTGAGACTCGAAGAGATGACTAAAGCAGGCAGCTTTTAGACTTTTCAAATAAGGAAACTATAACTTTATGAAGAATTGACAAGATAAAGGGGTTTGGGCTTGGGGTATTAAATTTGTGGAAAAATAACAAGTTTTGTTAATATAGTCTTCTTGGCCTTAAATTCCTTATCATTAGTTATACTAATGATAAGAGTGCCTTCTACCCTTTTGGTACAGGGAGAGTACCTTTCACACGGGAGATTTATTTCCTGTTTTCAGGGGACAAAGGAGGATCAGAATGTCCTTCTTACACCAGCTGTCTTTGAAATAACTTTAATTCAAAATAATCAATATGTCAAAGGGGTATTTTGGGGGGTAGCATATTCTGCTCTCCTTCAATTCCAGTTTCTTAAAGATTATACAAGATTGTCAAGGAATACACCAAAATGTTTACAGGGGCTAATGGCTGATTTTTTACTTTTTTTGGAGGTAATCAATACTTACCTGTCTTGTGCTCCATCCCCACGGGGCCAATCTGATAAACTGTGATAGGGGGTCAATGCAGGGTGGACACCTACGACAGAGAGTTTTTTGGTTTTTGTTTTTGTTTTTTTTTATAACAGAGTCCTCCTGAAACTAATTTCTGAAGTTGAGGGCACGGTGAAAGGCCAGCAGTGCAAACATTTTGACAGAGGTAAGCTCTCACTTTCTCTGATCACATCAAGTAAGAACAGGGGCTTTAGTTAATGTTTACTTGGGTGCCAGGCTTGGTGCTAATGTTTTTCATAGACAGTCTCATTTAAATCTCCAATACTCCTGGGGCGTCTGGGTGGCTCAGTCAGTTAAGTGTGTGCCGTGGGCTCAGGCCATGATCTACAGGTCCTGGGATCCAGCCCTGTGCCAGGCTTTCTGCTCATTGGCGAGTTTGCCTCTCCTTCTCTCTCTGCCCCTCTCCCACCCCACTCATGCTCTGTCTCTCTCTCAAACAATAAAATATCCTAAAAAAAAAATCTCGAATATGCCTATGAGTTAGGTATCACTATTATTCTCATTTTATCTAAGAAGAAACTGAGGCAGAGAGTGGTTAAGTAACTTCCCACAACACTACTAACAAGAGATGGAGCCAGGATCCAAATGTACCCAATGATTCTAAAGTCTACATTGACTATGAAAGTCTCTCACCCATTTAATGGAAGACAGGTGCAAAAACTATCCATTTTGTACATCTCATCCGAGAACCACCTGCTGAAATGTCCTTGGTGGAGAACTAGGCAGCATACTACCCAATGGGAAAATCCTGGATGGGGATTGTAGGAGCCGTCCGGTACTAGGCCTAATACTTACTAGCTTTGCAACTTTGGACAAGTCATAACCCCGCTAAGCTTTGACCTCCTCATTCATAAAAAGGAAATATGACCTGACCTGTAGGCCTTTTAGGAGAGCTGTGAATAGCTATGAGAAAAAAAACACATGAAAATTCCTGTGGAAACTGTCAAGTGCCCTACTAATAAGAACTATTATTAGCCATAATACAAACATGGAACTCTGAGAGTGTTAAGAATGGACACCAGATTGCTCTGAGAAGCTCCCAAAGGGTTATTCTCAAAGGCGTATATCACGGTATCCCGCAGACATTTGCTCCAGTTGTGGCCTGACGACAGTGCCGTGCCATAGGGAACAGACACCTGATTTGCACCACAGGGCAACACACGATGTGGAAACACCGGAGTGTCTCTGAGGACGCTGTGAGGACCCACTGTGGTGAGTTCGATAGCAGCAGCATCCACGCAACCTAAATCCTGGCCTGGAAAGCCATTCAGAGAACAGACTCTGATATTCTGACAGTAAAGTCTTTCTTGGTTCGTAAGCAAGAAAATCATAGGTTAATGATGGTGCCCACCGCATTCCGGGTCCTGCCTGTGAGAGGCCTCTCATAAACATCTTCTCGAAACCTCAAGGCATACCTACTATTATCCCCATTTTGCAGTTAGGAAAACTGAGGCTCAGAGAGGTTAAGGGGCTTGCCCAACAGATAGCTAAGAGATAATGAGAAATTTAAGGGATGAAGACACAATTTTATTTGTCCATTTCTGTTCTGATAAAGTTATCTAAAATCTCTTTTTTGGTTCAGTTCCTCGAAAAAGAAGATAAGTAATAAATCATATTATTCCTGGGTTCCTGTGGACATATTAGATAAATAAAACTTACATTGATTAAAAATATGACCAAAAATTCTTGGTCACTGCCCTCAGAGAGAGCTGTGGTCTATTTTACCACCCTTGGGAAACTGGCCTGTGGCTGCTCTGAGCATGAGAGTATGCTGGGAGACACTCTGCCGGTTTCAGGTCCAGACCGGCAGCTTCCACTTCCTCCTTCTGGAATCTGGTGGGGAAGCCCACCTGGAGCAGAACAGAGGCCCCAGTCAACAGCCAGCCCAACCTGTGGGTCGTGTGCTAGTTACCGAGGCACTACATCTTCCGGCCCCGGCCAGGCTACCCCAGCCAGGTACAGCGTGTGGAGTGAGACATATTGTCCCCAAATGGCAAAACTGTATGCAAATGAAGGACTGTTCCTGGTTTCAGTGACTGGGTTTTATGTTTTGAGAACATGTTACAGAGCAATGACTATCTTAAGATTGACTCAGTAATTTCACCTCTAGAAATTTATCTTCAGGCATTAACCGGGAATGCAGACAAAGGCTTACATTCCCAAATATTTCTTGTAGAGTAGTTTCAGAGAACTTTAATATCTAAACTAGGAAAATGATTATGTTGATAATAATATATCTGTTATGAAAATACTTTTTTTTATTTTATTTTTTAAAGATTTTATTTATTTATTTAACAGAGAGAGAACACAAGCAGGCAGAGAGGCAGGCTGAGGCAGAGAGAGGAGCAGGCTCCCTGACGAGCAAGGAGCCTGATGCGGGACTCAATCCCAGGACGCTGGGATCATGACCTGAGCCTAAGGCAGCTGCTCAACCAACTGAGCCACCCAGGCGTCCCATGAAAATACTTTAAATGTTAGCAATATAGGAGAGTACTTATGATATACTTTTAGGTGGAAAGAGTCATATAAGGAACTCTGCATATAAAAAGGAATAAAAAGTTAATGTGGTTTTTTTTCTGAGCAAAAGAATTATGAGTGATTCTATTCTAACTTCACATTTTGTGACAACTGCATCATCAGAAAAAATAAACCTTAAAAACAGAAAACTATCAACTTGCAAACTCTGTCCATAAATGAAATAAATTTCAAAAAATAAAGTTCCATTACCTACAGTTTCGAAGTTTTCATCACTATTTTCTTAAGGCATTCAGCAATATCGATGTTGAATCATCCACTATGTCTCATCATTGACAAGCCAATAGGCAACTACATTGTAATTTTGTAAAAGTCAGCAGGAAACAGACCTATTAGCAAAGGGTTTTGATAATCCATAAACTAGATGTAAAAATCTTGAATAATTAAGCAGTTCTAATGATGTGGCAGAAAGTAAAATAATGAAGGAAAGCCTTCAAAAAAAAAAAAAAACAGACTAACATCACTGAAAGTCTGGGTCCTGCCAGGAGCTTTCCCATAGCCGTGCCACTTCATCCTGTCAACAGCCTTGTGTGGTAGATATTGTTCCCATTTTACAGATGAGGGCCCTGTGGCCTCCACAGAAGTTCTTACAGCCTGAAACTGCACATCTGGGAGTCAGGCTCAGTGTGCATGTTCTTCCCACAGCACCACACTGCTCCACAAAGGTCAGGGTTCAACAATTTTATGGGACCAAAAAAAATCAAGCATGCAAGGCAGTTTGAAAAAGTCTTTCTTTTATTCTAACACAATTAATGAAATATTTAATTGGACTTTTTAAGCCTCTCTACCCACTTTCCTCTTGCAGAACTTGAAGCAATCCTAAAAAAGGTCAAAGCCAATTTTGTGAGAAGCCTAGACTTTTCTTGAGCAATTGAAAGGGGTTTGGGGGAGGAGGACCAGCTTACAAAGCAGAGGTAATTACCACACAGTTCCTGTCCTCCTTGTTCTCTCTCCTCTCCTATGGCATCTCTTCAAAGTTCTATCTTTAGCATGGCTGAGGCTTTCAGTAAGCTGGAACCTGGCCGTGCTTGCTGGTTTTATCTGCTATTCCTATTTATTTTGTTTCCAATAGGCCATATTCATTTTGGGATCCAAGATGTGAGGAATCAGTACCACAGAGAGGCCCCACAGGGCATTTGACAGGATAAAATGGAGACAGATGTCAACCAAGTCCAGTTTTTCGTGTGTGTGTGTGTGTGTGTGTGTGTGTGTGTGTTTTGAGAGAGAACAAGGGAGCATGGGGTTGGGCGGCAGAAGCAGAGGGAGAGGGAAAGACTCTCAAGCAGGCCCTACACCGAGCACAGAGCCCGATGCGGGGCTCCATCTCATGACTATGACCCTGAGATCCTGACCTAAGATCGTAACTTGAACGGAAATCAAGAATTGGATGCTTAGCTGACTGAGCCACCCAGGCGCCCTTGTTTTTTTTTGTTTAAGGAAGACTAACTAATAGTAATAACAGGTAAGATTTCCCTAGTGTTTAAATGCAACAGCTCTGTACTACGTACTTTATGTTGAACGTCATCCTATTTCATCCTCACAACTCTAATCTGAGGACCCAGACACCAGATAGGTGGTGGTCAAGGTATGAACTGGGTCTGATCTCGCCCTGCCACAGGGACAGCATTAATCAGGGCAGATTAAGCAGCAGAAGAAGACTTCTTCTTTCTCTTTCCATCAGCTCCAGAGGGAACCCTGAGTATGAGCAATGGGAGAAAGGCCACGGCTGGGAGAACAGAGAAATGGGAGCCCTGACAGTCTAAGACCCAGCTGGAAGGTGCCTGTTCCCAGACCCAGGGCTGCTTGCTTCCCAGTACAAAAGTGCTAAGTATCTTGAGCCTTCTTTTAAGATGTATTTCTATTCATTCACCATTTCCTATATCTGAAAGGATATAACATAGTTCATAATGATAGACAAACTATAACATGAAGAAAAGTGAGTTGACCTTAAATATTCAATGGCCAATATAAAATCATGACCAGGAATTGTCCCAGCTCACAGTGTTCATTAGACTGGAAATACAGGCAGCTCAAAGCCAACACAACGAATGCCAACATTAGGATCAGGAAAATATTCTCTCCTGAAAGCAAAGCGGCACAGTGTAAATGTGAAGAGCAGTGCCCTCACCTCTGCAAATGATTAAATATTATGCACGCAGACTCTAGAGGCACACTGCCTGGGTTCCACCACTTTCCAGCTGGGGGATCTTGGGCACGTTTTCTGTCTGTGCCTCAGTTTCTTCGTTCAGAAATGTGGACTGGAGGGGCGCCTGGGTGGCTCAGTGGGTTAAAGCCTCTGCCTTCGGCTCAGGTCACGGTCTCAGAGTCCTGGGATCGAGCCCCGCATCGGGCTCTCTGCTCAGCGGGGAGCCTGCTTCCCCCTCTCTCGCTGCCTGCCTCTCTGCCTACTTGTGATCTCTCTCTGTCAGATAAATGGATAAAATCTTTAAAAAAAAAAAGAAATGTGGACTGGGGAAACATGGCGAATTAAATGAGATAATGGATGCAAAGCCTTTAGAACAGTGTCTGGCACCTAGAGTGCCTGTGTGTGCTAATATTGCCACGAGCCCGGTTTGAAACACAGCAGATACTTCCTACCAGAGGGCCCCTGTACCCATTGCTTTCTCTGCCTGGCACACTCTTCCCACCATCATACATGGGGCTCACTCCTAACCGTCCTTCAAGCCTTTGCTCTTAACAGCACTTTCTCAGTGAGTCTCCAAACACTATGTAAAATAAATTGAAAAAACTGAGCAGCTTTCCCTACTCTTCGCCTGCAAACTAGCAGCTCAAGATCTTCTGCCCCAAGTCATTTTTCTCCTTCTCATGAGCATATCTCAAGTTCAAATAACCAATCACATTATTTCCTTTGTTTTTTGTCTATTTCCTCCACTAAATGAAGGCAGGTTTCTGTTTTACTCACTGCTCTATTCCCAACACCTACAACAGGGCGTGACATGTAAAGTCCCAGTAAACATGTGTTGAACGAATCAATGAACAAATTTATCACGGTAGACTCAATTGTGAAGGTCCCTTTGAAACACCTATAAGGTGTCAATCAGTCAAAAAGTGAAACTGTAAGTCCTTGTCTGGAATTTTCAATCATCTGATAATAATTTGAGAAAGACTTTGAAAGTGTATGAAGTTTTTTTAACAAAGGTAATTCCACGCAGATTTTAGGGGACATGTACTGTTTTATACTCTTAGGGTCAGTTCAGAGTTAGCAATTAAGAGTCACTTTCGGCAGGGGGACAGCGAGATGGAACAGTCACAATGGAGAGTAAGAATAAAGCATTATTGGAACCAAATCATCACTCTATCAGTTCTTAATGGATCCAGTCCAAATAAATCACAGGTTTTATCATCCAGTTCTCTCCAGACAGCAAAGCAAGGACAGGAAAGTCAGTTACTAATGAGAACATCTTATTTCATGCATCAACTCAAAATGCCATGCTTCCTACCACAAAGGCAAGTGTTAAATGTGCCGACACCAGGACACACGGGGCTCTCGCTTAGAACTAACAGTTTCGTGCCTGCACAGGCCTCGGTGGTGAGCAGCCAGCTTTTCCATCAGTAAAAGGCAATCTAGCAGAACAGAAAACATGCCACAAAAAGAGGAACAGAAGTCAACAGATCGACGAGGTGAGTCAAGCTCCAGGTGGAGCTGGGAAACTCCCCAGTCCCAAAAGACAACTGACCCGTGTCGTCCGCTCGTGATGATATGCCAAACTCAAGCAGCTTCCATTTCTGTGCACCGCTTTTTAGCCAAACAAATAGGTCTGGGGAGGTTTTGACTTTCCGACGGCTGCAGCAGGAGAGCTAAGAATATTTCCATGATCAATGAGATTTCTATATAAGGTATTCAGAAAAAGAAAGCGGGATTGACTATGGCTGCATTCGGAGCATTCTGCAGTTGTCCTTATCTTTGTCCATGTAAATTGTGGCCTGAGCGCAGATCTCACCGAGGTTCCCAACACAAGAGGGAACCGTGTGGCATGAAGCCTGTGCTGTCCTCGGCCATCCCATGTCCTCAGCTCATAGCACCCCAACCTCTTTCCACTTGGGCCTCTAGTCTAGCCTTCAGATCCTTACTTAAATTCAACCTCATCATACTCCATTCTTTTTTTTTTTTAAGTGTGATTCTTTTCTATAATTTCCTTCAGGGACAAGGACAACACTTTATAATTCTAATCTTGCACCCAAAAAACTGGGCACCATTGAATTAACATATAACATTGTGAATATAAGATATAACATTGTGAATCAACATATAACATAACCATTTGTCATATAACAATAACATATAACATCAACCATTGCATTAACATATAACATATATGTTATATAACACATAACATGTTTAAGGTATGCAACATGTTGATTGATCCACTTATACACTGTGATCTGATTATACTACAGTAGAATTAGTTAACACCTCCATCGCTTTTATCTTTTCAAAAAAACCAATTCAGTTTCATTGACTTTTTCTATTGTTTTTCTAGCCTCTATTTCATTTATTTCTGCTGTTGTTATTTCCTCCCTTCTCCTAACTTTGGGCTTGGTTTGTTCTTCTTTTTGGAGTTGCTTGAAGTGTAAAATTAGATAAAGATATTTTTTGAATGTAGGTCCTTATTGCAACAAACTTCCCTGAGAACAGCTTTTTACCATATCCCATAGGTATATTGTTTCCATTTTTGTTTGTTTGAAGATTTTTTATTTTGCTTTTGATTTTTCTGATCCATTGGTTGTTCACAGGCATGTTAATTTCCACATATGTGTTAATTTTCCATCTTTCCTCCTGTTGTTATTGATTTCTAGTTTCACACCATGTGGTCAGAAAAGATCCTTATGATTTCAATATTCTTAAATTTGCTAAGATTTGTTTTGTGACTTTTCATACGATCTATCCTGGAGAATGTTTCCTGTTCACTTGACAAGAATGTGTATTGTGCTTCTGTTGGGTGAAACATTCTGTGTATGGTAGGCTATCTGATCTAAAGAATATATAGTTCAAGTTCCGTTTCCTTACTGATTTTCTGTCTGTATTCATTGTTGAAGATGGGGTATTGAAGTCCCCTACTATTATTGTATCATTGTCTATTTCTCCCTTCAGTGGTGATTTGCTTAATATATTTAGGTGCTCCAATGATGAGGGTTCATATAATTGTAATACCATGTTGATGAACTGACCCCTTTACAATTACATAATGACCTTTTGTCTCTTGTTATTATTTACGGCTTTAAAGTCTATTTTGTCTGATATAAGTACAGCTACTCCTGTTCTCTTTTGGTTTCCACTTGCAATAAATATCTTTAAATATCTTCTTCCATCTCTTCACTTTGAGCCTATGTGTGTCCATAAAGCTGAAGCGAGTCTCTTGTAGGTAGAATACAGTTGGGTCTTGTCTTTTTATACACTCAGCCACTCTGTATCTTTTGATTAGTGAATTCAATCCATTTACATTTAGAGTAATTATTGGTAGGTAAGAACTTACTAGTGCCATCTTATTTATTGCTTTCTGTTTTATAGTTTCATTGTTCCTTTTTTCCTTTCTTTCTGCCCTACCTTTGTGAATTGATTTTCCGTGGTACTCTGCTGATTCCCCTCTCTTTATCTTTCGGGAATCTACTATAGGTTTTTGCTTTCCGGTTACCATGAGGCTTACATAAAATATCTTGTAACTGGGCGCCTGGGTGGCTCAGTTGGTTAAGCAACTGCCTTAGGCTCAGGTCGTGATCCCGGAGTCCCGAGATCGAGTCCCGCATTGGGCTCCCAGCTCCACAGGGAATCAGCTTCTCCCTCTGACCTTCTCCCTTCTCATGCTTTCTCTCACTCTCTCTCTTTCCTAATAAATAAATTTTAAAAAATCTTTAAAAAAAACATCTTGTAACTAAAACAGTCCATTTTAAGCTGATAACATCAATTGCATACAAAAGGTGCACCCTTTTATCCCTCCCCTTTTGATGTTATAATTTACCTTTTTATATTATATATTCATTAACAAATTATAGCAGCCATAGTTATTTTTAGTTCTCTTGTCCTTGGACCTTATACTAAAGTGGTTAACACACCACCATTCTACAGTATTAGGAGTAGTCTGAATTTGACTATATACTTAGCTTTACCAGTGTGTTGTCTATTTTCATATTACTAATTAGCATCCTTTTGCTTCAGCTGGAAGAATTCCTTTCAGCATTTCTTGTAAGGCAGGTCTAGTGGTGATGAGCTCCTTCAGCTTTTGTTTGTCTGTTAAAGTCTCTATGTCTCCTTTTCTGAAGGGTAACTTTGGCAGATACAGTATTCTTGATTGACAGGTTTCTTCTTTCGGCATTTTGAATGTATCATCCCACTCACTCCAGGCCTGTAAGGTTTATGCTAAGAACTGCACTCACGGCGGGGGGCAGTGAGGCATGCAGAGCACAGGGGGTGCCTATTGAAAGGATCCACTAGCATTCATGTTCCTTTAATATCCTCCAAGAGTTCAATTTGTTGCCCTCTCAGTTTTTCCTGCCCCACCTCTCCCGAAGCCCAAGTCATGGAGCTCATGACTTAGTACTCTGGATGGGGTGAGAGAGAAATGAGCCTCTTTGGCAGGGTCCCACACAGCTGGGGAAACCAGATGCTCCCTCACACATTCCTTCTCTTCCACAGGAAAGATCACTCTTCACCCTAAGCTGGGTTACCTTGGAGTAGGAGTGATACAGGTAAAGTCAAACTGTTCCTCTTACCCCTTCCAATGCATCCAAACTCATATTTTGTTTGTTTGTTTCAATGGCATGCTGGAACTTTTCCACTGGAAACTTGGCTCTTTTGTTCATGGATGATTGTCAAAGACTGTATTTTCCAGGGGCTCCTGGACTGCAGCCAAAGGGGGCTAGAGCCAGTTCACAGGCCACTGGAGTCCACAGCTGGGACCAACGTCCATATGCCTATTACCTGCGCGTGGATGGGGGAGACTCTTCCCAGATCCCATGGAATATGGTACTGGGCCCCAAAGCTCCTACAAAGGCACTCTGATGGGAAGCTAACCTGTTGTTGGGAGAGAGACACAAACGAGGGGGATCTTATTCAGCCATAAAGCTGACATCACTCCTCAAACAGAGCAGCCCTGTATCTCTCAGCAAGCTGAACAATTCAAGACCAGAAAACTACAGACATCCCAGCTCTCTTTGCCACAAAACTCTCGAATCCGTCAATGATCTAACTCTTGGCCTCCAGCTCCATTTCTCCCATTTTCAGCTTCATCCCTGTCTAGTATCTCTTCTAAACTTTGAACTTTGTCCCCTGTTTTCTATCCCAGGCTTGCCCTTTGGATTTGAAATGGACTTGGCTTCTCTGATTTGATCCCCTCCTTACTCTCTGGCTCCATTCATCCTGAGTACCTGCTCCAGGGTGGCAAGCCTAGGCTCCTAGGACCCAACCTGTCATTCTCCACTGATACTCAGCTCATCTAGAGTTCCCATAGGGACAGCTGGAAAAGTAGATGAGGGTTGGACATGCTACAAATATCATGAACACAGTCAGAAGGGGAGGGTACAATTCTGCTTGCTGTCTGCTGCTTCTACCACCAGCATCAGCAGCACCTTTCCACATCCTGGATGACGGAGAAGGAACAGTGTGGCTGAGCTCACCACCACCGAGGCGACAAGGCATGGAAACAGAGAAGACTACAAGACCACAAAAGCTCCGTGTGTCTTATTCCTAACTGCTTTTTCAGCATATGCCTGTGTCTAACATATTAGTAGGTTCCTGATAAATTTGTTGAAATAATTGATCAGGAAAAGAGTGGTACTATCTTTGATCTCCATCTCATTGTCTTTTAAAAGAATTTAAGTCAATAAGCATGTTCGTTCTAATCGTGATGTGAGGTCCTACAAATATAAAAACAGATCAAATGAGTTACATGTGGTCTGTCCTCTCAAGAAGTTTGCAGCTCCCTTTAAGCACAAAGCAGGCCCATTTTGACACTGTGTGTTAAGAGTTTCACTAGAGGTATGGATAAAGTACTACAGGCACACAGATGGCACTGCACAGTATAGTATGTATATGTATGTATAGTAATTTATGGTGTTCAAGTTGAGAAGCTGTAGGAAAAAAAAAAGTAACACTTGAGCTGGGTCTTGAAATATGAAACAGTATTTCAAGGAAACTTACAATGATGAGAATGAAACTGACCACATTAGGACTCTATGAGCAATAGCCCTAGCCTGACAGCAGTGAGGGTCCAGGCGACTAGTGCCCCTCTGGCAGACAGAGCTAACTGCTGACAGTAGTCTCTATCACAGACATTCCAGGACACACTTGAGATGTCCTATCAGAACCCTGGGGAGCACAAGGTTTATGACAATTGCAACTCTCCCCCAAGGCTGACTAATGATCCACGCAGCTCAGCCTGGAAAATGTCTCAGGACACTCATCAGTTCTAAGGCTTTCTCAGGGGTTTCTGGGCTATTCTGAACAGGCCCTGGGGATCTAAGTCAGACGAGGACAAGTCTGGTTCCTCTACTCCTCCTCAGAGAGTACCTGGAACCTTCTCAGTCTCTAGAGCACGGCTAGCTGGCTGTGGTTATTCCAGGGAGGGATCTCCTTTAGCCATTCCTCAGCTCGAGACCATCAGAGAAGAGTCTGCACATATGGATGTAGACATAAATTAGGGAATACTCTCTTATCCGCAGTACTTATACAATCAACAGGATATGGGCTGGGACCCAGATACCGATGTGCGAAGAAAAAGTCTATGATCAGTAAGAATGTGATGGGGATATATTAAAGCCAGAAGGTTCTCTCTCTTGACTAGAAAATAGCAACTCCAAAGGGCAAGAAGTGAGTTATACATAATTAAAAGGAAGGGAGACCCCAAGCAGCACTGAATGCAGATGACCTGGAGACCCTAGGAAAGCACCCCAGGCTATGTATCAGGATATTCGGGTAACTCCCTAAACTTCACCAGGGCTCCAATGGCAGCATTGCTACTTACTGTTTGCCTATGGACAAATCACGTTTTTGTTAGTTAAAGAAGTATTATCTACTTAAAAAGATAAAGTCTTAAAAGAAAAAAAGTTGGAGGGGCACCTGGCTGACTCAGTTGGTGGAGCTTGCAACTCTTGATCTCAGGGTTGTGAGCTCAAGCCCCATGTTGACTGTAGAAGTTACTTAAAAAAATAAAATCTTTAAAACAAACAAACAAATAAATAAATGTTATCAGTAGTATTATCATAATAGAGGAAAGAATCCATTTGCCAAGGAAAAATGAGATTCATTTAAATTATCTCTATTACAAACTAGAATTAAGGAGTAACAACAGCCTCTTCAATAGTACAAAAGTTTTGGTTTTCAAGATACTTTCCCATTCATCGTTGTATACAATGCTCACTATCCCTGGTAAGGTGGTGGAGTAAGACACTAACAGAGAGGCTACCTGGACCTCTCACTGTTTCACAGCAAATCAGGAGTCAAGCCCAAGAATTCCCAATTCCTTGGTTTCTTAATTCTGGGCGTGTGGCCACCAAGAAAAGCACGGTGATCCACTCCTTTTACTTAGCTATTTCCAGATTTCACCTGTGAATTGCTGATATTTCTCTGGTGACACATTCCTATGCTCAGCATTCAAAACACCTAACTTCTTAATACCTACTACATACTTTATAAAAATGTTTTGTGGTAGCATCTGAAACAAATAATACCTTTATTCTGTGTGTTCCCTTTTGTATATGGTAAGAGGAATGTAAAACAAATGATCTTTATATCAGGCTTGTCTGAAACCACAATTTGGTAAGGGTATGTTATGGGTAGATAAGGCACGCTTGTTTCGGGAGTTCTGAGGAACAATTCATCACAATTCACACTTTTAAAAAAATTCCATCTAGTGCCTTATTTTAAAATCTGAATCCAGGAATCAGGAAGGATGCCAGTGAAGTCTTTAACTGTTTGCCATTCTATGGAAAGTGCCTTGTGCCCAACCCCTAGCAAGCAGCCACTCCCTTGGTGCATGCCCACTGGTCTCCAGTGTTTTAGGGGCTGATCCCGCCCACGACACACCTCACTTCTGGTCACCAGCATGCTCACCATCACCTTAAGAAAGGATATGGGCCCCCTTCCCCACCTGGTGGTCCACTTGCAGCTTTGTCTTGTCTAAGCTCCAGCTCAGGTCTCTGTAATCAGTTAGCAAAAGCTTGAAAAGAAGCATTGGCCCACATGGAGATGGGTAATAATCTTACACCAAAATCACAGAGGAATAAATGGGAAACTCAGCAAAACAGCTTAATGAAATTTGGCAGCAAGCATCAAATAAAAATGTCCTGCTCCTCTTTTTAAATCTATTTCTCATGTACCTTGCTGCTGATATTATTTGGAGTGCAGCCATAGCAAGGCCAAAGAAGAGCAGAGGAAAGGAATAGGGAAGGAAAGAAAGACGTTAGCTGGCCCGGAGGCTCTAGTCTCACTCGGTTAGTTTTGCTCAAAACGACTAAGTCTCGTCTCTCACTCAGTTTAATACATTAGTTTTTTAAGAACTTATGTAACAGTTGAACCCAAAGAAAACACAAAGGTTTGATATGTTAATAGATAGAATTTAAGAGACTGTGACATCTAAATAAAGAGACTTAGGGGGTGCCTGGGTGGCTCAGTCATTAGTGATTTACCTTCAGTTCAAGTCATGATTCCAGGGTCCTGGGATGGAGCCCCGCATCGGGCTCCCTGCTCAGCAGGAAGCCTGCTTTTTCCTCTTCTTCTCTCCTGGCCTCTGTTCTCTCTCTCTCTCTGTCAAATAAATAAATAAATATTTTAAAAAAGAGAGACTTAAAGGTATGAAGTTTCTTGTAAGACCTCTTATACCATGACACTCTTAGATTTAAAAACAAAGCTTGGGCACCTGGGTGGCTGAGTTGCTCAGAAGGCAGAAGCATCTGCCTTCGGCTCGGCTCATGGCCTGATCCCTATAATAATAATAATAGAGTCCCTATTCCTTTCCTCTGATAGAGCCCATGCCTCAGGGAGCCTGCTTCTCCCTCTGCCTCTCGGTGTTCTCTCTCTCAAATAAATAAAATCTTAAAAAATAAAATAAAAACAAAGCTCATACTTGATTTTAAGTTTTCAATAAAAGTTCTCACAACCCTCATCCTGCTTCCGTATTTATTACGTTTGTTTTTAAGTCAACTCTACCCCTTGGGGCTTGAACTCATGACCCCAAGTTCAAGAGTCATAGGCTCTACCAGCTGAGCAGCCAGGTGCCCCTGGCAGCCCTCATCCTGAGAGAAAACCAGAGTGTACCTGTCATGTTCTGACATGACAGACACCACAGTCCATTCCTCTTTGGTAGGACGTATGCTTTTCTCTGGGGCGGGCGGATTCCAATGTCAGTTCAGCCGCTGACTAGCTGAACGAGTTGTGGCCAAGTACTGAACACTTTCTCAGCCCTAACTAGGCTGTACGACCTCGATTAAGTGATTTAACCCTCTTTCACCTCAGTTTCCTCATCTGAATGGAGATAATACTATTACCCACCTCATAAGGTTTTTGTAAGGCTTACGTGGTTTAATGTTTGTCGGGTACCTAGAATAATGTCCGACATGCCGTCAAAGCTGTTTGCCATTATTATTTCCTCTTAAGAAGAGACATCCTATAGCCCTGTGATCTCAACTACTGTTGGTTATGCAAATACCAACCAGGAGCCCCAGGAAGTACAGAAGAAAATGAGAAAACAAACACAAAGCAATGCTGAATCACAAGTTCCACATTCCATTCTAGCTTTAACCAGTGAACTGCAGTTTCACTTTCTCTCCTTTGATCACCTTTTTGATCTAGATATAGAAGAAAGGTGATGACTTGAAGGCAAACAGCAAGAAGTAGGAATCAGGAAATAAGCTGGTGGGCTTCAGACCAGACAGCCCCCCCTTAGTGTGCAGGGCCTCACTTGCCCCAGTGCTGCTCTGATGCCATTCCACCTCTTTCCTGCCTACTTCTTGGCTACAGAAGCATGGCGGAATGGAGAGAAGCCTAGGCCAGAATTGGCAAATTTTTAGAGCCATAAGATACAGAAAAAAGGGCATGAATCAGGGACCAGGCTTCTCATCTATGGCTCTGTCGCCCACCTTTGAGTATCTTCAGGTGAGTCACCTGAATTCTCCTGTTCTATTTCATCTACAGAATGAGAAGACCTATGTTATATACCTCATAAAATGTGAAAATAAGATGCAATAAGGCATGTGAAAGCCTTCTGAGAAACAGAAAGTACTATAAAGTTACATTAATGATAGGGTTTGCATTAGAGGTTTCCCTAATGTTAACAGATGTTATGCACGAAAAAGGTTCTATTATCAAATTAATTTGGCAAATGCTGGTTAAGAAAATTCTCCACAGATTTCTCTACTTAGGATAGTGACCCCTCACCCTATTAGATCCAATGTGCCTTTGTTGTAAACAAATTATCTTTGTAACATCTCCCATACTACCCTGAAGCAAAATTCATAGACATATCCTACATAAGCGATTTCCAAAAGGACCACCACCAATAAAATATGTATTTTAATATATAAAAAGTGAGAATAACTAAACCAAAAGACATAAGCAGTGAGACACTTGTATAGAGAATCATGAATATGACAGCTCAAACAAGGCTTCAGAGTTGTACTGTATCAGTGACTTGATACAACTAGTGGTGGTTGATCATGATGTGCTTTTCATGATAGTAGATAATTCTTGGCAAAGCTCCAAGCGAAATACAATCTTCCTTTGATTTACGTGGTCGTTGTACTCCTAAGACATTCAGTGTCTATTATAAAATCACAATTACTTTGTATTTATATGCAAAACAGTTAGGTCCTAGGCCTAAGTATAAACAAATTTTTTAGCTACATGACCTTAAGGATAGGAGTAAGTCCCAGAAGGCCAGAGACAACTCTTGCTTTAGTGGGACTCTCTGTGCACTGTAGGCTAGCTCATGTCCATAACCTCTAGGCCAATTAGTATGACAACAAAACACTCCCACAAATTTATAATTTATAAAACATTCCCTAGGGGACAGTACCACTCCATTGAGAATCATTGGTATAAGGCTTCAAGAGTCTTTAACACGACAATATGACCTATGAAGAGGAAAATATTAGGACACTTTACAACAGAACATTTTTCTTTCCCGAACAGCTTCTGAGAAGACTATGGTTTCACTAATCACGCTTTGAGAAATATTGGTATTGATCATTTTTTTAAAAAGAAGATTTAATAGAGAAAGCATACTAAGTAACCTGCCACAGGTGAACAGCAATAAGAAGGTCCTGGAGATATGTTTTCCAGGAAAGTCTGATGCTTGGCTGGATCACTCATTGCATTACCATCTTGGATCCTTGGGCTCTCCAAGCAATCAAAATTGACTGGGGCCAAGGAGGAATTTCAGGCAAGATTTTTATTGGGGTTTATGTTCAAGGAAAAGGTCCTTCAGATTGACTCCCAAACAAAGGACAGGGAAAGTTTTTCAAGAGGCTAAGGCAGGAAAGGAGTGCCAGCTAAGCACGTAGGGGTGGGGAGAGATACAAAAGTTGGGTCCACAGGTGCAGTGGACAGCATATGCTTCCTCATGCATCTCAGGTCTCATTAGTATGTTCAATCTCCACTCCTGGGTGTGATTTTTAGTACTATAATAAGGGAAAAAGTTGGTGAAAGATCAGCACTGGGGTGGTCCACTTTGGCAAAGACAAATTTGGTCTTCACCAGTCTTCCCAGTCAAGTCTCCCCTTTGGTAAGCATACTGCTTCTGCATTCCTATAAGACATGCTACTCAAAGGGGCATAGTGTTTCTGCTATTGAGGAAGCTGAAGTTTGCAGTTAGGATTGAGGGGATCCGACTCCAGTCCCTGCTCTGTCTCGAATGTATCAATAACACAGAAAGTATCGTCTCTCCAAACACAAGAAAGAAGGAGCTCATAGAAACTTTTCTAGGACACTTAGATGTCACACAGAGCCTGAATTCCATTAGTGCCATTCGGGATAAATAGTAAGAAAGTCTGGTTTGGAGTCCAGACTGGTGCTTGGAAGTCACTTTTATGGTCCTCAGACATATTAGTCCATAAATTTATTTTTCAAGGTCCATAGATTTCTCTTATGTTCATTTCCCAAAAGTAAATGGGATTTCTAGATCAGTCCAATGAATGAGGCAGATCATGTTAACTGTTTTTTTCATTATCAATATGTAAAATTAAAACAATGAAATAGTTATTTCATTTCTCCAAACCTACAGGTTTTATAAGCACTGAAAGATAAATTTAAATTGTAAAATCTAAACTTTAGATTTTACTTCTCCCAAACCTGGTCTTAACTCATAACATAATGACTACTAGAAAAATGACAGCCTCACTATTTAGGGCCTAGTGAGGCTAAAAATATCCCAATCTCTACTTAAGTGGAAGAAATAGGAGTGCCTGGGTGGCTTAGTCAGTTAAGCATCCATCTGCCTTCGACTCAGGTCATGATCTCAGGGTCCTGGGATCGAGCCCTACATTGTGGGGCTCCCTGCTCAGTGGGGAGTGTGCTTCACCCTCTACCTCTGCCCCTTCCTCCTGCTCATGTGCTCTCTCTCTCTCAAATAGATAAATAAAATCTTTAAATAAAGTTTAAGAAATAGATTCCAGTAAATAATTACAGAAGAATCAGGTGAATGCTATTAGCTACAGGACCCCAGAGAAAACACCTCACCCGACCTGGAGACTCAGAAAAAGTGTCCTGAAGATTAATTAGTAGGGAAGCAGAATTATTTCCTTAATTACATGGTCAATACATTTTTTAAGATTTTAAGAGAAGCGTGAGAACAGTACATCTGATTTTATAAATACCTAGTGTGCACTGGTGCCATCTGGTGGACATTTTTTTAAAAAGCAAACAGAAAAACATTATTTTGCAATATAGTATATCTGATAGTTTCTGTAATTTGGGGACCAATGTATCAAACTCACTTCTAGGCTTACCTATCAACCTAACTCAGGTCACTTACTACATCCACACCTCATCTTCGATTTGTAAATGGGTTAAGTTACCACATTACACGTGGTAATAATAAAATAAGTTACTTGACAGTGGTGTTGTAAAGAAAATTCAAATGAAATGGGCAACAAAAGAACAGGTTTTTCCCCCATAGTTTCAAACCCACTTCAATTCATTCAAGAGTTTCTAGAGGAAAGACTTACTTAAAAAATCTAAATTATGGATATTGATGTTCCTACTTAAACAACCAGAGAAGCACAAACCTTAAGGAGAAATAAATTATGATCCTAACTACATCAGTTAAATATTTCTGTTTAATGAAGGACATTATTTGCAAATTTAACAAGTAATAAAATGAGTGAAGATATTTGTAATGTCTGAAACCAACAAGGGCTAATTATACAAGACATTTCTTCAAAACTACACAAGACAGAAAAACCAAAGAAAGAAGAGGAAAGAATATGAATAAACACTGGCCAAAAAAAAGATACTCAGTATACATCAAGTAAGTATAAATAAAATATCACTTTATACCTATCAGGTTGGAAAAATATAAAGGATGATATTATCAAGTGCCAATGAAAATGTGAGGAAATGAGCTCTCAAGTATTTCTGTTGGAAAGAAATCTGGCAGTACTTAGTTAAGTATGCATATATCTTCTAACCCTACAATTCTGTTCCTGGATGTATTAGTTACTTATCACTGTGTAAAAAAATTACCCCAACCAAGATTTAGAGGCTTAAAATTACAAACATTTATTATCTCAAAGTTTCTGTGGGTTAGGAAGCCAGATGTGGTTTGGTCAGGCGACTCTAAGTTTGGGTTTCTCAAAAGATTGCAGTCAAGGGTCACCTGAGCTATAGTTATCTCAGGAGTAAGTGAGAAGTATCTGTTTCCAAGTTTACTCACATAGCTGTTAGAGATATAAACTCCTTACCATAGAGACCTCTCTATAGGGCAGTTCACAACATAGCAGCTTGTTTCCCCCAAAGAAGAATGAGAAATGGCAAGCAAGACAGCTGCCTACCACACTAGGTATATATCCCAGAAATTTTTCAACAGATCAATAATAAAACAGGGATGAAGCTATTCATTGCCGTATTGTGTGAAAGATAGTTGCAGGTAACTTAGATACTCATCAATAGGAAAACAGAAAAGAAAATGTGATATAAGCATATGGAAAAACACTACGCAATGAGAAAATAGTGAACCAAATTTATATGCAGCAACATGGATCCACTTTAAAAGCATAGGCTGAGTGTAATAAAGTAATGTACAACAGCCCCTATTTAAATTTAACCCATGAATAATATCATGCATCTTTCAAGAATTTCAGTGTATCTACATACAAGTGTGGAAGGTAGACATATAAGACAAGGGTGACAAAGGGAGAAAAAAAATGGGCATGATGATTTCCATGGACCAAAATCAACAGGCCACAAAATGAGTATAATCAATTCAATTCTGTGGTTCTAAAGGCATTAAAAACAAAGCCCAAAAGACAGGAGTAAAACTAATGCATCCCTCCATGGCGGTGCTCAAGCCTCCGAGTTCTTCCTAGAGATAGCCAGTTATTGATTATAAATTCACTTTACCTACCCTGAACATCTTGGGGCTGGGTCTAAGCTCTTTTGCCAGGTGGCTTCCTGTTAGGCAGTGAAGGGAACTGAGGAAGCTGAAGAAAAAGAAAGGCTCGGGCTCCCAATGTGTGACAGTTGCAGGCAGGCACTCTGCAGCTACGACAATGCCGACAATGGCGTGATTCCAGACGAGCAGCCGAGGCAGAAGCAGCCCGTTTGGTTAAGTGACACTTCTTCAGTAGATCCAGGCCTGCCTTCAAGTTCAGCACCAGGTCAACACGAAGGGCTTCAGCATCTGCAGCTTCTCATCTTCCTTCTTTTTACTCCAGGCCCACTTGTCTTCCTTTTTGCACTTCTGGTCCCTTCATGTCAGTACACACTACAAACCATCTGAAAAATACTGCTTTTCTACGAACCTCAAAATAGGACCCCACAATTTTAAACACCTGAATTCCCATTTTACAAAGAGAAGACGGAGAGAAAGTATCTACTTGCCTGAGAGCCACAGCTGGGATATGAACCTAGGATTTCTGGCTCCTGAGCCTAACATACTTAATTATATTCTGTATGTCCTTTCATACACATCTAAGTAGAGCGAAACTGTTTTCCCACATGATGCCACATGAAAAGAAGAAATGAGACTGGTAAAGACAGCTCAATAATGCCTGTGGGCCTTTTAAGTAAACATTTATTTTGTATCCTCATGCCTTAAGGGAAAAAAAGTATAATAAAAAGTCACACAATAAAAGATATAACTGGCCTCCCTTCCCCTTGACAGATCTATTCATATGCTTGGAGAAAACCGGAATATGGTTCCACACGTCATACTACAGATCGAATGCTCAACTTTTCATGGTTCATTCAGTGACACGTGCCAGATCAGGTAAAGACAGTAACAGACCTGCAACCCACATTAGATTGTTTTGCATGAAACATTTTGCACTTTTTTGTTTTTAAATAATTAAAAGAGCCTGGGTGGTTCAGTCAGTTAAGCACCCGACTCTTGGTTTTGGCTCAGGTCATGATCTCAGGGTTGAGAGATAAAGCCCTGCATTGGGCTCCGCACTCAGTGGTGAGTCTGCTTGGGACTCTCCCTCCCCCTCTGCACACCCCGCCCCCCACCCTGAGCGCGCACACACACTCTCTCTCTCTCAAATAAATACACAAATAAATAAAGAAATCTTTTAAAAAAATAATTAAAAGAAGTATCAAGACAAGTCATATCACAATATTAAAAATTTTTTTTTAATTTTTTATAAAAGATTTTATTTATTTGACAGAGACAGTGAGAGAAGGAACACAAGAGGAGGAGTGGGAAAGGGAGAAGCAGGCTCCCCACTAAGTAGGGAGCCCAACGTGGGGCTTGATCCCAGGACTCCGGGATCATGACCTGAACTGCAGGCAGACGCTCCACATGACTAAACCACCCAGGTGCCCCCAAAATTATCTTTTTAAAAAAAAGCATTTCTAATATTATTGCTTGCACTGGAAATTCTAAAACCACAGACAATGGGGAAAGTATAGGACATTGGTGATGTTACCATCACTTAAGGTTAGAGTCCAAAGCCAGGGGCTAGTAGATGATTTTATTCCTTAAACCAATAAGACTCCACCCAACTGCTATGAGCTTCAGTTTATTCCCAAATACCTGACAGCCAAAGAAAATGTTACTGTGAATGTGAGCACATTCATAGTTCTGAACACTCCTATTAGAAAGTGCTTTAAATTTCCTGACAGAGAAGTTCCTTTGGATCACCAAAACTGAAAATTATTAGTTCTCTGTTAGTTGCCTTCTCCCTAATAATAACTTCCCATAAATTAAGGACCCTCTCTTCTCTTTTCCCTACTTCATATCCTCTTCTTTCCTTTTGCTCATCTCAGCAATCACAACATTAAAAGAATAAATGGGCTCTTTTGTGAGACTCTTCTAAATAAATTCCATTAGATAGAACTGAACACACACACACACACACACACACACACACACACACACACTCTTTAGTCACTTTCACTTTTCTCTAAGGAACATCTCAGATTATCAAAGATGAATAAATTTGCACAATAAACTATGTCAATATTCACTCATTTCTTTCAAATATATCACTTGATAACAGCAAAGAATTCTTTCTTTTCCTCTAATATTAGCTCTGATACATGGCACTGCTTTTGATCCTTAATTTTTAATTCTGAAATAATTATATACTCACATGAAATAGCAAAACAAAAAAACCACAAAGTACAGGGAGATCCTGTGCAAAATTTTTTATTCAGCCTCCAACCACAGTAATCTTTCATAATTACAGTATAGGATCAAAACTGGGAAACTGATACTAACACAATCCACAGAAATTATTATTCAGATTTTATAAGTTTTATAAGCATTTGAGTATATGTGTGTGTGTGTGCATGCGCACATGTACACGCATGCATTCACATGTCTGTACAATTTTATCACCTGGATAGTTTCATGTGATCATCACCACAATCAAGAACTATTTCATCACCAGGGCATCTGGGTGGTTCAGTTGGTTAAGTGTCGCAGTCTCCATTTCAGCTCAGGTCATGATTTCAGGATCATGAGATTGAGCCCCAAGTCAGGCTCTGTGCTCAGTGTGGTGTTTGCTTGAGATCCCCTCTCCCTCTCCCTTTGCCCCTCCCCTGGCTCATGCTCTCTCTCAAATAAATAAAATCTTTAAAATTAAAAAAAAAAAAAGAAAGAAAAATGTTTCATCACCAAGAAGCTCCCTTACGCTACCCAGTTGTAGCCACAACCAACCTCCATGTACACCCCATCCTTAAACCCTGGCCATCACTAAACTGCTCCTAAAGTTTGTTGTTTCCAAAATGTTATCTAAATAGAACCATACAGTATGTAACCTTCTGAGATTAGTTTTTTTCACTCAGCATAATTCCCCTGAGACCCATCCAGGTTGTTGTATCAGTAGTTCATTCTTTTATACTAATGAATATTATTCCATGGTATGAATGTACAAGTATGTTTATAGCAACAGTATTTAATTTTCTAAAAAATACTTCTAACAAAATCTTACAAGAAAACCAAGTATCTAAATAAAAATGAAGCTGCTCAGCCTGATATAAGAGGAAAAATTAGAGGTAGGTCATCTTAACCTGCCTCCCCCCCTGCCCAGGGCACCTTCTAGAGCACTAGTCAAACCATTAGAACCTATAATACAGAAAAGAGATATATGCAAATGAAACCAAAATAATTTGTGTGCCTATTCAGAATAACTGTGAAGGTAGGAGTAAAAGGCTGCTCTAAGGGAATCTATAGGAGCACATCTACTGTCACCTGAACTTTAATTTAAGCAAGTAAGAAAAAAGGAGGTTGCCTATTTCTATAATAAGAAAAAGTTTATCCATTAACTGCTTAATGAAACAAATTTTAAAGATAGAAAGACTATCAGTTATTGCCAATAATGCTGCATAAGAAACCACCCCAAAACTTGATAGCTTAACAATAATCACTTATTCTCACATTCATGGGTTTATCAGCTGTTTAGGATGACACACTACTTTAAATGTTGCATTCTGAGCCAACGTGGGGAGGGCAGCAGTGACTACTACTCAGGGATAATCTTCTCACGGTGATGACAGAAGGACAAGAGAACAAGTGCAAATAAGCAAAAGCATTTTAATCCTACCCTCTTACCATATCTGCTAACACCCCATTGCCAAACCAAGTCACACAGCCAAATCCAAAGTCAAGGGGCAAAGAAATACCCTCTACCACCATGAAGATAGGGCAAATATAAAGCTATAATATGTTATTACAGAGTAGTTAAGAATTGTGACCAACAATTCAATCTACCACACACAGAAGACTTCCTATTTTCCCAAATATTTCCTTCATCTGAATATGCCTTTGCTTAAGCCTTTGGTCCGACAAAAACGAAACTACTATCAGGGTAACACTTTACTTGATAGCTTTATTCATCCCTTAGTATCAAAGTATTTCCTATGAAAAGAGAGAAAGGGCAAGCATGACTAGGGAAGGCAGAGTAAGAGATTAGAGGAACCACACCAAACAAACTTTTTGTTATCTTATAAAAAATTTACCTAGGATCAGAAACTATCTAGTCTCACAAAATAAGAGACAAAAATACCACAACAGAACTCTGTAATCACAATACAATTTTTTAAAGATCCTCTTTGAAGACAGAATTCCACATTCCAGACCATTCAGAGTTATTACCATCCCAGAAATCTGTCTGGTCACATTCCATCGAGACTTGTACAGCACTTGTTTACTGTCACTCTTGAATCCAGATGAACACTGATTTATCTCGGCCTTTCTCAAGTAGTCAGCCCCTTGATATTTTGATCCAAATGTAGAAATACAGGAAAACACAGAAAATACATGTTCTGTACTTGTGGAATACCACCCAATAAATTCCTTTCTGATTAGAGAATACCTTCTCTATATAGGTCCTCTGTCCATGTTATTATTTATTTATTTATTTATTTTTAAAGATTATTTATTTATTTATTTGATACAGAGAGAGAGATCACAAGCAGGCAGAGAGGCAGGCAGAGAGAGAGGAGGAAGCAGGCTCCCTGCCGAGTAGAGAGCCCGATGTGGGGCTCGATCTCAGGACTCTGAGATCATGACCGGAGCCAAAGGCAGCAGCTCAACCAACTGAGCCACCCAGGTGCCCCCATGTTATTATTTATAAATACCATTTTTGCCATTATATATAATAAATATATTTTCATATATATTATATAAATAAATCCTACCCATTTTTCAAATTCAAATCCCTCCTACCCATTTTTCAAATTATTCACATAAATCAGATAGTACCACAAACCACATATTTGAGGACCTACACAGTGTGCTATACCTGCACTGCCCTTAAGAAATGCATAGTCTAGGGCGCCTGGTGGCTCAGTGGGTTAAAGCCTCTGCCTTTGGCTCAGGTCACGATCTCAGGGTTCTGGGATTGAGCCCCACATTGGGCTCTCTGCTCAGCAGGAAGTCTGCTTCCCCCCGCCCCCGCCTGCCTCTCTGCCTACTTGGGATCTTTCTCTGTCAAACAAATAAATAAAAATCTTTTTAAAAAATGCATATTCTAGTTAGAAAGACAGATACATATAAAAATAGTAATAATAACTCAGGATGCATATGAAAATAAACAAAGTAGGACAAATAGTAACTGCTACAGAAGTTCAACAAACAGATCGGTGTGGACTGGGTCTCACCTGAGTTAAACTAGAAAACATTAGGTGAAGAGAGAGAACATGCCAAACATCAAGAGCAGTCAATAAAATAAAGAGACACTCCCATAAACTGTACCACATGGTAGTTATCTATCTAGAAAGGATTTTGTAATGTCCTGAGATTCTTACATACTCTTTGACGCAGTTATTTCCTTCCTAAGAAAATAATGAGCAAAATGGATGGATTTCTTATAGGCAGTGGGAAGGATGGAAACCAACCTGGAAATGCTCAACTTCAGAGACTAGTTAATAAGATATAGGTATATCAGTCTATCAATTGTCTAATACCACAACAATGCCTTACAATGACCACAAACCCTCAGTGGCATTCAAGTTTATTGCTCATATGTCTGTGGTCAGCTGGGGGATTGGCTCGAAGGCTCTGCTGATCTTAGCTAGGCTTACTCATACATCTGAGGGTTAGCTGGCTTCATCTAGAGCAACTTGGTGTGTGCGATCCATTATCTCTTCTTCCAACACTCAAACAGGCAAGTCTCACAGCTATGATAGAGGCTCAAGCCATCTTGGAGACCTAAGCTCAGAATTTCTACCTCCTTTTAATCACCAAAGCCCAGAGTAAGAGTAAAAGGACACTACAAAGTTACATCGGGGGTCAGCAAACTACAGGCCTCAGGCAAAATCTGGGCACTGCCTATTATTTTTTAAGTTTTATTAGAATTTAGCCTCCCCCTTTCATTTACATATGAGCTATAGCTTATTCATGTTACAATAGCAAAGCATTTATGACAGAGACCATATGCCCTGCAAAGTCTTAAATGTTTATTATCTGGTCCTAGGATGTAGGATGGAGGGAATGAAACACAAAGAAAAGTAAAGAATTGGGGCTATTTCTGCAATCTACCAGTGGAGTGTTGGTTTATTATTATATATATTTAAGACTTTTTAATGGGTTAAAAAAGACTTATAAAATAATGCTAAGAGGTAAAAGAAGTTAAAAAAAAACATACAGGCAGTACAATCCCACCTCCACATGTATTACATACAAATAATTCATATACATATATTATTTTCATGTATATTTTTAAAGACAAGCCACAGACTAGAAAATATTTGCAATATACATATCTGTTAAAGAGGACTTGTATCTAAAATATACAAAGAACTCTTAAAACTCAACAATAAGAAAATAAGACAGTTTAAAAATGGGCCAAAGATCTGAATAGATACCTCAGAAGATATAGAGATAGCAATTCAGCATATAAAAAGATGCTCACCACATTTGTCATCATGGAACTGGAAATAAAAATAACAATGAGATATCACTATCCAGCTATTAGAATAGATGAAATCCCAAAACCTGACAATAACAAATGCTGATAAGGATGCAGAGAAACAGGAACTCTTACACACTGTTGATGGGAATGCAGAATGGTACAGCCATTACTGAAGACACTTGGCAGCCTCTTCCAAAACCAAACATACTGTTACCACAAGATCCAGCAATCATGCTCCCAGGTATTACCCAACTGATTTGAAAACCTGTGTTCACACAAAAACCTGCACATGGAAGTGTATTGCAGCTTTATTCATAATCACCAAAAGCTGGAACTAACCAAGATGAATGAATAGGTGGATAAACAATGAATTGGTGGATAAAAAAGCATAGGATATTATTCAACAGTAAAAAGATACAAGCTAACAAGCCACAAAAAGAAGAACATTAAAGGCGTATTGCTAAGTGAAGTGAAAGAAGCCAGTTTGAAAGTCTATATTATAGGATTCCAATTATACAACACTCCAGAAAAGGCAAAACTAAAGAGATGGTAAAATGATCAATGGTTGCCAAGGGTTTGGGGTTCAGGATGAATTGGTGAAGTACAGGGGATTTTTAGGACAGTAAAACTATTCAGTATGATACCATAATGGTGGATGCAAAACATGAATTTGTCAAAGCCCATAAAACTTCACAGTACAAATAATGAACCTTCATTTATGCAAACTAAAAAAAACCATTAAGGTCAGGGGATTGAATCCAGATTGTGACAAGAGAGTCTAACTGCATTACAAATACATGAAACAAGGTGGTTGAGGGTGACCTGATCATCCTGAAGGTGTAGTAATTCTAGAAATGCGTGCAGTCTACAAGACTAAAGCAAAAGGAACCGCTCATAAGCATAAGTTGTTTCTCATGAGATACAGGTTAACAATTCTGTATACTAGAATTCAACGATTAAATAAATGGATGGCAGAAGATGAGAACAATGGCCAAAATTAGAACAATTCAAACAAAATAAAGTAGCATTAGATAATCACCCAAAATATAAAGTATTCATGAATCCATATTGCTATAAATAAATGACTGAACAAATCAGTACATCGAGAAAAGAAACAAATCTTCCATAAAGAAAAATTCCAAATAATTTATATAGATAACCCACCCTCAAGGAGGGACAGTATGACTCACTACCTCATAGGTATAGTTGGTACATAATGACTTCCTTCTAAAGTGTACATTATGGAAAGGGGGAGAGAGTAACTTTACAGTGGAGAAACCTGACAAATATTACTTCATTCAGGTGATCAAGGCCATCATCAACAGTGATAAATCATGTTGATAATATGTACTTATTAATATGTCATGAAAATAGCATTTTCTGTTTGTCTTCCTCCCAATAACCCCTAACCCCAGTCCTATGAGAAAAACATCAAATCCCAACAGTGGAGTATCTTACAAAATATTTGACAAGCACTCCTCAAAACTGCGAAGGTCATCAAGAACAAGTGAAGTTGGAAAAAAAAAAAAAGAGAACAAGTGAAGTTGGAAAAACTGCCACTGCCACGAGGACACTAAGGAAACATGGCAACTAAATGTAACATGGTATCCTGCTCTAACTTTATTTTTTTTTAAAGATTTTATTTATTTATTTGACAGAGAGGAGAAAGATCACAAGTAGGCAGAAAGACAGGCAGAGAGAGGGGGAAGCAGGCTCCCTGCTGAGCAGAGAGCCCGATGAGGGCCTTGATCCCAGGACCCTGAGATCATGACCTGAGCCGAAGGCAGAGGCTTTAACCCACTGAGCCAACCAGGCACCCCTGTAACACAGTATCCTGAATGGGATCTTGGGAGGAAAAGAAAACCTACATCAAACAAGAACTAAAGAAATCTAAATAAACTACAGACTTTAGTTAATAATAATGTAACAACACTGGTTCTTTAAGTATTAAAAGGAGAAGATGGGTGTGTCATATATGGAAACATTCTGTACCTTCTCAATTTTTCTAAAGATCTAAAACTATAAAAAATAAAGTCTATTTAAAGAAAATCCGAAAACTTTAACAGTGATAATCTCCTTATATTGGAAATGTGCATAATTTATGCTTTTGTCCTTAATAGTTATTCTCTGTGCCACACACATTTTCTAGGATAAGCTCTATGCTGCTCTAAAAAGTATAAACTTGTAAACTAGTGTTCAACTTGTTTAAATAGTGAACACTAAAACTGTGATTATAAATTTTAAAAGCAGACACTAATATTTATTGAATTACAATTTGCTATGAATCATACGCTAAGAATTTTAGCACTCTGTGTAGTGAACAGTATCACTCCTTTTTAAAATGTGAGGAAAGAGAACATTAGAAAGTTTAAGCTCCACAGCTAATAGGTATAGGTAACTGACCCCAAAATATTTTTTTATTTCTATCTGATACAGCTTCCCCGGAATTACTTGTTTAGCACTTCATAAACTAATGTTAGTACATACATCATCTTAAATTACTTCACAACTGTGATATGAGACAAATTATAAAAAGCCATATTAATGTGAAATTGTGTCACAAGAAAAATGTGTGACAGGCACCACTGCAGTGCTAACTCCACCAAAAAAGAAAACAAAATCTCCATCAGATAACAATACAAGCTGCACGGCTCTAGAAGAAACACAGTGGCTGCCAAACCTACACCTAATAACTTCTAAGTATTACAGAGAACTTGTTTTACCAGAAGGTATCATGAATCATACCTTTTCCCTAAGTAATAAAGCAGTTCTTTCAAAATGTGTCAAGTCAAAGAACTAAAATTAAATATTCCCCACACTACTTTGAACTTCAAAGAGATACTGAGGCTGACTTCTTGCCTTCATCAAGGCTTACCATCCTACTGCTCTATTTCCACATGTGACAGAACTAATAAACAGAATGAATAGCCTACATCTGTGCTTTTTATGATGCCATTTCATGATTCCTTAACTCACAGGGTGACTCAACTGAGGCTCCTCTATTTTTAGGTAAATTGGTCTGTATCATGAAAATAAGCCAAAAGCAGAGTGGGGCCTGAACAAAGGAAACCCAAAACTTGCCCAAAGAAAGTTACATTAAAACATCAGTATCCACGAACAAGATCAAACACATGGATAATAATGTGGAGAACAAAGGCAAAAGAAAAAATTAAATTCCCTTACAACTTATAGCACTGACAGACTTGAGACAGGCAGAGTGACCTTCCTCTAGGAACTCAAATGCCTCAATGTTTCCACTTTGCTAAGAGCAAAAGGCAGTCTTAGCTTGACATTAACCTAGCCTCCAGGATCCGCTAAGTCTCCTTTAATATATAATTGGAAGCTTTTTTTATCTCTACCCCCTCAAACAGCCTCCAAGCATATGGCCCACTGATCTACATCTTAAGGGACTCATGACTAAGGTTTTACTAGACTAGTAAATTACACTTTTCCTAGTAACAGCTAGCCCTTCAAAGTCCTGGAAACCTTCCTTCCAAAATTCCTTCCAGACGCAGGCTATCCCTAACCACCTCCCAACTTGAGAGTATATGTAATCAGTCACTCCTCACAACCCCCGCACAGCCCTTTCTGCCCTCAGGTCCTGTCCCTGTGCTTTAATAAAACCACTCTGTTTGCACTGAAGACGCCTGAAGAATTCTTTGACTGTTCACTCCTGAACCCCAACATTTCCACGTCAGATATGAGCCTATCTAGAGGACACAGAAGCCAGAATGATGGGGTACCCACTGGTTAATTCTGGGACAGCATGAGCATCAAAGTTAAAAATTCAAGAGTATCTGGGTGGCTCAGTCGGTTGGGCGTCTGCCTTTAACCTGGGTCATGATCTCTGGGTCCCAGGACTGAGCCCCTCGTCAGGCTCCCGGCTCAGCAAGGAGTCTGCTTCTCCCTCTCCCTCTGTTGCTCCCCTGGCTTGTGTTCTCTCACTCTCTCTAATAAATAAATAAATATCTTTTTTAAAAAATTAAAAATTCAAGCACTAAGAAAACCCAATTACCAAATAGAGACAAAAGATTTGAATAGCCATTCTACACCAATGAAGACATATGAATAACAAATACGTACATGAAAAGATGCTCAACATAATTAACCATTAGGGAGATGCAAATTAAAACTACAAGACGATACCACCATCCACCTATTAGGATGGCTTTTAAAAAACCTGGCAATACCAAGTAGGGGTGACGACGCAGAGTAGCTGAAATGTTCATATACTGCTGGTGGAAAAGTAAAATGGCACAAATCACTTCAGGAAAACAGTTCGGCAAATTTTTATAAATTTAAATATACATTTACTATAGGATCCAACAATCCTATCCTTACTTTTTTATCTAAGTAAAATTAAAACTTGTAATAGAAATATTCACAGAAGCTTTATTCCTACTCATCAAAACCCAGAAATTCAAATGTGCAACAGGGGAATGGATAACTATGGAACATCCTATACTCAAAACAAAAAATAAACAAACTCTTGATATATACAACACCTTGGATGAATCTCAAGTGCACCATGCTGTCAAAACAAACAGACTCAAAGACCACATACTATATGATTTCATTTACATACTTTGGAAAAAACAAACCATAAGGTCAGAGAGCATCTTAGAAGTTGCGGGGTGGGTGGTTAAGGATAAGGAAAAGGCTTGAAAACAAAGGGGTTGCAAAGGGAATTTGTGTGTTGGGGGGGTTATGGGAATGATGAAATTGTTCTGTATTTTGATTGTGGTGGTAACTGCGTGAATCTACGTGTTTTGAAATTCATGGAACTGTAAATCACAAGACTGAATTTCACTGTAAGGAAAAATCAAGCAAAAAGATTATAAAGGAATAAATCCTCTAACTCCTTAAAACCGAAAACCAACTAATAACTCAAGGAAGCTTAGGGACATCTGGACATGAGTCTCCTGATACAAATGCACTGAGAATTTGGTATTACTTCTAGGAATTTGTATTACTTCTAGTCCTGCTCAAAGGGTTTACCCTATATATAATCACGAGAAAATATCAAACAAGCCCAAATTGATGAATAACTGGTTTGGACTCTATGAAATTTTGTATAAAATCTAAAAACTCAATGGGACGCCTGAGTGGCTCAGTTGGTTAAGCAACTGCCTTTGGCTCAGGTCATGATCCCAGCGTCTTGGGATTGAGTCCCGCATCGGGCTCCTTGCTTCGCAGGGAGCCTGCTCCTCTCTCTGCCTCTGCCTGCCTCTCTGCCTGCTTGTGTTCTCTGTCAAATAAATAAATAAAATCTTACAAAAAAAAAAAAAATCTAAAAACTCAAGAACTGGTCCAGATGAAAGAAGTCTGAAGAGATATGAGAACCCAGTGCAATGCATAATCCTAGATTTATTTTTCTATAAAAGACTTTATAGTTCGGACAAACTGACAAAATTTCAATATGGGCCACTGATTAAATCAGTATTGTACCATTGTTAATGTTATGATTTTGATCATTGCACTATGGTTATATAAGAAAATTCTATGTTCTTGGCAGGGTGTCAGGGAAGAGGATACTGAAATATTTGGGGAGTTACTTTAAATGATTCAGGAAAAATTAATTAGAAATCTAGAAAGCAAATGAAGTAAGCGTTTGCATTTGGCAAATCTGAGTGAAGGGTATCCAGGAATTCTTTGTACTATTCTTATAACTTAGTCTGAAATTATATCAAAATTAAATTATTAAAAAAAAAAGTAACATCCCTTGGGCTAAAAATAACAGATCAAGTTATCTAAAGGACAGAATCAGTATGAACACATTTACTAAAATAGTCTAGGGAAAACTCTGGCACTTACTCAGTATTGACTACAGAGGAGTGTCTAATCCTGGCACTCAGCCTGGAGTTCTAGATTCTACTGTGGCAAGGATTAGCTTGATGCTGTTAAATATCTGAATTACACAAGCAACTCGTCCTCAACTGTTTGCTTGCTCGAAAAATGACTTTTGCCTATAAAACAACATCTTCAAGTGAAGATCTGACTACAAAAGAAGCTAACTGATCAAACTGGCTTAGAAATTAACTATTTATAAATTGAATTATAAATCAGCTTCTTGAAAATTTTATTCATACCAGCCTTCCCAAACTGTATCAACTCTGGGACATCAACAAGAGTATTTGGGCACTCACAGCCTGGGAACTATACTCTAAAATGGTAGGTTTATCAAGGCTGTATAATAACTCTGAGAACTCTTGGCTTATTAGCTTTTCTACTACCTCCATTCCTTCACCTTGTCACAGCCTTCTTTCAACCAATAGATTTCATTACTCATAAAGACAACATTGAAAAGAGTAAGACTAAGTAAGTTTAGTGGAAAATTACATTGCTCGGTGAGAAAAGCATATGACTCCACCTAGGAATACTGCATAAGATACTATCATTTAAATATGACAATACAATCACTTCAAGGACACACAAAAAAGGGGAGAATGTTTTTATTTTCATGCTTTTTAAAGTCTTGACATAGAAGAGGTAAACACAAACCACAAGTGAAAATTTTAACTAAATATGCAGATAGAACAGGAGCCGCTATATAAAATTCAGGCCTTTATCCATAACTTCAGAATTAGGGAGTCTAAAAAGGAAAATGCTCCATTCAGCACTTACTCAATTTCCTTATGTAGTGGTATACCTAGAGTTTATGAATTAGTTTTTAGTTATGGCACACTTATTCTGATCTTGCTTATAGAAATAGGATCTTAAAACTTCATTCTCAAGACACTTTAAAACTCAAGTAAATGCTTTCATTCAAGGATGTGGAAGGCATTCTTTTCTCAAGTCTGATTCATCGTTTTATTAAACACAAAGATCACTTTTATTATTTCATCATCTATATGCTGAATCCTAATATTCTTTTTGATGGTGATATAGTCAATGACAGAAACTTACATAAAGATAATTCCTTCTCAATTTGTAAAACAAAATTTCAAAAGCAAAAATGCTTGAAGTGATAGGAAGACATTTTTATGACACAAGCAAGCTACTGCTCTATGCCACTGGCATGAGCAAAAATAACAAAAGCACAAATTGTTATTTAACCTTTAAATAGTCTATGTTTATTACAAATCCACAAATACTTTAAATATATTTTCTTCTGCAATAAAAATTAAGATAACCCCAAATTAAAAACTTTTGAAGATGTTGATATTATGAATAAAATAGATTAACTTCTCCCCAATGTCCAGTAATAAAATGAACCCTGACTTACCTACCCCAATGACATAAAAATGATCTAAAGTGGATCGAAGTGCATAACAAGTTCATATTAAAAATGATTCTTCATAGGCTCTTTTACTAAAGCAATCAAAGCAAAGTGAATGTAAAAACTTGTTTTATACTTGAAGATTAAGGTAACCTCCAAAGCATCACAACTTTTGAGATTTCAAATCTAGTGCTACAGTATGCAAAAATAACTAGGGTCTCCTAAAAAGGCAAACTTAAAAAATTCCACACATAAAATGGCCTAAATATACTTAATAATTACATTCTCCATAATCTTTTATCCAAAAACTTCAAAGCTATCAATCTCTTTCAGTGCTCTGAATGAGCAATCAAAACAGTCCTGTTTATTCAAGTTTAAAACTAAATTTCTCCTTTCTCAGTATCGAAGCATAGACGGAATAGACAATAAAAGTTATTTCGTCCAACATCCTGAGCCTATAGATATGGAAATCATCTCCAACACAACCTCATTGTGTCATCATCGATTCACCTTCTTCACCAGTTGCATCTTGGGAAATGTGGAGGTCTTCAAGCATCTCAGCCAGACTAATTCGAGGTGCTCCTTCATCATCTGTGTCACTTTCCACAGGAATGGCTGAATCTAAAAAAAAAAATACAAGGATTTCAAATAAATACAAACATGGAAACATGCAAAATGTGTGCCCCCACCATTATTACTATTATTTAACCATATTATATTTGCAGTTCTTGTATCATATCTAGAGCAGGCATTTATAGTCACTAAATGAACTACATAAATGTATGAATAAATATCCATTAGTATAGGAATCAGGAACTTGAGGGATCATGTTAGTATACAAATGATATCAAATGTGGTAAAACATTTTAGTAAGTCTTACTGTTCTACAAGTACTTCTATTTTTTATAAATGTTTAGCAAGTTTTAAAAACAAAAGAAATCATTTATGAGATTAAAGTTTAAGATACCAAAATACTTACACTGGGGTAATATACCTATACAAAAGCAAAAGATACAACTTAAACACTCCTAAAACACTAACCTCTATAAATGTTTACATTTTTTCTAATTGCCTCATCTTCTTCAAGATCTTCAAGGAAATCTTGGTATTGCCTATAGAAGAATAAAGAAATATTTAAGTATTTCATCTTTACCAATGAAGTATTAAGTTATGTTTTCTTCATTTTCAACACTATAAGGTAAGTACGTTCCAAGTATTAAAATCCTTAAAAATAGTATCTGAAAGTCAAATATAGATGTTAAATACTCTGACAAGTTAAAAACAATCTTTTCTTTCAAAATTACAGGATTAAAAAATACACACTTGAATATAAGGCGATACTGAATATCATGAAATGAGAAAACATCCTCCTACTCCACCATTGGCCCCCAAAGTCTTACGACCAAGTTAAAATACATACACTTTTAAGACTACAGATGAAATAAAATAGTGTACTTATAATATCTAATTACTTTAACATTATATATTTATAAATACTTATTTTAAATTACTTAATGAGATTGTATTTTGGAAATACTATTTCCCACTCACATTTCATGACACAACAATTTTATTTAAATGCTTTATTTTTTTAGATATCAGTGTCTTCACCATCATTAAGGCCACCTTTGAATCGTCCAATATACTTTTCTAGAACACATCTTCATTTCTCCTTAAGTTGTTTGAAAATAGTGTATTTGATATCAATGGGCTATTTTCTTTTTATCCCAAGTCACGAGTACTCACTTGCTATTTGTGATACCCACAAGGTACTTATTTTTGCTTTTCAAATGCATTGTTTATAATAATGCTGCAATTATCAGGCCAAAACCCAGGAAATAATTATATGTTAAATATCATTATATCCTCTCACACTGATTAACACAATATCCTCTTACACTGCTTCAATTAACACGGTAAGAATACAAAACTAATATTGAATGCAACAATCATGTGATGACTATATATAAAAGTTATTCTGACTTATTATAAGAATTTCCTTTGAGACAATATAGAAGATTTAAAGAAAAGTAGGACCTTTCATCATCTGTATCCATGTTTTCTCTATCTCTTGCAAGCTCTTTCAGTTTCCAGTTTCTACGACGCTGACGTTTGGTACGGTCATAATTCTTCTTGATTAATACCTAATAGTAACAGAAATATTTGCAAACTTACAAAAAATGGAAACGAAGGCCCCCTTTAGGGGCCTCAAAATCCAATAAAGTTAAAAAAAAGATTCTGAGAAAGCCAGAAAAGTCACCAGACTGATGGCAGAAGGGATCAAGAGGTAGTATCAAGAGAACTTTTCAATATTTTTTCCATGTACTTTGTATTTTATGAAAATGCATTGTCATTATTTTCATAACTTAAAATTTAATAACTGAAATTTTCCAATGACTAAAAATTGCTTTTTTACACCAAAAATTTCACATTTCTAGTGTCTTTTTCTTAAAGATTTTTATTTATTTGAGAGAACGAGAGAGAGAGAGAGAGAGCGCTCAAGTTGGAGGAGGGGCAGAGGGAGAGGGAAAAGTAGACTCCCCACTAACTACAGAGCCTGACCTGGGTCTCGATCCCAGGACCACAAGATCATGGCCTGAGCCAAAGGCAGCTGCCCAACAGACAGCCACCAATGCATCCCTCTGGTGTCCTTCTTTATATCAAAGTTCAATTCTCAGCTACCATTCACATAATCACCCTGAAATATTACCACAGGCAGACATTCCCCCTCTTTTATTACTACTAATAAGCAGTTATAGAACTACATATATATTTTACAAATATATGTCCTAGGCTAGTTTAAAAAATTGCGTAATAAATAAAAATAATTTTACATAATATAAAATCTTATATGACTATCTTGATCTCCTCATATGACTGTTACACTTTTATCTAAACTATGCTTCTATTTCCTAACTTACTAATTAATAAAAGCACAACTGGGTGGTGAGGACTCCTTCTTAAACCATGACTACATTTTTGCCCACATCTAAAGAAATTAGTGAAGATTAAGCAAGCAAGAATTAGGGACTTTCACGTTCACTCTTGCTTATGATTCTAATAAACTCATGTTAGAATTTAACAGGCTTTTTTCAGAAGAAACATTCTTCTCTAAAACTCAACACTATAAAGATTATTTTCAACCGCAATTATATTCAAACCTGAAAAATATGAATGGTTTTAATTCTAAATGCTTTAACTGAACAATATATGAAATAAGCTGAGCCTAGAAAAATGAACCTAAATTAAGTTCTAATAGTCATCATTTTTAGCTACATATTTATTTTTGCTCTACAGATGCTATCAAGCATTTTGACAGAGAATGGTAATTCAATTATAAGAGCAACAAAAAACTCTATCAATCCTCTTTAACACAGAAAAAAATCTAAAGCCTTACCACATCTGGGACTCTATCTGAGTTCATTTTGTTGACATGCTCATCATTTAAGTTACAGTTGGCCAAATCAAACCTGAAATAAAAATAATTAAACACTTAATGACAAAAACATTTATTCTTTCCACAGTACTTTCTATTTAATGGATGTTCACCTGAAAGTTTGAGAATTAACATTCAATATGCTTCCCCACATTAAAAGTTTTGCAGTTTACTATACAATGAACATGCCTCTACATGTCCTGGTAAAGATAACAACATACTTTTACCTCCAAGTTTCACATATTACCCATCCCTGTCCATCTTATCATATACTTGTAGAAGAATCAAAATAGACATATATCAGTATAACATTAGAATTCAGTTAGATGGTTCCATTTAATTAAAAAAAAAAAAAAAAACACAAAAAAACCCTTCCTTCTCTAGTTAAAAAAAAAATCCACAAGAGCAAAAGTAATGCTTAAAGCATGCCGATAAGCTCTATACTAAAATAGACTGTCCTATGCCTGTAAAGAAGTCTTCCATTTATGGCTTCCATATTTTAAAAATGAAATATTTCAGCAACAGCACATGTATAATAAAAAACAATCCATCCCCAAAAAAGCTATAAATATGATTTAACCATACAACTTCAGTATTCAATTACTCAAAATCTTGGATTAAATAATTCTTTACGATGATGGCCAAATGGAGTAACTATGGGCTTTTGTCCAATCTAGTTTAATTTAGCTATCAATAAAGTGAACTGTAAAGCTCCTAAAAACTCCTAAATTCTTTTTGGAATACACATCTTTAGTACTATTTTAGATAGCTTTGCTGGCCCTCAAAGAAAATCTGCAATGTTAATTGCTAGTTTAAAATGCTGTAAAATAATACAAACCCCAACACCAGGTCTCCAGGATTTAGAAGATGTCCCAAATGAGTACGACAAAAATACTGTTTATCTGTATTCATTTCAGAAGTTTTCTGTACCCAGACTTCCCCGAGGGTATGCTTGACAGGAAAGAAAATGCACTCTTCAATAATCTAAGCATAACTCAAAATGCATCTCACAAAAACTATATACAATGTCGATTTTGCTTTTCGAATTTTCATTTTAAAGAGCAATTGTTTTATTTTTTCAGATCTCTGAAATACTGTCAAAATTAACTAATTACTGTACTGAATACAAAAAAGACTCAATAAGGAATACATAAAATATATTAAGATTTTATTTAAGACTTTATAAAACATTAACAGTATCACCTAAATGCAGACATATATAGAATTTTCAAAACTAATGTTTTCCCAGGGAAACAGGCAATACAGACTGAGAAAAAGAATAACTGAAAAATCTTAACTCCAAAAAATATCCTAGCAACCCCTCGTTTTACACATAATGTTCAAAAAAAACAAGGTTCAGACAAAGCAATCTAGCAATCCCAGTGGCACTCCTACCACTACTAGAGAACCCAAATCCTTATGAAATCAATTTTTTGGATGTCCCTATTTGAAGTATATTCCTTTTTATACTTAATTATCTGTTGCAGAAAGAACTTCCCAAGTTTGAATTTTTTTAAAGATTTTTTATTTATTCATTTGACAGAGAGAGACACAGCGAGAGAGGAAACACAAGCAGGGGGAGTGGGAAAGGGAGAAGCAGGCTTTCCGCTGAGCAGAGAGCCCGATGCGATGTGGGCCTCGATCCCAGACCCTGGAAAAATGACCTGAGCCAAAGGCAGATGCTTAATGACTGAGCCACCCAAGCGCCTGAATATTTTTTTTTTTAAAGTAGGCTTCACACACAGCATGGAGCCCAATGCGGGGCTTGAACTCACAACCCTGAGATTAAAACCTGAGCTGAGATCGAGAGTAGGATGCTTAACCAACTGAGCCACCCTGGTGCTCCCCAAGTTTGAAATTTTAAATTAGAAAACCATTAAAGTCCCTTTCCAACATTTTTATAAGCAACTGTAACTGACATTTCAAATTTCCGGGCTGAATTGAAAATACCACTTGCCAATACTTTTTACTAACAAAAAGAGATGTAAGTAACTCTTAGTATTTTGCTCTTGATTCCATTTTACTTAGGTCTAAGAGTTGTAGCCTGGGGAATTAAAGAATCTCAAAGAGATGAAAAGAAGAGATAGAGGGAGAAACTGAAATATATGATAGTTCCCAGGTTTAGAAAAGAACTAAAAAAAAATAAAATGAATTACCAGTTTCTTCAAAACTAAACATATCTCACCAAATGATAGCACAAACATGCTCCTTGATATATACTTATCCAAAGGAGTTGAGAGCTTATGTCCTCTATAAAAACTGAAAACACAAGGATGTTTATAGCAACTTTATTCATAATTGCCAAAATTTGGAAGCAAGATGTCCTTGCTTCATCCATCACCAAGATGTCCCTCACTAGGTGAATGGGCAGACTGTGGTAAATCTACACAATGAAATGTTATTTGGCACTTATACATTATATGATTCTAACTATATAACATTCTGCAAAACTAGAGAGACAGTAAAAAGATCAGTGATTGACAGAGGTTAGGAGAGAGCAAGGAATGAATAGGCTGAGCACAGAGGATTTTTTTAGATCAGTGAAAATACCCTGTATACTATAATGAAGGACACATCCTTATACATTTGTCCAAACCCACAGAATGTACAATTCTATGTAAACTGTGGACTTTGGGTGATTATCAGGTATGCATGTAGATTCATCAATTTTAACAAACATACCACTCTGATGGGTGGGTACTGATAATGGAGGAGGCTATGGCACATGTGGGGCAGAGGGTATATGGGAAATCCCTTAGCTCCTAATTTTGCTATTACCAAAAACTGCTCTAAAAAAGTACAAGTTGTTAAAAAAATTTTTTTTTTCTTTTAAAGGCACAGGAGCTCCCACTGGCTAAATTTGGGGCAATCTGAATGTCCCAAAGGAAAGAAGGAAGACAGGCAAGCTAATAACAAAGGGGAAAAAGTCATAACATTACAATGAAGAGATCTGACTCCCAGTGGAACCAAATATTACTATCACTTGACCTATCATAAAAAGCAGAGTGACACTTCTGAAATGTTCTGGCCAAAGATAACCCCAAGTGTAATCAAGTCTTTTAGATGCACTTTTCATTTAAAAGAAATACAAGAAATTAAGAAGAAAGCTAAAAAATATCATGAGAAAACAGTAAGAGATCCATAAAATTAATGCTCTGTCTTAGAAAGTTAATATCATAAAGGGGGGAAAAAAAAGAGCAAAGGGGGCCATTATTACATAAAAGATTTGAGAAGTATAACATTCACATTCAATAGGGGCTCAGTCTTTAAGCATCTGCCTTTGGCCAAGGTCATGATCCCAGGGTCCTGGGATCCAGCCCCACATTGCATTGGGGCTCCCTACTCAACAGGAAGCCTGCCCATCCCTCTCCCACTCCTCCTGCTTGTGTTCCCTCTCCCGCTGTGTCTCTCTCTGTCAAATAAATAAAATCTTAATATATATATAGGGGCACCAACCAGATACTAGTTTGAATAAACCGTAAAAGGCATTTTGGGACAAATGAGGAAATCTGAATATAAGCTAAATTTATATAAATGATAATACTTGGATTATGTAGAAAAATGTTCCTATGTTTTAAAATGCATACTGAAATATTCAGTAAATAGTGGTAAGATAACATATACTTAAATTCAAAATGTCTGAAAATTTTTTAAATCAAGAAAGGTTTGCTTGTCATTTGGTCCTCCCATACAAAAGTAAAGCTAAGAAATGGTTTTTCACAATAAACATTTTTAAAAATGTTTCTAACATTAAAGAGAAAAATGAATTTACCAGATGGTGTTAAGTCTAATAAATTGTAGCACAATGACCACCTGTTAAAAACAAATAACATACAAACATGGAATGCATTTGTAACCTAATGAAGTACTAGCTTGATGTGGAACCACATTTTGGAATTACTCACAAACTAAAAATCATAAAAATACAAAAGAGGGACCAAAACAGTTAAGTCAGGGGAGAAAAAAAAGATGGGCGGGATGGAACTTACCTTTTTTGATATCATTCCAGCACCTGCACTGCGTTTTAGATCTCGGACTATGCTACATTCCATCACAATAAACTCCTCTAGCTGTTTAGGATGGCATAAACTATTGAAAGGGTGACTCCAGAAAGTGTTTCCATCAATATCTGCAACTAATTATAAACACAGAGCACGAAGAAATGAAGTATTTCAAAAGTTATCAAATGTATTAATTAGGAAGAAGTTGATATATATGCACTGAGAAGCATGAGGTCAAGAGACCACAGTGGCAACTCTCTAGAATCATCATTTATTCCTATAAATCAGCCCCAAACTTCTCATAGCACAAGGAAAATTTCAAATGTCAATATCTTAAGTAGTTACTCTCATCAGAACCCCACAGAGCTAAGCGTCTTTAAAATAAGATCAGGGCACTTGGGTGGCTCAGTCGGTTAAGTGCCCAACTCTTGATCTCAGCTCACATCTTGATCTCAGGATAGTGAGTTCAAGTCCTGTGTTGGGGTCCTTAAAAAAGCCCACTTAAAAAAAATAACAAAAAGTAAATGAGATCAGATCCACTCAGTTATATATTTTTTTCATGTGCTGGCACTTAAGAAACATTATCTGTCATCTTAGCTGCTTAACAGGAAATAAAGTTCTACCTGATAGATACTCAACCCAAAACCGCAAAAGACGTCTGACTTATGAATTCTAATTGACAAGGATAATAAATGACTTTCTAAAAAATATAAACTTGATTTTTTTATAACAGAAAACTTAAATAACAGGAAATACACAAAAAAGATCAAGAAGTAGGAGATGTATCAATATGAAATCTTTAAAAAATAGTTTTATAAAGGGAATGTTAAAAATTATGTGTAATAATGATAAAACTAGTTAAAAATTCATATTTAAACTAAATGTTCTACTGCATTATAAGTGACATGTTCCAAATTTTACTAAACTTGTCAATGAACTTAAATAATTATTCACAAAAGTTAAATGAGGTAAATTAGTCAATTTCAGTAAAAATAAGGAGACTAAAAGTAGTAAATTTTTTAAAGTTCACAGACTTGTTTCTTCAAATAAAAAATACAGGGGTTATTCATCAAAAGCTTTTAAAAATGCCAGTGTTTTGTAAGAATTAAATAGCAATAAAAATCTTAACTAGCTTTCATAACAATATTACCAAGAATATTTGATAAAATTAGCAATATAAATTATTACAGCTTGCTGGACAAAACTGTCAAGGCAAATACTTCCTAAAACTTACCTTGTAGGGTATTTGGATCTATGAGATGGATGGCACTGGTTACTCGAATACACACACAAATCTGGTTCATATTTCCCAGGCTTTGTGCCAGTTTTGGAGACAGACAAACAACATTATCCTAGGCATAAGAACTAACATTTAGAGTGAAGCAAGTCCTAAATAACTGTCTCCAATACACACTCATCAATATAAACCTGATCAAGTGTATGTGCCAAAACCAAAACATTACTATTAATTCTATTAACAAAGGGCCTAAAGAAAAGAATCAAATCTTAGAGAAACAGAAAATAAGCTATTCCTTCTAAAGACGGCAATATCTGTCTCAAAAATGCTTTGAAGTATTTTTCCAGATCTTATTCAAAGTATTAAGTTTATTTCAATTTTACTGAAGTGTGGATGCTTACTGCTCTATAGTAATACAGTATACATTCTAACAAAGTATTATGAACACCAGAAGGACAGTGATTTTCTAAATCTACCTGTGACTTTTCAATTTCTATAAAAAGTAAATTTCAGAGTAGCCATGTTTCTCTTTCATGGCTACATGTACCAATACATAATCAAAAATTTACTGCCCAAAAAGCACATATGTCCATGTGCACATTAGGAGATATTACCAGCAATGTAGTTACCTGTTTTTAAACTGTATTAAAATACGAAAAAGATCTGGGTTATATTTTAAGCTATATTTATTCACAATCATAGGCTCCTCCACTGAAGGGGCATTCTTGCATCTCTAAGAGCACCTAGTCCAGTACTTTTTCATTTAGTAAGAGTCTCAACAGATTAATGAAAATACTCTTACATTGTGCATTTATTGAGGTACTTGCATGAATCACTCAAAGCACTTAACCCATGGCCTAAAGATGGCATCACACCTAGATTCACATTTCCCAGGCTTTGTACCAAGAAAATGTTCACTGTTTTAAACTAGGGGTCAGCAAAATATGACCCTCAAGTTAAATTTGGCCCACCACCATTTCTGTAAATAAAGTTTTCCTGGAACATAGCCTTCGCTATTCATTTATCTATTCTATGGCTGCTTATGTAAAACAACAGCAGAGCTGCCCAATAGTTACAAAATATACTATATGGCGTGAAATCAAAAACATTCACCATCTGGCCCTTTACAGAAAAAGTTTGCTGACACTGTTTTTAAAGTAGGATCTATGCCCAAAGTGGGGTTTGAACTTATGACCCTGAGATCAAGAGTCACATGCTCTATCAATTGAGCCAGCCAGGTGTCCCTGCTGACTTGGTTTTAAGCTAACATTTCATTCCTGTTACTATACACCGCACCATAAATTCGTATAGTATCCTTAATGCTTTAGAGTCACAGACCTTGGCCCAAATCCTGGCTTCATTTCGTAGTTATGTAACTTTGGGCAAGTCATCTTAACTGCCCCAAGCTTCAATTTCATCATATTCAAAATGATGAAATGATTTACCCCATGTATAACAAGACATGAAAAAGTGAAATATAGTCAAGTACTTAGATACTAAGTTTATACGGAAGGCTCACAATAAATTATGGCACTTATCATTAATCATTATTAGTAGATATTGACATATAAGTTCCTGTATGGTAGAGACCTCTATATAATCATCCTTAATACGCTGCCTTCAATACAGTAGAACTACTTATTGCATTTTAATTCATTTATATTTTTGAAGCAGGGTTTTACCTTAACACAATGAAATGAAATGATAATCTATAATTTGTTACTCAGATCTTTTTAAATCACAAAAATGATTCTACAATTTTATTTCCACACTATTTAATTTCATCATGCTAAAATCCATTTTATACACATTCTACAAAGTGGTTCACTGATATTTAATGTCATTTCCTGTATCCAAATTTTTCGTATGTCCACCAGGATCACAAATTTTAAGGAATATGAACATTAAAAAACTGCAACCACATGTACCCTGGGGCAAATAATACTGTATATGTTAATAAATAAATAAATTTAAAAAAACCAAAAAACAAAAAACTGCAACCAGTCCTTGAGTTAGTCTACTACCGTAAAATGTATGCCAATTTATGATTTTAAGCATGATTATTTTTTAACATCTTTTTAATGTGGCTAAACAAGTCAGAAAGGAATCCTTTAAGAAGGAAGTTATTCTAAATTTTTAACCAATCCCAGAAGGAAATCAGGAGCTAATAATTACATATAAACCAATTAATTCCTTATACTCTTTTATAGACACGGATTAATTAAATGAGAAAAAGTACCTTGCATATTGGAACAATTTCCACAGAAAAAGTGCTTTTGTAATTGTATGTGTTACTATGGATATCTTGAGAGACCAATCTCTGTGAGGCTTTGTTTCTGTTAAGAAAAAAAGTTTATAGTAATAAGACAAAGGTTCCTTATTGTAGTGTAGGCAGTATCAATTTTCATCAAATCAAATGATCACTCTCCAAGGTCTGAAATAGCTTTCTGATGCAGGCTATGGAAAAGCCTAATTTCAACCACTTACATTTCAAAACCTTCACCAACCCAACTGTACCCTACCTCTTTTCAACTTTCAATTTCCTCAAGACCTCTAAAACATGCACTTGGCTTAGACCAATGTAGTCTATATACAGCATTCATTAAAAGCCACAATAATGTCCACCACAAGTCTTTGTTCACACTAATCTCACCTTTCACTATAAACTCTACCTTCGAAAATTTTCCATTTTAGGAGATTTCCTCTCTTCCATGGGGCTTCTCCCCAAAGTCCCTCTACCCCCATCTTTCTTTGTCTTATTCAAATACATTCAATCAAAGGTTTAGCACTATAGTACTTACCACAGGGTGATGTCTAGCTCCCCAAAGAGATTCTTACATACTCTTTGGCTAAAAATTCCCTTAAAGTGGCTAATCCAATAGAAGCATACTAATTATGTAATTATTCCTACTACAAAGAATTTTAATTTTTTTAACATAAGAAATGCCTAAGCCTGAAGAATGGATATGATCTACATTCATTCCCAGCTCCTTGGACTTAATCACATTTAGGTTCAGAACATACCTACAGGGAACTGTACACTGAAGAAATTCTACCATTTTCTGAGCATGCTGTTTTGAGGAATAATAGAAATCCAGACCATCTTTAAAAAGAAAAAGAAAAGCCACATGAAAATAGTTCTGCAAAATAAGGTTTCCCTCTACTAACATAACTATATGACAAATTAAATGTGTAGTTAACAATCAAATTATTAGAAAACACAAAAAATAAATCAATTAATACTTAACAAAAACATAGACAAATCAGACAAATAATAACAAAAGAAAACAAGATTCACAATTTAATTTCAGACAAAATAAAATTCAAGGAGGAGAGAAATGGGGTGCCTGGGTGGCTAAGTCAGTTAAACATCTAACTCTTGATCTCAGCTCAGGTCTTGAGCTTGGGGCTGTGGGTTCAAAACCCACAACGGGCTCCACAATGGGCATGGAACCTACTTAAAGAAGGGGGGGGAGGGGAGAAAAACCACAGAAGTGTATTTTATATAACAATCTCCCAAGAAGATAAAAGGAATGCATCCAATAACATAGCACTGAGATGCAGAAAACAAAAACTATTAAAAAGAAAAAAATTAATAAATGTTAACACATGCAAAATCACTGTGGGAGGCTAGTATGAGACTATCAAAAACAAAATGACCAAGAGGGTATTATGCTAAGCAAAATAAGTCAATCAGAGAAAGACAATTATATGATTTCACTCATATATGGAATTTAAGAAACAAAACAGAGGATCATAAGGGAAGGGAGGAAAAAATAAAATAAGATGAAATCAGAGAGGGAGACAAACCGTAAGAGACTCTTACCTATAAGGAAACAAATTGAGGGTTACTATAGAGGTAGGGGGGTAGGGGATGGAGTAATAGGTTGATGGGCATTAAGGAGGGCACTTGATGTAATGAGCGCTGGGTGATATATGCAACTGATGAATCACCGAACTCTACCACTGAATCTAATGATACACTATGTTAATTAATTGAATTTAAATAAAATAAAATAAAAAAGAAAACAAAAACAAAATGACCAAACTGACTAAAAATAGGAAGGATATACAGAACTTAAATAACTTGCAAGGATGATTTAACTGAGATTATAGAACATGGTCCCAAGAATACATATTATTTTTAAAAATCCACAGAATATTCATAAAACAATTATGTACAAAGTTTTTTTTATTTCAATAAATTCTAAACAGTATGAATTATTAGACGGTATTATCTGATCACAATGCAGTAACATTAAAAATCAGCAACAAATGGATAATTAAAAACATACCTATCTACCTGCTGGGAAGCGCTTATAGAAATACTCTTCCAAACCATTCAGCTAAGTAGGAAACTAAGTAACTCAGGATAGCCAAAACAATTCCAAAGATGAAAAGGTGTTAGGAACTTACACTTCCCAATTTCAAAACCTGATAACTTTAGTCAAGAAAGTGTGGTACTAGCATCTGATAGATATATAGATCTATGGAACAAATGAGAATGCAGAAATAAACTCTGACATTTACAGTCAACAGATCTTTGACAAAGTATCCAAAGAATTCATTAAGGAGAGACTTTTCATTAGGAAAACAGGATATCCAGATGAAAAACGATGAATTTAGACACTTATCTCACATCATGCACAAAAAATAACACAAAAAGGGTTAGACCCAAATTTAAGAGCTATAACTATAAAACATGTGAAGAAACACAGGAGAAAATCTTTGTGACACTGATTTAAATAGGAGTTCTTAAACATGACAATAAAAGCATAATGGATGAAAGGAAAAAATTCACATACTGGACTTCAAAATTTTAAACTTTTGCAATTCAAATGACATCACACTTCCTGACCTCAAAATACAAAGCTACCATAATCAAAACAGTTTGGTGATGACATAAAGACAGTCCTAATAACCAATGGAACAGAATAGAGAACCCAGAAGCCAATCCACACATCTAGGGTCAACTGATCTCCAAGTGCTAAAAGTACACTCTTGGATAGTCTCTTCAACAAATGGTATTAGGAAAACTGGATATCCACATGCAAAAGAATGACAATGGACTTTTGTTTACACCATTCATAGAAGTCAACTCAAAATGGGCTAAACAGTCAAATGTTAAGACCTGAAACTGTAAAAGCTCCAGAAGAAAACAGGTGGAAAAGCTTCATGACACTAGTCTTGGCAATGATTTCATGAATATGACATCAAAAGCACAGGCAACAAAAACAAACAACCTAAAATACTCAAATTCACAGAATCAGAATCAAACTAAAAAGTTTCTGGACAGCAAAAGAAATATCAACACAGTGAAAAAGAAGCCTACAAGAAGGGAGAAAATATCTGTGAACTATATATATCTGATAAGGAGTTAATCTCCAAAATATATTAGGAACTCCTACAAGTCAACAGGAAAAAAACTAATAAACTGATTAGTTAAAATGCTTAAATTTTAAAAATGGGCAAAGGAATTATATAGACATTTCTCCAAATACAACATATAAATGGCCAGTAAGTATATAAAAAATGCTCAAGGTCAAAATTATCAGGCAAATGCAAATCAATACTACAATGAGGTATCACTTCATAGTCATTAGGATGGCCATTATTTAAAGAACAACAAAAAATAAGTATTGATGAGGATACAGGAAAACTGGCTCTTGTACACCAGTGGAAATGTGAAATAGTGTGGCCACTATGAAAGATAGCATGGAGGTTCTTCAAAAAAATTAAAAACAGAACTACCATATGTTCCATTAATCCCACTTCTAAGTATTTATCCAGAAGTACTGAAATCAGAATCTCAAAGAGATATTAGCACTCTCATGTATATTGCAGCACTGCTCACAGCAGCCAAGATGATGGACATTTGGGTTGTTTCCACAAGAGAGGAATAGATAAAATGTGGTATGTACCTACAATGGGATTCTATTCAGCTTTAAAAAGGGAGGAAATTCTGCATTATGCAACAACGTGGGTGAACCATGAGGATCTTATACTAAGTGAAATAAGCCAGTCACAGAAAGACCAATACTATATGACTCCACTTATATGGGGTACCTAAAATACTCAAATTCACAGAATCAGAATTGAATGATGGCTGCCAGGGGCTGAGAGCAGGGGGAAATAGGGAGTTACCAATTAATGAGCATAGTTTCAGTTAAGCAAAATGAATAGACTCTAGTGAGCTGCTGTACATTGTACTTATAGTCAACAATAAATATTATACACTTAAAGTTTTGTTAAAAGGGCAGATCTCATGTAAAGTGTTTGCATTACTATAAAAAAAAGACAACATTAAGACAATGAAAAGACAGGCTATGGGCTATGAGAAAATACTTGCAAATCATATATATGATGAGGAACTAGTATCCAGAATACATTTTTAAAAAAACTCTTTAAATTTAGTAAGACAAACAATCCAATTAAAAAATGGGCAAAAGATTTGAAAAGTTATGTCACTAAAAAAGATACAGGAATGGCTAATTAACCTCATGAAAAGATGATCAACATCATTAGTCACTAGGAAATGCAAATTAAGACCACAAAATGAGATACCAGTTCACACCACCCTCTAGAATGGCTATGAACAAAAAGAGACAGTAACGTTGGTGAGGAGACATAGAAACTGGAACCCTCAAACACTGCTGATGAATGGTACACCCAATATGGGAACAGTCTGCCAGTTTCTTAAAAAAATAAATATTTTAGGGCCCCTGGGTGGCGCAGTTGGTTGAGCGACTGCCTTCGGCTCAGGTCATGAACCCGAAGTCCCGGGATCGAGTCCCACATCGGGCTCCCGGCTCCATGGGGAGTCCGCTTCTCACTCTGACCTGCTCTCTCTCACTCTCTCTCTTTCCTAATAAATAAAAATAAATAAAATCTTTAAAATAAATAAATAAATAAATAAGTAAGTAAATAAATAAATATTTTAAAAAGATGATAAACATAAATTTACCATTTGACTCAGCAAGTCTACACCTATGTATATACCCAAAAGAATAAAATAGCTGAGATGCTTGCTGAAAATAAAAAAAATATGCAATGTATAGTGGAAAAAGGTAGCTATAAATACCAGCTGCAAAACCAACATGTACTCATGAAAATTTATAAACTTTAGTATATTTATTAGAAACTAAAAATAAACTTTCAATTAATTCAAACAAAATTTAAAAAGTCGAAGGAAAAAAATTTTTGTAATATATATGGTGATGGATGTTAATTCCCCCCTCCTGATGGATGTTAATTTTAAAGCAAACATTAAGAAAGACTTTTGGTTAAAGCTAATTCTTTGAAAAAACTAACAGATAAAACTGGCAACTCTGATGGAGGAAAAGAAGTGAGGGGAGATGAGAAAAGACAAACAACACTAGGAAGGATAAAGAAAATACACCCATAATTATGGATAAGATCTAATGTTAGAACATATATTCTATGTTCGATTTTATGCCAAGAATGTGAAAAGCTAGATGAAATGATTTCCGTGGAAAATGCTATTAAAATTAATTCCAGAAGCAATAGAATACATTACAAAAATTAATACCCCAACAAAAGGAACTGAAAAAGCCTTTACTCCCTTCCCCATATCAAACTGGATGTCTCAATGGGCAGGTTCTCTCTCTCTTTTTTTAAATATATATTTTTTACAGATTTTATTTATTTATTTGCCAGAGAGAGAGTGCACGAGCACGAGCAGGGGAAGCAGCAGGCAGAAGGAGAAGCAGACTCTCTGCTAGGCAGAGAGCCTGATCAGGACTCGATTCTAGGACCCTGGGATCATGACCTGAGCCAAAGGCAGATGCTTAACAGACTGAGCCACCCAGGCTCAATGGGTAGGTTCTTACAAAACTTCAAGAGGTTGATAAACACTTAGTAGAAAGGGCAAACTTTCCAATTTTTTCAATGTCACTAACATAACTGATGACAGACTGGACTGAACAGCTTCTATATGTATATGACTATGAATGCATATGTATCAAACAGTAATCTCAACAAATATTATACTTAGGGATGAAATACAGAAAGATAAAGCCTGACAAATCACCATGTTCCCATATCATGCTACTCTCCATTCCTAGACAAAGGGAAAAAAGAAAAAGGGGAAAATACTGCAAAAGATGAAATAAAAATGCCATTGTTTACAAATAATGGTTTACCTAGAAAAATCAAGAGTATCAACTGTAAACTATCAGTGATATTAAGAAATTTCAAGAAGATCAATATATAAAATCAACAGCTTTCCAATATATTAGCAATAATCAATTTAAAAATGCATGGGGTGCCTGGGTGGTTTAGTTGGTTGAGTGTCTGCCTTCGGTTCGGGTCCTGATCCCAGGGTCTATGGACCCTGTCTTGTATCAGACTCCCTGCTCAGTGGGGACTCTGCTTTTCCCTTTCCCTCTGAACCCTCCCCACCCCGCTCATGCCCTCTCTAATAAATAAACCAGGGGCACCTGAGTGGCTCAGTTGGTTAAGCGTCTGATTCTTGATTTTGGCTCAGGTCACGATCTCAGGGTTGTGAGACTGAGCCTCATGTCCAGCTCCACATTGGACATGGAGTCTCCTTGAAAAGATTTTCTCTCTCCCTCTCTCTCTGCTCCCTCTCCCCCAAAGAGTACACATTATACTATCTTGTGTTAAGGGACTACTTCTGGGGATAACAAATGGATAAAAGAGATGCAGAGGTCTTTTATTCACATATGTGTGAATTTTTACTATTACTATAATTTTAAAAAACAAAGTTGCAAATAAACCACAAACAAAAAATTCATTTAAATCAAACAAAGAACTAGTCAGGGGAGGGTGGGGTGGGGGAGAAGACAGAGTAACTCCTCTTGATGAAAAAAGGACTGATAAACTTGCAATATTTTTGGTTTTGAAAATGACTGCAAAAGTATGTCCCAAGATGTATCCAAGTCTTTTGCTACAAAAAAATTCTTTGAGTATATTTCTGCCATGGTGATGAAAAAGAATAATAGTGGTTTGCTTTCTTAGCTAGAATATTTTCATCTACTTATTCCCAAAAGAGAGTTACTCAGAACAAAGATGTATTTTTCCCTGGTGGCTAACCACAAGTAGCCAGGCACTATGTTAAATAGGCAGCAAAGTACCTTACCCACAGTAAGTATCCATTAAATTGTGTTTCACCGATTTGGGGGCACTTGGGTGGCTCAGTGAGTTGGGCGTCTGCCATTGGCCCAGGTCATGATCTCAGGTCCTGGGACAGAGCACCATAGGGCTCCCTGTTCAGAAGGGAATCTGCTTCTCCTTCTCCCTCTGCTCCTCCCTGCTGCCCGCCCCCCACCTGGCTCAGGCTCATTTCTCTGTCTCTCTCTCTCCCTCTCAAATACAAATAATTTTTTAAAAAAGATTTTATTTATTTGACACACAGAGAGAGATCACAAGTAGCAGAGAGGCAGGCATGGGGGGGGAGGGAGCAGACTCCCTGCTGAGCAGAGAGCCCAATGTGGGGCTTGAGAGCATGTCCTGAGCCGAAGGCAGAGGCTTAACCCACTGAGCCACCCAGGTGCCCCAAATAAATAATTCTTAAAAAAATAGGGGCGCCTGGGTAGCTCAGTGGGTTGAGCTGCTGCCTTCGGCTCGGGTCATGATCTGAGTCCTGGGATCGAAACCTGCATCGGGCTCTCTGCTCAGCAGGGAGCCTTCTTCCTCCTCTCTCTCTACCTGCCTCTCTGTCCACTTGTGATCTCTTTCTCTGTATCAAATAAATAAACAAAATCTTTAAAAAAAATAAAAAATAATAAATAAATAAATAAATAAATAAAATAATTTGTGTTTCCCAGATTTAGACTATTAACCTTATGTCTACTGGTAAGACATTTAGGTCAGATACAACGCTTAAAAGATTTTCTCCAGGTGACATCGCTACATACATCTCCCCCCATTTAAGGACCCAAAACCACACTTCTCTAAGTACTTTCCCACGACATACAAGATATAAGTTAGTAACAATGGAACTCAAGTTTTAAAATGAGGAGTATAAGAATTTGGTCATTCCTTCAAGAACAGATATCTCTAAACCTATAGAGACTAGGAAAACAATGTATACAGATGTTCAATTGTAGCAAGCAACATCTAAATAAAAACCTTTAAGAGTCTGCTTAAGAACATTTGTTTTCTACTATAAATTAGAGAAATATTCATCCATCATCTAATATGTATACTGTATCAACAGTTAGTGCTAAGACAGAACACATTCTAAGGAACCATTATGAAATCATGCAAAAAAATTTGAATTCCACCTTTAAGAAATCTAACTATATCACTTGTATATCAAAACCAAAAATATTACCAAAGAACTTACAGATCTCAAAACTAATTTTCTTCCAATCAGAAACTGATCTCTGCATGAAGCAAGTTTTCAATTAATTTTCCATTACAGCACTTTATATTATATTAATGCAGTTACTGCTTTACTCATTTGGTTGCTACTTAGTGTAAATTTAAATTAAAACAAAAAAAATCAAGAATTCAGTTTTTCAGTTACATTAGACACATTTCAAGTATTCAATAGCCACAAATGGCTAGTGGCTACCATATTGGACAGTGAAGATAAAGAACCAAGATTTTTTTCTTCCTAACAGAAGAAACTGTTCTTTTGTACAGTAGTATTCTAGATATTATCAATAAAGACTTATGTTAGTTAAAATAACTGACATCAATTCAAATGCTTTTAAATTTTAACTCACCATGAATCTCTTTGATACGAAGTGTATTCTGATGCATTCCATATTTCAAAATCAACTGTTCCAGATAGTAGAAAGTTTTTTTGTGCAAAGTCTAAATATGAATGCGTTATTAGATTAATAGATGAAATGTAGAAAAAAAAAGGCATCTATAGATCTAGCACACTGATTTTTAAAACAATCTTTAAAGATTATCTAAAATGTGATAGTGACCTATTTTTAAAAGTGATTGTTCCAGAAACATAAGACTAACACTGGTGCCTAAAGGATTTGAAAAGAAGGGAAAGGAGGAGGTTTTACTAAGTGTTCATAACTGACAAAGATGAAACACAAGATGTAGGATTCACTCATCATCTTCCTCTCCATACCTTTTGCCTCACTTGAACCACAGCCTTCCAGAAATCCTTAGCTTCTACTCTGTGGCAATCTCCACACATCTGAGGCTGAACAACATAATCCACCACAAACACTTGCTGAAGGATAGCACCATTCATCACCTGATGGGAAGGGGGGAAAAAAAAAAAAAATCAAACTCCTTCCTTCTTTCCTTTCTGCTTAATAACAAATATTTTTCCTAAAAGAAAATAATATTTAGCAACTTTAATATTTAAAGTTAATATTTAACTTAAAGTCTTTTTTCATGAATGCTTTGAGGACATCCACAATAAATCAATTAAATTAAACATCATTAAAATAATCCCATTTCAAGAAAAAAAAGTTTAATTTGTAGGATTAAATTAACATTTCATATTTACCTTTAGTTAAAGTGGCTGTATAAATAGTCTTTGAAGAATTTATATAGCTATATACATGTGTATGTATAAAAAAACAAGTCAAAGAAAACTCAAAAAAGACGTTCCTTAATTGTTCCCAAACATAGCCAATTATCAGAAATCACCTAGCAGCTTTTATTTATTTTTTTATTTTTAAAGATTTTATTTATTTATTTGACAGAGAGAGAGAGAGAGAGAGATCACAAGTAGGCAGAGAGGCAGGCAGAGAGAAAGGAGGAAGCAAACTCCCTGCTGAGCAGAGAGCCTAATTCAGAGCTCGATCCCAGGACCCTGAGATCATGACCTGAGCCAAAGGCAGAGGCTGAGCCCACTGAGCCAGTCAGGCGCCCCACTTGAGCAGCTTTTAAACAAAGATTCCTGGGTGTCACATCCAGATGGATCAAGTTTGATTCACTTACTGTGAATTATAATGATCAGCAAAGTCTGAGAAACACTGTTTTAGCTCATGCTTTTCTCTCAATCTTTTTTCTAATAAAAATAACTTTGAAAAGATAACCTTACCCACTAATCAAGAGCAACGGCTGCTCTTACTAATGACCTGATCATCTGGCAGATGACCCTCCCCCCAAAAAACCCCAGAAAGGTTAAACTTAAGAGTATAATCTTTTCCTCTGAAGCTATCCAAACCGTAAGGTAACTAACCAATATCCCTTCATTTTTACTACCTACACTTGAGAAATGCTGAGAAAACTGTATATAGCTTACCTCTTTCTGAATAGTCAGTTTAACTTTAAGTCTCTTAGAATGGGGCTCAGTCCAAACAAAACCTGCATCTACAAGCCGGACCTTTAAAAAGACACAAATAAAAAAAAAACATAAGTTCCCACCTGAGAAAAAAGATGAAAGAACAACTCATTAACAAACAGATTTCATAAGATGTTTAAAGAATCTGTGATTAGCATCACTACTCAGCATCACCAGTAAAAAAAAAAAATTATCATCAGAGGTATGGCCAACAAAAAGAGCAATAAAAGGACCATCTAAGGACTATATTAATGCAACTGATACAATTCAAGCAAAAATTAAAGTATTTACATAGAAAAAATCCTTTTCCCTAAAACAGTATACTTTTTTTAAAATGGAAACTATACTTTTTAGAAGAAAACAAAGATCTGATGACTGACTCATCATCTACTAGAAATCTCATAAACAAAAGTTTTTACTTGGATTATTCTATCTATATTAAGTACATGGCTTAAAAAAATTCATTAGAGGGCATCTCATGCTGTATACTGAATCCAAATGGTAATTCACTGCTATATCAGCAAAGGCAAAAAAACTTTGCTACATGTGAGGGACTCAATGTAGATCAATATAGCTAAAATGGGTGTTTTAGGGAAGAGGAACAAAATAGAGGTTGTTTCAATAATTTGGACAGGAGTTGTAGGTGGTCAGAACTGAGAGGTGCTGGAAATAAAAGAAGCTGAAAGACCCAAGAGTTATTTAGGAAATAAGATCAACAGGACTGAATGACAACTGGATATGTGAAAGGGAAAAGAACAGATTCTAGAATGAGGCTCAAGTATCCAGCTTGGGCATCTAGGTAATAACTATTTTTCTGAAACAAATAAAGGACAGATTTGATGGAGAGAAGATGCTGCATTTGGTTTCAGATATTTGAGTTTAAGAGGATTTATCAATGACACACCTATATGAAGCTGTTCAGTGGATGTTAAGATACACATTTGGTTTGTAGTTCTATGGAGAAACCAGACATCAGTGGGCAGATGATAATTTTATCAACTCTGTACGGTGAGAACTAGACTAGTTGTAGATGCAAAACTCCAGGATAAAACCCTCCTCCTATGACTGGTTCCACTAAAGCAAAACCTAGTAGTCAATAAGCCACATCAGGTACAGAGGGTAACGGGCAGCTTCTTATTCCCTCAGCCTCCAACCATCTGCAAGAAGAAGGTCCAAGGGCTCTAAGACTGCCCTTCTCTCAGTTTCCAACCTCATCTACAGGAATGGAGAGAAGACCTTTGACATCTACCCCAACACTGACCAATACAGCTTCACCACACTATCTGTCCTCAAAGAACTGACCAACTTTATTGGATGCTTTATCCTTCTTTACAACAGTTCCAGATGCTTCAGTCACCCCTCATCCCCCACACTCTAATCTCCATATGGTTGGTTCCACATACTCCCTATTCTGTTCCATCTAACACTCCTCCCAAAATTCTGAAACCCTTTCATTGTGCCCTCTGGAACACAACATTCACTAACAACAAAACCTCTCAAATCCTCAATCTCTTTGCTGAAAGAGATTAGATTTCACCCCCATCTCCCTCCTATGTATTCTAAACACAGTAGCAAGGGATCCTGATAAATCATGAATCATTCAGCTTACTACTCTACCCAATACCCTCTATACCCATTACACTCAAGAGTAAAAACCTGAACTTCTGTGACTTTTCATGACTGCTGTTTTCATCCCCCACTTGTTTTTTTCCCTTCCCACTTCATGCTAACCACACTATGCTCCTGCCTCTAGACGAACACTTGTTTTCTCTATCCATAATTCTCTTCAGATTTCTACACAGCTCCCTCCCATACTGCCTTTAATGTTTACTCAAATGTCACCTTATCAGTGAGGCCTTACCCAACCACTCTTATTTCACTTAGTTTTGAGTATAGTTGACATACAATGCTAACCACTCCATTTTAAATTACAACTCTTTCCCTATGCACCCTATGCAGTTTTTAATCTCCTTCTTGGTTTTTCCTTCGACAGAATTTAGACCCTTTTAACATACTATATGATACACCTACTCCACACCCTCCCATCCAACTAGAATAAAAGTTACCTAAGACAGACATTTTTGTCTCTGTCATTCACTGCTATGGCCCCAACACCAAAAGCAGACTGACAGAGGTGACACTTAATCAACACTGCTGAATGAACTAATGAATTAAGACTCACCAGACATTTGACAAAAACATGAAAGCCAGAAGTATGAAAGTGAGACAAAATTACACAAAAAATTGACTCTAGAAAAAATTAGGGAACAGAAGGAAATATTTTAAAAACCTATTATTAAACCTTCAAAAAAGTTCAACAGCATACATTGCTGTTGGTAGGGATGTAAACTGGTACAGCCACTGTGGAAAACAGCATGGAGGTTCCTCTAAAAGTTAGGAATAGAAATATCTTATGATGCAAAAATACCATTACTAGATATTTACCCACAGAAAACAAAAACACTAACTTGCAAAGATATATGCACCCCTATGCTCACTGCAGCATGATTTACTATAGCCAAGATACGGAAGCAATCTAAACATTAATCGATAGATGAATAGATAAAGAAGACATGGTATATAGAGAGAATGAAATATTACACAGCCATAAAAAGAATGAGAGTTTGCCATTTGCAACAACACAGATGGACACAGAGGATTTTAAGCTAAGTGGGGTCAGACTGAGAAAGACAAATACCATATGATACTACTCATACGTGGAATCTAAAAATCAAATGAATAAACAAACAAAAGGCAGATTAAGACCTATAAATACAGAGAACAAACTGATGATTGCCAGAGGGAAAGGGGCTCTAGGGATAAGCAAAATGGGCAAAGGGAGTGGGAAATACAGCTTCCAATTATGGAATGAAAAAGTCACAGGGATAAAAAGTACAGCACAGGTTAATAGAGTCAATAATATTGTAATAGCGTTGCATGGTAAAAGATGGTAGCTACACTTGTATGCACAGCATAATGTATAAAGATATCAAATCACTATGTTGTATACCTGAAACTAATGTAATATTGTGTCAACTATACTCAAAGAAAAATTTTAAAGAAAAATTAAAAAGAAAAAAAATTTTTAAAAAGAGCAGAATGCATCAGGGGCGCCTGGGTGGCTCAGTGGGTTAAAGCCTCCTCTGCCTTGGGCTCAGGTCATGATCTCAGGGTCCTGGGATCGAGCCCCGCATCGGGCTCTCTGCTCAGTGGGGAGCCTGCTTTTCCCTCTCTCTCTGCCTGCCTCTCCGCCTACTTGTGATCTCTCTCTCTCTGTGTCAAATAAATAAATAAAATCTTTTTTTTAAAAAAAGGACAGAATGCATCAAAAACATTGGGATTATGGTAAAGACTCTGGAACATAAAAATATTGCTACTGGAACCAAAAAAATCAATATAGAGACCAGAACATAAAGTAAATCACCAAGAACACAGAAAAAGGGACAAAAAGATTAAAAACAATATAAGGGGGAAAAGACGAAGTTTTAAGCCAGTAGGGCCAACACAGACTAATAGAAATTCCAGGGAGGAAAAAGAATAGAGGAAAAAACTTCAAACTATTACATGAAATTTTATCAGAGCTTAAAAGAGAATCTGAAGACTTTCAAACCAAGAGTCCATTTCAATTAAAAACATACCTGGTGGAAGTGAGTCAGTCAAAAAATTTAACACAGACAAGTGAAAGTTATGCAGAGAGGCAAACTGGGCTAAATTCTATTTGTTTTGTGAAGACATTAATGCACTGATTTTAAGTAACAGGCACAAATATTTTCTTTATAGAGCAACATTGAAAATAAAAACTCAATACCATAGCCCTAATACTATAACCTTCTAAATTATGTTTAGTAATGGTTTTATACATTTTCAGAAAAAAATTATTGCACATAAGAGATTCTCAATAAATAATGAAAAAAAGATTCTACATTAAATCTTTTAAAGCAAAGAGATTTTCATTTCCATAAAAATATATGTAACTTTAAAATATAAAACCAAAAAATAAATAAAATAAAATAAAATATAAAACCAAAAAGACATACCTATAAAAACTGATTTTAACTGACTGACCTACCTTACTCAGAGGGGCTTTGATTTTTTTCAAACACAAAGCAAGAAGTTCCCTGGATTCTAATGCACACTGTATCCAAGTTCCAGGTGGCTGGAAATACCTGTGGGGAGGGGAGGAAAATACTGAAACCCAGCATCTCTCAGGAAAAACAAAAATTTCATTGTGAATCTGCAGATTAACATTGATTATTAATCAGATATAATAATTCCCAAGATTGGTATGAAGCATTTAACCCAAATATATTTAATAGTTTCAGAAGACTTTCAATTAGATCAGTTGAACTTTTTTAAATCTAACTTTCAATCAGATTAAAAAGTGAAATCCTAAGTATATTTGAGAAAGCCAATTTGATATAATCTATGAAAGAGGTCATATTACTTCAAGCACCAGCAAAGAATTCCAGTGAGGTCTGACAAAATGCCTAAGAGTTCCTTGAAGCTATACTTTTGAAAAACAGGTTAAGAAATCATCTTAAAATGGCATTAAAATGGTTAAATAAACATCCAAAATGCTTGAGAACTGATTTCTCACACACAAAAAAGGTAAATTAGTACTTCATACTATATATCAACACAATATTCATCTACTTAAAGTCCTTTCTCAAATTTTACATCATAAAACTTTTTTTTTTAAAGATTTTACTTATTTATTTGACAGAGAGAGAGAGAGACAGAGCACAAGTAGGCAGAGAGAGAGGGGAAGCAGGCTCCCCGCCTAGCAGACAGCCCCATGTAGGGCTCGATCCCAGGATCCTGAGACCATGACCCGAGCCAAAGGCAGAGGCTTCAACCCACTGAGCCACCCAGGTGCCCCTAAAACTTGTTTTTAAATCTTACATATGGGTGTGGTGTGTGAACAATGAATCTTGGAACACTGAAAAATAAAATTAAAATTTAAAAACCTAATTAAATTAAAATTTCAATCCCTGGGCATATACTTTAAGATTTTTAGTCCAGCCTGCTCCAAGATTTAGGACAGTGCTGGGTTGCTCAGTCAGTTAAGCGTCTGTCTTCAGCTCAGGTCATGATCCCAGGACCATGCCCCAAGTTGGGCTCCCAGCTCAGCGGGGAGCTTGTTTCTCCTTCTCCCTCTGCCACTACCCCCTGCTTGTGCTTTCTCTCCCCCTCTCTCTCTGTCCAATAAATAAAATATTTATTTTTTAAAATTTTATTTATTGGACAGAGAGAGAGGGAGTGAGCACAAGGGGGAGGAAGCAGAAGGAGAGGGAGAAGCAGACTCCCTACTGAGAAGGGAGCCAGACACAGGACGCATTCCCAGAATCCTGGAATCATGTCCGGAGTCAAAGGCAGCTGCTTAGCCACCCAGGTGCCCTAAATAAAATCTTTAAAAAGGAAAAAAAAAAAAGCTTAGGACAGTGCCAAGCACATAGTAAGTGCTCACACTTCCAAATATGTTATAGGAGTGCTTCTTTTCACTATATTTGTTAAGTGAATGTTCTGATTTTCACTTCTTTTTAAGATTTTTACTTTTAAGTAATCTCTACACCCAACGTGGGGCTCAAACCCACAACCCCAAGATCCAGAGTCACAAGCTCTACCTACTGAGCCAGCTAGGCACCTGATTTTCACTTGTAAAGGTTCATTCCAAAACCTTATACAGGTTCCTTTATTATAAGCATGCTTTTAGAGTCAGAAAGAGCTTCATCTATCATCTAATAAAGCCCTTTCATTCTGATGACGAAATTAAGTCTTAGAGAGGTTAACTGGCAGAGTTTCAAAAAGCTAGTCTGTGAGAAATCCAAGACAAATTAGGTCTCCTGATTCTTTGTCCAGTGCTTTTCTCACTCCACCATGCTTTTAAGAATAGCAAATATCTGTAATTGATCAAGCCTCATATTTGCCAAACTTGCAAACTGTAAACTCCCTGAAACAGTAAAGTTTCATGTGTTTGTATATATTTATATTTTAAGTATTTTTCTGGAAAGATAATGTTCAAATTCTTCAAGGGTTTCATGAACCAATCCCCCATCCCCCCAAAAATTAAGAACCACTAGAGTCCTAACCCACTTAGGAGATTACAGGCAATTAACTTTATATGGGCAGTCACAGG
>CM052799.1:102986073-103032868 GCA_028533885.1 Nasua narica | reverse complement strand
TTTTATCATACATAGCTTCTGGTGAAAAAAAATCCTCATGATAATAACAATATTATGTCCTCATTAATCTGCTTTCACTTACCCTTACAAACACCAACTCATACCTATTAACTGTATAAATCAAACCTAGTAAACCCTTACAAGAAAAAGCAAATTCAAATAGCTTTACAGTAACTTTACCAGATTAGCAAAGCAAACTAGAAAATTAAACTACAAAGTTGCAAATTCTAAAATCTTTGGCAACACCAAATGACAATTTTATCTCAATTACATGTGCTTTATTCCGTGCACCTTGGTGTCATCTCAGCATATCCCAGTGGCTTTCCCATATATAAATCTCAACTTTAAGTAGAATAAAATAGTGCTGTACCGTACCTTTGACATTGCTTGCAGAAGGATACAGAGACCTGTTTCGGAATGCCTTGGCTGATGTCTACTTTACTTCGCAAGCAGGCCACGCAAATATTGGCAGGATTTGGACTAATCGGGACACCACACTCACAGCATAAACTTAAATAAATAAAGCATAAATTTTTTCAAATTAAGTTTCATAAATGCATTGGTTAACAAACAAACAACAAAAGCCTTCAAGTAAGACATAGTATCTCTGCTTTAAAAACATTAAGGAAAAAAACATACACACATACAAAAAACCCTGGCAAAGTAATCTTCAAAGATGCTGTGGATAAAGTGTCACCTTGGAATACTAAGGCAAAAAAAACCAAGGATGGCTATAATTTCAAAAATCCTCAAAGTATGGGGTTGTCCAAAGGGTCGAGAGAATCTAACGGATTCCTAATAGTAATTATCAGACAGCTTTATAGTACAAAGACATTTTTTTAAGGTGCCAGTAGAGGACTGCCAAAATGCAAACATTTAACTAGAGCAGAAAATTTTTCAAAGGATGGAAAGAGTGTTATGTCTCGTGATTCAATATAATGGGCTGGTGTCATAACTCTAGGTGTACTGGGCACAGGAAATGTTTAGCAATCACTGATGTTGTCCCAAAGAAATGTTCTATAATCTATGATGTTCAATAAGGTAGCTAGCCACCAGACACATGTGGCTATTCAGGATCTGAAACGTGACTAGTATGATTACAGAACTTAATATTTAGTTTTATTTCATTTTAATACCTTTAAATTTAAATAGCCACATATGGCTAATGGCTATCACATGGACAGTGCCAATCGAGAACATATAGGGAATATTTTAACACTCTTAAAGTATTTACTACAACAAACTTTCCAACTAAAAATGAGTCTGATTGTTTCAGGAAATAAAGCTTTGCACTTTTCCCACTTAAGACAAAGAATTCCCCTCCAAAAAAAAAAAAAAAAAAAAAGCTTTCCTCACAGGCAGTAAGTTTCAAAGACTCACTTTAGTATCTTTAAATTTAAAGGGAACGGGGAAAGGGATAGGACTCACATGTGTCCAGGGGTGCGGTCGGTGGATTCTGCCATATACTCCATTTTTCTGTACGCCTTGATTTTAAGAGAATGAGTTGCGGGATTTAAGTCATTTGTCTATTCAGCTCTATACAAATCTTCCTTCTCCTCTTAATAAGGCAGCCAAGCCTCGTAAAGCGGTAAAAAAAAAAAAAACCACCAATTCCACGTGGCAACTCTAAAAAGTAACTTCCTTTAATATCTGAACCCAGGGAATTCTGGAGTTTCCCATACGTAAGACCCTCGGGCCATTAAACTCGGCTGCTGACCCAGGGCATTACCTCTGCGCCAACTCCTATGGGCCCAAGCAGGGGTCTGAAAGGGCCGAGGCCGCAACCCTCACCCTCACGCCCGCAGCGACCAGGCCTCGGACGTGCGCTGCAAAAATCGCCGTGGGTGTCACCGCGCAGCGGGCCACCCACCTCGACCCCCGCACCCAGCTGGTGGGACCTCACGCGGGCTCCCCGACAGCGGTGCACACGCGGTACGCATGCGGCCGGAGGCCTGCCGGAACTGGGGGTATCCGCCCCTACTCACCACTCAGGGACCCCTGAGCGACAGCTGGTCGGAGCTCGGCCCGGAACCTACCTGGCTAGTGTGGAACAGACGCAGATTTGAGGGAGAACCGCGACAGAAAAACCCCTATTGCCCCCTTAGGGCCAAACACGGCCCGCTCCAATACAGCGAATATCTCGCGAGAGAAGAGCTCAAAATCCCGCGAGCCGAGGGTTGGGAATTAAAGGGGCGGCTAGGGTGCGGAGGAAGGGGAAGGCTTTGGTGAGCGGTGGGGTTGGAGGTGGGGCTTAGAGGCGGGGCAAGTGGGAAGCTGTGGGGAGAGAAGGTGTGGCTTCTCCCAGGCAATGTTGCCTGAGACTTGCACAGACTTCCCAGCTCCTATTGGGTTATCTTCCTTCCCGATTTTCCCTGGCCAGAGTTCATTCCAAGCTAACCTCTCCCATGTGTATAAATCACTTTTCAGATATCCTGATTGGGAGCTTGCTTGCTTCTTGGTTAAATGGTTATATAAAAGTTATCTGTAAACAGTACCACACACAATACACAAAGAAATTGAACTCAATCAAGGGCAGTGTCTTTATCTCTTTTGTTCCCATCATATACGTAATGCCTACATTCTAACTACTCAAGTGCATATTTGTTGAAGAGCTGAAAGAAAGGTAAGACCCAATTATTTGTGAACTCTGTTTTTAATCCACTAGTTGTTAGAACGTGCTTTACTTAGTGCATTTAATATTTCCTTATGACTTTATACCTTGATTTTAGAACAGCACCGACCATGTCTAACCACTCTTTCTCATGACAGAATTTCAAATATTTGAAGAGCACATTTTTTTCTGTCTTCTCACTCCAAATTTCAAGGAATAAGTAAGGTCATCTTATAGAAGATCAAAGTAGGCCTCTCATTTCTTGCCTAAGGTACTAAAGTAATCTCCCATTCCTTCACCTTACTTCCAGACCCCAATCTATCCTTCTAAATGCAAATCTGATTTTGTCACACTCTCCTGCTTTTAATCCTTCAATGGTCTATGACAACCTTCGGATTCTTTCCAATTTCTTTGAATGGAAGGAAGATCCTTCAGGATCTACTCCTGACATACCCTGTCACATTCCCGAGTAGTCAGCAGTATAAACCAGCTGGCAGGTTGTACAGGAACTAGTCTAACTTTGCTTATGCCTGGGACAGTTGGCCCTAAAGATTAAGCTCTAGTATCATATATTAGTTTCCTATTGCTGCTGCAAAAAATAACAAATTTTATGGCTTAAAATAACACAAATTTATTATCTTACACTTCTGGAGGTGGTAAGTCTAAAAAAGATGTTCTTCTTTTGTGTGTGATCCTACAACATCTTTATAGAAGGCATATGCCTCTATAATGGTGCCAACAACATTAAATTGGATCATAAATTTTCTACTATGCATGTTCCTCCACAGGTTCAACTGCTAGAGAGCAGTCTGAGTCTCGTTCTCCATATTCCCTGCACCTAGCACAGTGCCTGGTGCAAAACAGATTCTCAATATACTTCGGTGAATTAATTATCCATTTGATACAACAACTCTGAAGAAACAGCTTATCTTCTCATTTTTTCCATTCATATTGTCATTTCCCTTAAGCCAAATACTACTAGAAACACAACTGTGGCTAAACAGATTGTGTTTATTATTCACTGAAGTGAATGCAAACATATTGTGAGGAATCATGGAGTGTCTCATTAGGAGAGTGTTAGGAAAAACCCACTATAGGGGCGCCTGAGTGGCAAAGTTGGTTAAGCATCTGACTCTTGATTTTGGCTCAGGTCATGATCTCAGGGTCACGAGATCAAGCCCAGCATTGGGCTTCATGCTCAGCAGGAAGTCTGTTTGAGATTCTGTCCCTCTCCTTCTGCGTCTCCCCCTACTCGTGCTTGTATGCACATGGGCACATGCGCGCTCGCTCTCTCTCTCTCTCTCTCTCTCTCTCTCTCTCCCTCTAATAAATAAATAGGGGCACCTGGGTGGTTCAGTCAGTTAAGTATCTGCCTTCATCTCAGGTCATGATCCCAAGCTTGCATTGGAGCCCCCCACATCCATTCACCCCCTTTCCACTCATGCTCTCTCTTGCTTGCTTGTTCTCTCTCTCTCTAATAAATAAAATCTTTAAAATAAAAAATAAATAAAATTTTAAAAAAACTGTCAGAAATTGGGTAACTTGAGAGAGGCTCTAAGAGAGCAGAGGTCTGCTCTCGATTGGATGCTGTCGGAAAGTAGGGATAATTCTATGGACTGATAACTCAAGAAATCTTATGTATAGGAAGAGAGGCAAAAGATAAAACTGCGGTTAGTAAAGAAGTAGCAGTTATTTGTTTTGGCCAAGAGAGGGAGTATTTGGTATTTTGCGGGTGGCACAGTGACCTTGTGTTTATCTGTGGTTATACAAAATTCTGCAGTGGCCTTGCTGTGTCTCATTTATGGTGTCAGAGTAACCTGGTGTTGGAGGTGGATATTCTGTGAAATTGTTTTTGTCTAACAGAAGAATAATGTGGATGACTTGTGAGTACAGGCCAGCTTCTGAATGTTAGGGGCTGTTCTTTTTTTTTTCTCAAGTTAGGTAACTTGCTGAGAGTTCTATAGCAAGTAAGTGGCAGGAACGCGACCTGAGCTACCCTTAATCTAACTGTACCCATGTCCTCACCACCACGCCAGGCTGCATGCCTTTCTGAGGCTCAGGACATCTATTATCCACAGGCTTTTTTCTTTTTCTTTCTTTTTTAAAGAGAATGTACATTTTCTATTAACCTTATTTCCTTCTCAGGAGAGATTCACTTTCTGTTTAAGAGTCTATGGAAGAGGGGCACCTGGAGGGACTCTTGATTTCGGCTCAGGTCATCTCTGTAAGAGGCTGGTGCTTGGCCTTGGGATCCGTAACCACCAGGAGACAGCTTCCTGCACGCTGCCTGGACCTGGTTAGCGAAGGTTCCAGGAGTGAGGCGGCCACGATCTGAGTGGGTCCAGTGGCAACAGCCAACTTCAGCAGAGCCCACGGGCCACTGTTCCTGGACGATATGACATGAGCCGTGTTTTAATGGCAACGATGGCATGAGCTGCTGGCAGAAGCTTCTCATAGGATCTCTCCAGGTTTGAAATATGCCACTGCTCTCTCTTTTATAGATGTACTGTTTTAATTGGAAGTCAGAGTTGGTGCCACCTAAGTTGAGCTCCTGCTGCAAGGAATTAGAGGACATCCTCCTCCCTTTGCAGGAGGATGTCCAGGACTCCAGAGGTTGTGAAAGTCTCCCTTTAAGTTCCTTGGGAACTGAGTACAATATGGATGGGTTTGAGCCCCACATTGGATGTGGTTTTTAAAAAATAAATTTTAAAAATAATAAATAAAATAAATAATTCTTAAAATGTGTAAGTGAAAAAACAATCCAATTAGAAAATGGGCCAAAAAACCACAAAGACACATTTCACTGAAGAGGATATACAGTAGTCAAACAAGCAGATATGTAGATAGGATGTTTAACATCATTAACCATTAGGAGTATGCAAATTAAAAACACAATGAGATATTACTACCCATCTATCAGAATAGCTAGAATAAAAAATAGTGATGATACCATATGTTGGCAAGGATGCAAAGAACCTGATTACTCACACATGGCTGGTGAGAATGCAAAATGGTATAGCCACTCCAGGAAACAACTTAGCAGTTTCTTAAAAAACCAACTTTTTTGCATTAAAAATGCAACTACCATACGTATAGTTATTGTACTCCTAGGTAGTTATCCCAATGAAATCAAAACTTATGTTCACATAAAGACCTGTACCCAAATGTAGATAGCAGCCTTTTTTTTTTTTTTGCAATAGCCAAAATAACCCAGATATCTTTCAACGAGTGAATAAACTGTGTTACATCCACACCATGTGATGCCATTCATCAATAATCAGAAATAAACTATTGTACAAAACAACAATTGGGTGAGTCTCCAGATTCTTCAGAGAATGATGCTGAGTGAAAAAGCAATTTCCAAAAGGTTATATGCCACATGATTCTATTTATGTAACATTCTTGAAATGACAAAATTAGAGAGCTGGAGAACAGATGAGTGGTTGCCAGAAATTAAGAATGAAGGAAAGGCCAGGAGGGAAGTAGGTGCAGCTATAAAAAGACAACATGAAGGATCCTCGTGGTGAGGAAAATGATCTGTATTTTGATTATATCCTAGTTGTGATTTTGTACTTTCAGTTTTGCAAGATGTAACCCTTTGCGGGGACAGATTAAAGGGTTCAGGTGATCTCTCTGTGCTGTTTCTTACAAACACATGTGAATCTACAATTATTACAAAGTTTTAAAATGTCTGATTTATTTTAAAAATAGGGTAAATTTTTCTGTTTAAGTAAAACAACTCCTTGCTTTTATCTCTGGCAGTCGTTTTTCCCCCCCGAGGCTTCAGTACTTTTGTCTACACTGTTGGCTGCCTGACGAACCCTGTCTCCCCAGTATCTATCTTTACCACTCGGAACAACCACGAGGTACAATTTTGGCCATCAGGTTAGGAGGGGAAGTCTACTGGGCAATCATCCAGGAGAACTTCAGCTTTCTTAATAAAGAGGTACAGGCTCAATGGATATGCCATTTTGTCCTTGCTCTTTGCTCCTTTGCCTTTCTGTCTGCTTCCTGTCTGGAATGCAAATGTGATGCTTTATCCTGACCAGAAGGCAACAAGCAATAAGGGCATATGCCATCACGCTAAGGATGCGGAGGCAGATAGCTAGAAAGAAACTGTGCCTTGACTGTGTTATTATGAGGTGGCTCCAACCCTGGGCTATTCACCTCTAGAGTTCTTTCTATTTAAGAAAAAAAAAATTTTTTAAGCCATTGCTGGGCAGGTTTTCTATTATTTGTAACCAAATGCATTTCTAATAAATTTCTCACTCTTGGGAGATTCTCAGCAGGGCTGATATATACTTTGCCTACCTTAAAAGACTATTATAAGGATGAAAAGCACGATAGCCACTTAATATTCTTTGTGTGTTTCAGAAACCAAATTGCTGACACTGCATTTTCCTTTCTTCTTTCTCTACAGTATTTCATGTTTCTTATTCTCCTCAGCTAGGCCTGAATTTGTATTATAATCAGACTCTTGCCAGTTGCTCTCCTAATTGATTTGGGCTTTTGTTGTAGCTCAGAAGGCTCAGAATTTTTTAATGGTCTTCCAAAACCATTCCAGCCCAGGGCAGGTGCTCCTGTCTTCGACCTCACAGCACTTACTGTCTGCATTTCCCAATTGCCGATTCATCATGCACTGCCCCATGACACTTCACATACAGCTGTCATAGAATAATCGATGTTTAGCCCTGGAAGAGACATTAAAGATCATCTTCTCCAGTCCCTCAGTGCATGTGAGTTGTGGCTTAACTCTTGGATTTTTCTTTACCCCCTCCAGGGCATATAGCAGATAGTCCCAACTAGATCTTAAACTCTTAGAGAAGAGAAAGATACAGAACAGATACTTGTTAAATTATCATGTAACGAGCCAGACACCTTACACTCACTATTTAATTTTCACAACAATCCTGAGAAGTGGGTAGTGATCCCCATTTGACAGGTGAAGGAACTGAAGTTCAGGGAGGTTGTTACTTAGCAAAGATATGATAGCTAGATAGAGGGGAAGCCCAGATTTTGACTCAGATCTTAAGACACTTAAGTGCCTTCAACCTCTTTCCAAGTTGCTAAGCCACTTGATTGGATTTCACCTTTTGTGGTTCTTCAACCTTTAAACTTCAAATTCTGCGTTCTGTTTATAGGCATTCTCTCTTAATACAAGATTTAAATTCTATCTGTGGCACTGAATGCATAATAAGAAATATATATTTGGTCTTCATCACCAGTCCCTGACACAGGACTCCTAAAACCCTTGTAAATTCCTAAATGATAAGAGCATTAAGGGCATTTATTGTTCTATTGAAGTGATTCTGGGTGAGATTCTCTTTGGTTCCTGGAGGGGGGCTGGTTATCAGAAAGACCAAGTCATTATTAGAAGCTTGAAATCTTTGGCTTCACTGACCCCTCTCCCCGCATCCTCCAGAGGAGGAGGAGGGCTGGAAATGGAGTTAATAATTTATCTGCCTATGTGAGGGAAGCCTCTATAAAATCCCAACAGTAAGGATTTCAGAGAGCTTCCAAGAAGATCAACATATTCATGTACCGGGAGGGCAAATTATCCGTTTCATGGGGACAGAAGCTCCTGTGCTCAGAACGCTGCCAGACTTAGCCCCATGTATCTTTTCATGTGGATGTTTATCTGTATCCTCAGTCATATCCTTTAATAAAATGGTAACATAAGTAAGCATTTCCCTGAGTTCTGTGAGCTGCTTGGTTCTGTAAATCCGGGGAGTGGTGGTGGGAACCACTGATTTGTAGCCACGTGAAACAGAAATTGTGGTTAAGCTGAGAACCTATACTACTCAAGACTGACATCTGAAGCGGGGTGAGAACAGTCTTGTAGGACTGAGCCTTTCACCTGTGGGATCTGACACTATCCTCTGACATTGTCTCCAGGTAGATAGTATCAGAATTGAGTTAAATTGTAGGTCACCCAGCAGATGTCCTGGAGAATTGCTTGGTATGAGGAACCACACATTTGATGACCAGAAGTATCAGAAGTGTCATGAGTGTGGCAGTAGTGTGAGAGTAAAGGGGAAACACAAAAGAACTATAGGTTTTTCCAACTCAGTATCTCATAGCCAAATAAGATAACAGTTCTTTGTGTTTAACATTAACATTTTTTAAAATGCAATGCTGATAGAACAAAAATATTATACTGTTTTGTTTTAGTGGAAAAATCATTAGATGTCTGCCATGATATAATTCTATAGCAAAAATACTTACAATGTTAAGTCAACACAGAACAGTTTTTGTTCTACAGCAAATAGAAGTGCTTTGCCAAGAAGAACTTTGTGAGCTGTTTGAGATAACTTGCACCACTAAGAAAACTAGTAGAAAGAAATATTCAGAGAAACGGAACTTAGTAGGTGGAGATTCAAAGAAATATCAACAACTTTTGATTTCATCCAATAAACCAACTGTATCTTTCTTTTTCATCTGCAACTTTCCCGATTTTAATCTAAGCTTAGCAGATTTTAATTTGGAGTTTGAAGCCTTTCAAAAGTTGCATTACCTTTTTGCAGAACTTTCTTCAATGCTAGATTGGCAATTAAAATGCGGGGGTAATTTCCTTTTAATGTCATTGCTATTACAAAAAAATTAGGTAATTGGCATTGAAGAGTACAATCCTGTAGCTGTCATCCATTTCTGATTAAGCCAAACTTGATTTTTGAAGTATATAATGTCTTCATTTAAAAAGAAAGTATAATTTTAAATTTCTGCATTTTAAAAAGAGGTTAGTCATAGTCTTATTTTTTGGGAGAGAGAGAGAACATGCATGTGTGTGAGCAGGGGCGGCGGGGTGGGGTGGAGCAGAGGGAGAAGGAGAGCCTCCCTCCCCATTCTGGGCTCACACGCACAACCCTGAGGCCATGACCTGAGCTGAAATCAAGAATCAGAAACTTAACCAACTGAGCCACCCAGGCGTCCCATGACGTTAATCATAATTTTAGATCCATGCTTTTAGTTAATGTATGGATACATGTCACCTTTGGGAACATACATGTATAATCTGAATTTATTTATAACTTGCTGATTGTATACTGCGTAAATCTGCAAACTCGAGATGCAGCAATGAATATCAATTTTTTAAAAAAAAAATCATAGGCTATGGTAATTGGTTGTACATGTCTAAAATGTTAGCCAAAAATAAATAACCTAGTAAGTAAATAAATATCTCTAATAGGCTCCTGTGTATCGCCAGGCCATACAGGTGTCTAGTCATGGGAACCATGGTACTTATTAACCATAAGCCTCAGGGAACAAGGGCTGTACCTTGTATGCCTTTGTATCCATTGTATCTAGTACAGTAGCATATAATAAACATTTGAAAAATGAATGAATAAATGTGTTTCCTTCAAGGGCATTCAGGTGACTCATACTTCTTTGAGTGTTTCCAGATTGCTAGCATAATGTTTTACTTAAAATAGACAACATTTGCTGATTGGCATGAGTGTTAAAAGAAAGAAAGGGAAAAGTATCCTTTGTCTTTCTCACCGGGCTACACTATTTTTCCAGGTATTAGGAAATATGCGTTCTCCAGCCAGCTTCTCACGAACACCACAGTGTACCAAGAGATCCAGCACGCTAGTCACGTGTCCTCTATGCATCAGCCATTTCACCTCAACGCTTGCCGTTTCTTTGAACCTATAACACTCTGTTAAAAGAATATTAGATAATTATTCCTCTGTTAAAAACACTGTTTTAAAAAATTAGGATGATGTGTTACTTTGACAATGAGGAGAAAAACTGAAGAAATCTAACTTATATGGATTCTCTTCATATTTTCTATTCCCCCACTTCATTTATAAAGGAGCTTATAATTTATTGGGAAGGTTTCAACCTAGCCACACCAAATCCAATCTATGACAATTTTAACTACCTAACATTGTTTTTCTTAAAGAAATCGAATTAATTGCTCCATCACATAAAATTCCTAGTTACAAGCAAGAGACACTGACTCTGGCTTATTTGGCAGGAAGGAATTTGTGAACGTGCTCTTGGTAGGCCCCAGAAGACAAAGGAAGGGGGAGGACCAGACCTGGGCCATGCAGCCAAGAACACCACCCAACATCATACAGCAGAGCCAACTCACCCAATCAAGTCCACACGGACGTCACTGTTTGTCTATTGCTGCTAGCACTGTGGTCCCGGTTCCCCTGGGCACTTGACTAGGTGACACCAGAAGTCCTGCAGTCCCTGCTTCCTTGCATCAATTAGCTCAGAAGTTTAGGGCCGGTACCTGGAATCAGGTGAACCGAGATCACGTGAGCAGATGGAGACTGGGCAGCAACTAGAGACGGAGAGTTGAGCCATTGCCTTCAACCGTCCTGTCCCTTTCTTGCTAATTTTCAAACATCTCCTCCTATTTCCCCATCTCTGCCCCTTCCAAGTTTAGAATCCTTAAACGGGTTCAGTAATTTGCACATTCATTGCCAAAATTAACACAGTTGGAAGCACTAAGTTAAGAAGCCTAATAGCTAGCTAAGCTTGGTAAATATTTATTAGACCATTTTTAGACAGTGGTAATGTGTTCAATTAATATTTATAAATGTGAAATAGAAAGCCCTAAATGGTTATGGCTGCATTCCTCCAGTATTCCTATAAATTCAGAATTAGTTCCTGAATAGAGTCTACAAGTGCCTTGAGAAACCAATTAAAACCTTAATTCCTACATGGAGTGATTTTCCTTGCCTGCATTATCGTGCAGGCTCACGGTTTCCCAGTCCATCAGCCACACCGTCAACTATGTCCCTCTCCCGTAACCTTTAATCCATCTAACAAAGTGAGCAAGCAAACAGCTCAATGAAAATTTACTTGACTTCAATAAACTCTTGGATACATTCATTAATTTTCTCAAGAAGCTTCCAAGAAAGTAAGTGGTGGCCCAGAATATGATATGTATTTGTGAGTTGCTTGGCATATAGTCACGAGCCTTTGTTTCACAAACAAGGAAATGCTTTTAGCTGGAAGCATTTTTCTTTTTGTTCAGAACATAACAAACTCATCCTCTAAAATCCTATCAATTAATTTATTTGCTGAAATGTAAAGATTTTCAGTAAAACCCATCCCTGGCAGTAAAAAAGGTGTATGATAAAGAATTTTGGCATACGCTCTATATTCCAAAAGACCAAACTGTCAGATTTTGACTCAATTTATATTTACTGAACATAAACTGTGTGTCAAGCACTGTTCAAGTCAAGGTTGCAAACATAATCTTAACTGTCATTACAAATCCATGAGGTAGATTTAATCCCTTACTGATGAGGAAAGCAAAGCTCAAAGTCTATGGGACCTAACAAGATTACAAAACTAGAAGGTAAAGCCAGGGTTTGAACCTGGCCCCTGATTCTAATAAGCTCTCTGCCTTAGCAGAATGATCCAGGATAAATAAGAGTTTCAGCACAAAAAAGTAGTTGAGGTAGGCTAAGCTTTGGGCAGAGATGTGTCACATCAAGCAATTTTTCCCCAATTAAAACATTATGGATGAATCCAATGATGAACCTGAATTGCTGGGGTTGCATGGAGACACTGCAACTTTGAATCCCTTCATTTAACACAGGGTTGAGGGACTCCCGGGTGGCTCAGTCAGCTCAGGTCATGATTGCAGTCCTGGGATCAAATCCTGCATCAGGCTCCTTGCACAGGGTGGAGCCTGCTTCTCCCTCTGCCTGTCACTCCCCCTGCTTGTGCTTGCTCTCTCTCTCTCTCTGTTTCTCTCTGGCAAATTAATAAATAAAATCGTTAAAAATAAATAAATAAAACTGGGTTGAAAGGAAGGACATGTCCAAAGCAAATGGTTATTTCACCTGATGAAAGGATGACCAGATAGAATTCTCCTCGTATCTCAATGAAGAGGTTTAGAAGGCAAAAATGAATGAATAAAGTAAAACAAAACCACGTAGAAAATAATGATGTAGAAAAGCTGTCTTATAATGGCTGCTGACTACATAACCAGACAGTCTGTGGCTGGGGCAGATATTTTGCAGTCTTTTTTTCCTTCTTCAGTCTTATGATTCCTTATCAACCTAAGTAAGTCCGGACTTGTAGACGAGGCCCCTAGGGCTGGTCCAATGGTGCATTACTATGACGCCTGGGGCATCAGGGTAACGGATTCTTGCTCTGCTTCCCACCACGGAAATCAAGATTCTATCTGGCCCAATTCTATCTACCAAGCTGTTTTAGGTTGGAGAGGTTAGAGTCATGAATGCAAAATTTATCTAGGAGTACAAGCACTACGTACTCTACACCCACAAGCCTTGTATGTGTCTCATGATAGGTGAGATATCCCAGGCCACGGTGCACTTGTCTCCAGCATGTCCCTAAGCAACACCATGTCCTAGACTGCTTCAGCACCACGCGTGCAAGACTAGGTCTGAAATGGCAGCTGAGCTTTGAAAGGTAGGATGTGAACTTCATTCGCTCAGACTGACCTTCCTCGACTGTGTGTCTGCTGGTGTGGCCTTTTCGAAGACACTTCTGTCTGTTCACAGGAAATGAGAACCGACCTCTCCACTGTATACCCTACCTGCATGTCGAAGACTTCATGCTGCACTTCTAAATACATCAACCCTGTTTGACTTACCCAGGCCATGTTTGCATCTGGTTGTTCAGTTGATCTGAGCCTCTTGTTCACGTTTCTGAACGTGGTTATGTGTGCAGAGCCAAATGTCTAAAAGAATTCCAAGGTCTTTGATTGTTGATTAAAATCCCAAGGCCTTTTCAGAGGAGATGTGTAGGATTATTGCCAAACTGGTGCTCGGTGGTGGTGCTCACCCTTGACGAAAATGTAAGGCTCAAAGGAATCTTCAAGACAGGATCTCTTTCCATCATGTCCAACTACAACAAATACTCTTTTAGACATATCACATATTCTTTAAGCCAAGTTCTGCTAAGTAACTCACACAGAAGGGCAAGTCTAGGTCAAAGTGCACATAAAAATTTATGAAATGTGTAATGTGCTGTAGCAGTAAAACTTCTAGCAGGGTCTTTGTGTAGCAACAGAATCAAAGTCTTGTTTTACGTAATATTTTGATATGCTATCTATGGGAGGAGAAAGCCTTCAAAAGTAATCTGATACTAATTTGAAAATGTAGGTATAGATCTATAGGAATTAATAATCTCTGGAAAATATTTTTATCTGCAACATATGCTGTTAAATTAACTTTCACTCAGCAGATAGCTGCTGCTTGCCTTCCCCTGTGTTTACAGCTGATGGAAACTTCACTCCATTTCCAATATTCATTTAACCATTTACCCGTATCTTTCACCAAGAGGCACTCCTCTCCTTTTTATTTTATTGGCCTACAGCTGTTTTCCCTCTCTGGATCCAAGCCAAAAGGAAAAATGAATAAGGTTATTATGTCTTTGAAAACTTTTTAAATAGCTACTTGCCTCTTATCATTAAAGTTATATTTTTAGGGAAAACAGAATTTTTTGGATATAGCACTCTTTGACATAATTTAGCTTCACAAAGCATTTAGATATTTTTAAGGTTAATACAGATATTTGATAAGCTTTTTCTTTCAATCATTTTCTGGTTTGTGTAATTCACCAATACTACTGTTTTGAAGTAGAATGGATTGAGTTACAAAAGGAATAAAATTCCTTTCACATGGTCTCATGGTTAGATAATGGGATTCCATTACCTAACCTTCTGGTTTCTACTCCCCTACTCCCTCAGATATAATTAAATCAACCAATTTACTTCTACCTTGGAATTATTAATTAGGTCAGTTTTACTTTTTTGAAATCAAGAGAGTGCTTTTAAAAATGTTTTAAAGTGGGCCCATGGGTGGATCAGTCAGTTAAGCAGCTGCCTTCAGCTCAGCTCGTGATCCCAGGGTCCTGGGATCGAACCCCTCATCGGGCTCCCTGCTTAGTGGAGAGCCTGCTTCTCCCTCTCCCACTGCCTGCTGCTACCTCTGCTTGTTCTCTCTGTGTGTTAAATAAATAAAATCTTTAAAAAATTAAAATAAAATTTTTTTAAAGTAAACATTTTATTGAAATGCAACAACCACGGAAAAGCACACAGGTCTCAAGTTGTACAGTTTGATGAATGTTCACAAATTGGACACATCTGTATAAACAATTCCAGATAAGAAAAAGAACATGGGGTGCTTGGCTGGCTCAGTCGATAGAGCATGTGCCTTTTGATCTTGGGGCTGTGAGTTCAAGTCCCACACTGGAGGTAGAGATTACTTAAAAAAAAAAAAAGATTAGGTTAAGAAAAAGAACATAACCAGGACACTAGGTGCCCTCCTTGAACCCTAACCCCAAGAGGTATTCATTCTACTTGTATTACTATATTGTAGATCAATTTTGCCTATTTCTGAACTTTATATAAGTGTAAACATACAGTATGTATACCTTGGGTCTGGCTTCTTTCACTCAACATTACATTTATGAGATTCATCCATATTAGTACATGTAATAATAGTTGGTTTATTCTCACTAAATACACTGTGATTTATTTATCCTATTATTGATAGACTTGGGATTGCTTTTAGCTGACAGCTATTATGAATAGTGCTGCCGTGAACATTCTATTACATACGTTTGGTGAATATTTGTGTGCATTTCTGTCTTATATCTAGGAATTGAATTATCAGGTCATAGGGCCTCACTTGGTATTGGCTGTCTTTTTTCTTCTGGTAGGTTGAAGAGCATGCTAGAGTTGGCTCATAACCAGTTAGCCAATGGTTAAATTTTCAATAATTTTGAGAGCTAATTGTTAAACACAATCATTATTAAAAATTAAATTATATATCAATTTAAGTAAGTTATATTAAAACAAAGGTAATAAGTATTCATATTTCATTATCTCCTATTTTACCACATCTGCCCAGCATCAGTGCTATTAAGGTTATTTACATCAATTGTGTTTGTATGGTGGAAATACTATATAATGGTGCACCACCATGCATCTCTTCAGCAGTATTTTGTGGGTAATATGAAATTGACTATGGTGGAGTGTTCACACCATAGAAACTGAGAAATGCTACTTACCAGGGCTTGATTTATTATGCTGTTGATTTATATAGACTTAAGAAAGTGATGGGGAAATGTTAATAATGTAGGTTAAACTCAAAAGTGTCATATTTGTAGCTAATATGTTGTGAAGAGCTAAAAAATGTATCAATGCATGGTTGAATTACAAACATATGGATACTAGAGTTCAGCAAAAATCAGTAAAAGCATTCAATAAAAATCAATTGGCTATACAGAATTTAGAATACAGAATACAAATTATACTGCATTTTTTAAATTATTTGTCAGTTTGTGATATACACACCATACTTTTTTTCCCCTCCAGAAAGCCCATTGTCCCACATTTACCAGCACAGTTCTGGTTATAGTGCTATCACACTGTGATTTAAGTTTACTTTCCCTGATGATTAAGGAAGTTGAACACATTTTAGTAAGTTTATTGGTCACTAGAATTTTTTTGTAAAGTCCCTATTAAGTTGTTGTCCATTTTTCTACTATGTTCTTTTTCTTACTGATTTATAAGAATTCCTTACATATTCCTGATGAGTCCTTTATTGAATACATATAAAGCAAATGTCTTCTCCCAGCGTGTGATTTGCCTTTTCACTCCCTTTAGTAGTGGTTTTTACTTAAAGAAGTTCTTAATTTTCATTTAGTACAATTATCAACATTTTCCTTTGTTGTTAGTGCTATTTGTGTACAGTTTAGCAAATACAGAGATATTTGCTATACTGAAGATGACTGTTTTCTTCTAGAAGCTATACTGTTCTACTTTTCACATTTAGACCTGCAATCCACTTGGAATCAATTTTTCTTGATGGTGTCAGGGGGAAGTTAAGATTCATTTTTTTATTTTTTGTCCAGATGGATATCCAATTGGTTTTTTTTAAAAGACCACAAAATTAACTCTACACACCCAGTTCCTTTATCCTCTTACCTCTTTTTCAACCATACCAACACTGAAAGTCATATAATAACCATTTATGTCGACATCTTCCTTTTCTAATATTTATCATTAGATCTTTTGATAACTTTACAAGCTATTTACTTTCATAATATTAAAACAATTTCTTTCATAAAATTAAACAAATTCTGATAACACACTCAGATTATCTATTGAACAGGTCAATATTTATTTGTATAAACTTATAAGAGTAGATATACTTGTCAAAAAAGAGTTACCAATTTTTTTTTCAAAAAAGAAAACAGACTGTGGCAATTTGTTTTTTCCTATTTATAGGATAATGTACCATAGAAGTAATTAAGATGGAATAAAACCCATCCAGGAAGAACATACGAAAGGGAATATAATTTCTTATGTAGGAGAATTAATTTCTTAATTCTGTTATGGTTTCTATTGTTCAAAATGAAAACAAAGACCAATTGCATATGTAGAGCATTTTATAAAATGATGGATAGCAGATTTTTTTACGCTTTCAGTTTAATTGTAGAGAAGACCCAACCTTCCACTAGAGGGCATCTTTACCCCATTTGGTCTTTTGTAAAAATAAATAACAGCAACTAATCTTTTTTTTAATTAACATATACTGTATTATTTGCCCCAGGGGTACATGTCTGTGAATCATCAGGCTTACACATTTCACAGCACTAATCTTTTGCTTCATGTTGTCTTATTACCTTTTTTAAAAACTTATTTTATTTAAATTCAGTTAGTTAACATGTAGTATATTAGATTCAGATGTAGAGTTTAGTTATTCATCAGTTGCATATAATACCCAGTGCACATTATATCACATCACGTGCCCTCCTTAATGCCCATCCCTCCAATCACCTCCTGTCAAGCAACCCTCAGTTTGTGTCCTATAGTTAAGAGTCTCGTATGGTTTGTCTCTTTCTCTGACTTCATCTTTTTTTTTATTATTCCCTCCCTCCCCCTATGATCCTCTGGTTTGTTTCTCAAATTCCACATACCTTTTAAGTACACCTGACCTCAAGGAAAAAGTTGTGAATGATTCTGGTGTTAAAAGAGTTCTTATAAACACACACACAATCTTTTTCACTAACAGTTTCAGTATTAATAATTGTTACTATTATGAAATTATCTTTGGAACTAATCACTATAATTCTTTATCTTTTCTATTCCACACACACAGACACACACACACACACAGTCCATTTCAATATAAGCAGCATGAATATAATCAATACTAAAATATTGATTATGTAATTTATTATGTACTATATGAAACAGACTTTCTAATTATTATATAATGGAAAAAATCATAAAGGAAAACATGGATACATTTGACTCAATACAAAAAAATATTTATTTATTTACTTACTTATTTACTTATTTAGAGAGAGAACCCACAGGTGGGGGGAGGGTACAGAGGGAGAAGGAGAGAGAGAATCCCAAGCAGGTTCTACACCCAGAACAGAGTCAGATACAGGGCTGGATCTCATGACCCCGAGATCATGACCTGAGCCAAAATCCAGAATGGGATGCTTAATTGACTGAGCCACCCAGGTGCCCCAATATAAAAAATATTCAGATATAAGGTAAAAGTATCAACAAAATTGAAATGCAAATAACAAACTACAAAAATAACTGTCACAAATATGACAATGGGTTAAAAGCATTAAAATATATATACCTCATGCAGATATATAAAACACAAAGCTCTTGATAAAAGTAGATATGATACGAATAGATAATTTAATGAACAAAGCTAAAATTACTAACAACCTAGAAACACAAAAATTATGATGTACTTTCTAACCTTATTATTATGAGTTAACTTTCTAACAAAGTTAGGCAAAAGATAGTAAATGTTAATGAGGGTGGTAAGAGAAGCACAATTTCATGCACTGCAGGTGTAAGAAAGTGCTGACTTGTTAATATGAAAAGAATGCTTGAATGGGAAAATCATTTTTCAACAAAAACAGTAAAAATTCATTCAGGTACAAATCATTAATAAATGCTAAATCTAGAGGGAAATTTTAAAAAGATTTATTTATTTATCTTAGAGATAGAGGAGAGCATGAACAGGAAGGGCAGAGGGAGAGGAAGAGAGATTCTCAGCAGACCCCACACTGAGTGCGAAGCCTGATGTGGGGCTTGATTGCACGACCTGAGATCATAACCTGGCTGAAACCAAGAGTCGGCCACTTACCTGACTGCACTACCCAGGTGCCCCAAAAGGGAAACTTTTGACGAAAAGGAGAGGATTTGCAGGGTCTTATGGTATTTTCTTCTGTAGAGAAGGAAACAGTTTTCCCTTTGGCTTTCAGAGTTTGGTGGCTAAGATCCCTCCATAATAATAAAAGATTAATACAAGAATTATAAACAGGTGTATATTAACACATATACTTCATATACACATGGGAGAGATCTTAAAAAAATAGAAAGAGAGTAAAAAGATGTGACAACTAAATATAATACCTGATCCTAGATTGAATCCTGTGCTGAAGGGGAAAAAATTGCTATAAAACAAATTATTGGATCAATCGACAAAACTGGACTGTGGATGGTCGATTAGGAACTATAATTATATCAATGTTAAATATGCTAAAGTGGATAACTACACTGTGGTTATGTAACAGATCTAACTGTTCTTAGTAATCTTATATTAAGTAAATAAGGAGCCCATTAGATTGAGGTGGTTTTAATACCTTAGCATTCTACATAAGCAAACCAAAACCTAAGACTGTAAATATTTCAACCTTAAGAAATCAAAACCGAAGGAAAACCAATCATACCCAGCCAGCTAGGTTTTTCTTAAGAAGGTAATTTTAGACTTAAGATTTAAACTTAAATAAACTTGAGTTATAGCCAATCAAATAATTTCCTTACTTCACTTCCACACTTTCTCTATGAAGATCTCTTCCTGCTTCTGTCAGTGGAGTATCCCTAACCACTTCCAGAGTGGCACTGCTTGATTCTAATCAACTTTTGCTCAAATAAACTTTAAAAAATTATAGATATGCCTTGTTTCCTTTTAACAGTTCAAACAGACTAGAGTATTAGGGTTAAATATAGTAGATAGAAATGATTCACAAAAAGATACATATTCTCTGAGTTTAAAATCCATGTTTCCATCTATCTACATAGATAGATGGACAGATAGATTGTAGGGGCAGAAAATTTTACATTCTACCTTTCTAGGTTCTTTGGCTGGTCTAACAAATTGATATAAGATTAACAGAAGAAAAGCAAACAAAGGTTTAATAACATCTATACCTTCTGTATACATGGGAGAGACCCAGAGAAACTGAGTAACTTCCTCAAATGGCCAAAGGCATCACTTTAAACACCATCCTCAGCTAAAGGCAAAAGAAGGTGTTGGGGATGGGGAGTCAATTATGGGAGGTTACCAGGAAAAGCACAGTAAACAAGAATAAAGTTGTAATGTAGATGTAAGTCCATGCCTTCTGCACTGATAAGAGTATCGAGGTATCTTAGATATCCTCCTCTTCCTGGTACAGAGAAGGAGACACCCTTAAAATGGAAATTTCCCTTATAGATATAAATGTTTCTTACAAGCAGGTAACCTCTACTGGGTTTTCAGAGCTTCTCTTGTGTTGGCAGTTTCTTAAAAATAACCAGCTTAAAATAGTCAGTGTGCCATAGAGCCATATTTGGGTTGGTATATTTTGTCCCCCTTAATTTTCATCTTTGAAACTTTAAAAAAGTTCCAAAATCCAGAAGCTAAGTTGATAGACTGCTCTATATCTCATTGAGCCAGTCTCTGTCTTGAGAATATGTCAGTTCAGATAAACATTTATGTCTCATTTCGGGAAGTGATCTTGCAGGTGGACTCCCAAGTTCAGGCTTGAATTGTGTAAGCAATCAGCTAATTAATAAGAGTCATTTTTATGGAAATAAAATAAAAACAAAGGTTAAGTATTATAGCAGAATATATACTAGTTTCTGAGCCTAGGTGATAGCCAGTCAAGATTTCTAGATGTCAGGATCAAGGCATATTCAGATAAAGTGAGGGCAGGCAATGGCAATCTGAATGATTTTCTTGGTTTGCAGTTTGAATGTCTCCAGTGATTTTCCTGAGTGGCCCACTTGGTGACAGGCATGAACACTGTCTAAACATGAGCTATTTTAGCAATTTTCTGAAGTTTATATCAAAATGGTCTAGCTTCAGTTTGTAGAACTTCAGGAGAAAAAGCAGCTTTAGTTCTCAATGATTTCAAATCAAAAGGATGTGAGAAAATTGGAAACATCAATTTACAGAGTCATAGCCAGATATTTGAGGAAGCCAGAAGAATTTAGGATCCAGTCCAATTTGTAGGCAAATAACAAACTCTCAAAAACAATTAATCAGAACTGGAATCTAATATCCACAAAGGTATGATACGAAATATACTTTTTCTCTCTAAAATCACCCTCACTTCCACCAAAGAGAGCCAAATTGGGACTAATTTTTTTTTGCAAAATAAATCTAGTTTCAATAAACTTGGCCTGATTATTTGCATAAGTGTGGCAAGCATAGTGGTTGGTCATGAGGGCTCTTTTTAAATCTCCTCTGTTGGAACCTTTCTTAAGGAGTTTCATATTGAACTTTTAAAAGTCTCTCCAGGCCAGAAAGCCAAGCCAAAGATTTGCCATCAGATTCACCTGCAATATCTACAGATTTGGCTAAACTTCCTTTCTCAAGGTTCCCGAAATATCTTGAGGTCCCTGCATCTGCCAGAAAGTGGCCTCCCTTACTCACCTGGTGAGGCTGCTGGACTCTGTAAAACAAGGCTGTTTTTCCAAGGTGTTTTATTAGCTCTATAAAGTCAACCTTAGTTTCTTAAAGCTGTTTGTTCATGTCTGAGTCTATAAAAGTCTCTCTTGAATATGACATTCTAATCAAAACCTTGGAATTATAACCAATGTTTATAATTGTGTCCTGTTACAAGGAGAACAGATTATTATTGAACTTATGCAAACGAATATATTATCATGAAAATACAAGAATGCTCAGTAAGAGTTTCTGAATTCTGGAGGGATTGGGTAGGAAGAAAAACAAATGTTTCAGTTTGTTCACAACGGTGTATTTTCTCAAATTGCTGTCAGTTATAATTAGGTTAAGAGAAAAAGTTTCCTTAAATGTGGAAAGACAATACATTTTTAAAAATCAGTAATATTTCTGGGGCTCCTGGATGGCTCAGTCGGTTAAGCATCCAACTCTTGATCTTGGGGTTGTCAGACAGAGCCCCACGCCAGGCTCCGCACTCAGCATGGAGCTTGCTTAAGATTCTCTCTCCCTCTGCCCCTCTCCTACTCTTTCTCTCTTTCTAAAATAAATAAATAAATCTTGTAAGTTTAACAAAAGCAATGTTTCAAACAAAAAAAGTCATAAAAGTTATAATCCTCCTTCTCAGTTCATTCAGTCCCATGTTATTCTTTTTTGCTTGAATCCAGTTTTTCCCCTACATCCAGAAATCCTTACCCGATTCAGTTTTGTGAACTTCAGGTTATCAGAGCCCTGTATTTGTCAAAAGTCATTTCCATGAATCTGGGAAGATAAAACACACTTCTTTATTTATCAGAGTAAAACAATAAGTGTCTATAAATGACGAAAGTATCTTAAAAATGCACATGATTAAAGATTAGAGTTCACTGTGATGCAATTGACAAGGAAATTTGGTTATTTTTGTGACACACACTTCAAGATAATAACTAGAATTACAAGTGCTAACATACCAAAACAAAGAAACTTTTAAAAAATTCATACGTTTTCTAGAATATTTATTTTAATAACATATATACTCACAAATACAACTAAGAAGATTTAACATCACTTTTTTGACAATGTTTCCTGTGTAATTTAATATACCAAAAAAGCCTAATTAGTTTAACAATTTTTTTTTAGATTTTTATTTATTTATTTATTTGACAGAGAGGAGAGAGATCACAAGTAGGCAGAGAGGCAGGCAGAGAGAGAGGGGGAAGCAGTCTCCCTGCTGAGCAGAGAGCCCAATGCGGGGCTCCATCCTAGGACCCTGAGATCATGACCTGAGCCGAAGGCAGAGGCTTTAACCCACTGAGCCACCCAGGCGCCCCATTTTAACAAATTTTTTAAGATTTTTTGGGACCTTCTTAAATATCCCAAAATTTCTTCTGGGTCAAAAAATAACTTCATTAAGAATTTGATTTTAAAGAAACTATAAGTCTTGGCAAGGATGTGGGGAAAAAGGAACACTTGTACACTGTTGGTGGGAATGCAAAGTGGTGCAGCCACTGTGGAAAAGAGTATGGAGATTCCTCAAACAATTTAAAATAGAACCATACCACTATCCAGTAATTGTACTACTGGGTATTTACTCAAAAAATACAAAAACACTAATTTAAAAAGGTATATGCACCCCTATGTTTATTACAGCATTTTTTATAATAGCCAAATTATGAAAGCAGCCCAAGTGTCCATCAATAGATGAATGGATGAAAAAGAGGTCTTATCACACACACACACACACACACACACACACACACACACACTAGAATATTTTTCAGCCATGAAAGATGAAATATTACCATTTGCAACATGGATGGAACTAGGGAGTATAATGCTAAGTGAAGTCAGACAAAGAAAGGCAAATACCATATGATTTCACTCATATGTGGAATTTAAGAAACAACAAACAAGCAAAGGAAAAAGAAAAGAGAGACAAAACAAGAAACAGACTCTCTCTCTCTCTTTTTTTTTAATTCATTTATTTGTCAGACAGAGAGAGAGAGAGAGGACACAAGCAGGGATAGTGGCAGGCAAAGGGAGGAGAAGCAAGCTCCTTGCTGAGCAAGGAGCCTGATGCTGGACTTGATCCTAGGACCCTGGGATCATGACCTGAGCTAGAGGCAGACGCTTAACTGACTGAGCCAGGTGTCCCAAGAAACAGACTCTTAACTATAGATGGTTACCAGAGAGGAGGTGGGTTGGGGGGAAGGTGATATAGGTGAAGGAGATTAAGAGTACACTTATCATGATGAGCACCAAGTAACATATAGAATTGTTGAATCACTATATTGTACACCTAAAACTAATATAGCACTGTATGTTAACTATACTGGAATTAAAATTAAAAACTTAATAACATTTTTTAAAAAGAATTTGATTTTGGAAACTTTGTCAAAAATAACAAAATGTTTGGACAATTGACTAAATAGGATCATAGGTCCCTGTGAAATACTTAGTTATCTACTTAACTAAGTGACAATTAAAAACTTCAAAGGCAAAGATAGAAGATTACATAGCTCTGAGCGAAACTTAGCTCTTTTACTATTGAGAAGACTAGGTTTACTTTAGTGTAATCAAAAACCAGATGAAAACAACATATAACACAGGAAATCACTTTGATAAAATACAAATTCTTTGTTCTAGGCCATATCCAAAAGGTAAGGAAAAACCCTTTACAATCTCTTATCAGGAACAAACCAATAATCTAAGTTCCAGTTTTATTATAAGTAAATATTGATATTAAAGCTTATATCTCTCTTGATCACACACAAAATTCCTTTCCCAAGATTCCTTTTTTGTAAACCTACAACTTTCTATGTCTGTTTTAGTTTGTCCCTAGTTCTCTTTCCCATTCAGAGATAATCAGTTTGCTTTAGGACAAAATTCCTTTCTTATCCTTCAACAAAAGTGCAACTACATTCCTCATACTTTTTCTTACAAAAGTACACATAAGTCTTATTAACTTTGCATATAGAAATGTGTCTGTCCCTCATTATTTCTAGTAGTTTTAATTACATATATTGGTATGCTCAACCCTTAGAAATTTTAATTTCTAATAAATACTAAGAAATAAGAAATGATAAACTGTCAGTTATATCAGCATTCTTTAGATGGGCAAATTTATGAATACATTTCATACTTCCTGGAAGCATGTACCCCCTTTTAATAGTACAATCTTTCAATGTGGCACAAGGCATGTTTACTAACAAACCCAAAACAAACATCTTTAGTTTCTCTATAATAAGATAAAAGTAGATAAACTTTATGTTCAGTAATTAATATTTCAGTATTTTATCTTAGTTGGAAATGATCTACATATTTCATGAATTTCCATCATCTAATTTAATATAAAACTCTAAGGTGTTAAGTTGCCAGAAAGATTTGGGGAAAATATTTTGGTAGACAAAAATATCACTGAAAAGTTCATTCATAAGCTATAATCTCACTTAGATCTATTTAATTCACTTGTTCTTAATAATTATTTTCAGATTAGTTATGAGAACTTCATGTCTTGATGATAAACTTTGTAACAGATATGAATTTGATCAGTAAACCCATGTAGTTGTCTATCTGCATCACACTTAATGTTGGTAACTCTGAAAATATGTCTATTTTAATTAAACCAATACATTTCATGTAGCTTTTATTTACCAAAGATTATCCTAGACCAGGTAAACTTGAAAAGCATTTGGGTTAGTTTCTGTTACTCAGTTACATTTTTTTTCAGAATTTCTATGAATATTAAATACATAAGCACTTGTTTAAGTCAACTGTTTATTTTTTAAATATTTATTTATTTATTTATTTATTTGAGAGAGAGAGAGAGAGAGAGCATAAGCAGGAGAGACAGAGGGAGAGGGAAAGAGAATCTTTAGCAGACTGCAGGTTGAGCGCTGAGCCCATCTCCGGGCTCAGTCTCACCGCCGTGTAATCTGACCTGAGCCAAAACCAAGAGCTGGACATTTAACAGACTGGGCCACCCAGGCACCCTTGTCTAAGCCAAATAAATAGAGCTCTTTCGCAAATTAATTTTGGCAATACCATCTGGAGGTAGAAAAATATCACACATCTACAACATACATTTATAGATACTCATAAACGTACAGATAGACACAAATATAGATCTTACAGTTACCAATATTTGTGGAGAAGATTTTTCCTTTGCCCAATTTCCAAATACTCTCTCTCTCTCTCTCTTTTTTAACCCTGCTAATGAGAAATCTCTCCCTAAAGTTTGCATTTCAAAGACTGGCTGTCTGGTCCTAGAGAAGGGTGTAGAAAATCTACATCAACAAGGCACAGAGAAAGTATCCAAGTTTTCTCCAGAGGTGGAATTTGGGGGGCATATTTGCATATTCTGGGAAGTCTAGGTAATTTATATAATTCCTTCTTTTTTTGAAGTACAGGAAAATTCCATTTCCAATTGTCCCAATATCTGCAAGTGTTTTGAGATGAATACAAGAGGTCTGGGAATTGGCAAAGATAGGTAGGCTTTGAACTGCTTCTAAGAGTCACATTTCTGGTTTTGGATAGAGTTGCAAGACAAAAATAGTTATTTCCAATACTCCTAAAGAACTGGATTACAGCCTGGATATCAAGGGACTGACCCATCCTTCCAGGTAAACTTGCTTCTTTACATCAGGGACATTTCCAACTAAGGTGGGAATCAAAACAACTGTCATATGATCTCTCTGATATGAGGAATTTGAGAGGCAGGGCGGGGGGTCATGGGGGGGAGGGAGGGAAAAAATGAAACAAGATGGGATCGGGAGGATGACAAACCATAAGAGTCTCATAATCTCAGGAAACAAACTGAGGGTTGCTGGGGGTAGGGAGGTAGGGATAGGGTGGCTGGGATATGGACATTGGGGAGGGTATGTGCTACGGTGAGTGCTGTGAATTGTGTAAGACTGATGATTCAGACCTGTACCCCTGGGGCAAATAATACATTATATGTGATTTTTTAAAAATATGCTTTTTTAAAAGTCTGTATAAAGTATTTAACAAAAGCCTTCTTTTTGAGTATACAATTCAACCTTGGCCTTTATCAGCCCCTGAACACTAGCTTTCTGCTGATCATTTTTAGGAGGGCCTATGAGGAATTTTGGCCATCTGTTTCCTCTGTGAGGGGGGTTGTGAATGGACACTAATCTTTATAAATCCTCTCTAAATTTGGAAAGATATTCTGAAAGTGGAAGGAGAAGGGCTTTATAATTTCAAAGATCTGTTGCTATCCAAGGGTCTAGGATAGCCCCACAAAGGAGATTGCATAGGAAGGTCTGAAGCTGGTTGATTTCAGAGCCCTGGAAAGTACAGTGGTAGGAAATAGCAAAGTTGGCCCTACTGCCTGTCCTACATGCTTCTGCTAACTTTACTTTCTGGCTTTCAGCATTTACATGAGTAACCTGTATACTTTGGGCCTCGAGATTAGGCCAGAGTGTTCTTTACAAATCTTGTAAGGAAAGGGAAGTTAAAACAGGCAGATGGAGTCAGGTTTGGGGGAAGGGAATTTATGTTGGATGTGAATATTAATTTTTATCTTAAATCTAATTTCTGTTCCTTCATCTTGTGAAGGAAGCCTTTAAGCCTATTATACCTTTGTGTCCACTTTTTAATTTGGTCATTCCATAGGTATCAATAAGTCCACTGTTTAGGAGCAGAGCTCTCTTTTTTATAAAATTCAAATATAGAAGTTTGTTCAATTCAAAGGATGCATTATCTGGCCAATGATAAGTAGGGCTGTTAATCTTAATAGCAACTCCAACCAATAAGCCTTTTATGCCTTAACCTAAGATGAAAAAGCCATTCCACAAGAGAGGGAAAAAAAAAAAATGCAAACCCCATAAAATTCCAGAAAGCTTGCTCCCAAAGGCAGTCTAAGAAAGCAAAGGCCTTCATTGTTATAGGTGGTAAGAACGGTATGATGAAAATGTTTCCTGTTTCCCCCAAGAACATGAGATACCTTCAGACACAAACTCACTAATCTGTGATAGCAGGCAGATGCTTCTGTGATGGGATGTTTTCAGCACCAACAAAACAACGGAGGTTGAGATGACAAAAGCCCCTTAGGGACCAGGACTTCCTCTCACGAACTCCGCTGAGAGCTGGCACAGTTGGACGAAGAAAATGCTGCTTGTGACTTTGTGTCTCAGAATCCCTGTCTATTCAACCGGCCACCAAAATGCACCTTTGGGTTGAGAGAACAGACAGAATACTCTCAGCAGCCACAAAGCCACACTCTCAGGACACAGAACAAGATAACAAATGACACAACAGACAGAGACAAAGAAAAATAGTGACTATTCCTGGGATGGAAAGGATCAATAAAAAACAAGGGTCATTACCAATATAGAGGCCACTTTTAGGAAATAGGCTCGAGTGATAGAAACCTGAGTGAGGTAAAAAGGACCACCAGACTGGATGCAATCAGGCTCATGAATTAGGAACCCACCTCAAAATATCTGTAAGTCCTAGCTGACCAATAGGCTATTTACAGCCGGGCACAGTCACCAAATAAGGAAAATTCCATAAGTTCCCATATCTCCTCACTTCCCCCCTTAATTATTGCTCCCCATCACTGTCTCCTGGCAGACAGTCTCTCCTTTGCTGTCCAGCCCGCTGCTCCCTTGCAGTGTATTCAATAAACTTCGATCTCCTTTGTTCTGCCTTGGGTGAATTTTCTCACCAGTAATCTACAATCAATTCTTTAACAGAGTCACTATACCAAAGAAACTAGTTTCACAAATATTTTTTTCTGCCAGCCTATTTTCCGAAAAGGAGATGTTCCCTCCCTACTCTTGCTTTCATCAGACTCTGCAGGCAGAGAAGTGGGAGCGGGACATGGTAAGAATTCCTACCTTCTGGGGGCTCCTGTCAGAGATCCCAGGATCTCAGCTGGGGCAGCTCAGAGCAAGCAGTCAAGTCAGTGAAGTTCATCCTTCATGGTCGCTATCTGCAGGCATGGAAAAGTTTTCCTTTCTTCTCATCTCGGTTCTTTGGCTGGGCTAATAATTCAGTTGATGTAAGACAGATCAATAGGACAAATACAAGTAAAAGTTCAGTAACATGTATACCTTCTGTATACAAGGGAGAGACCCAGGAAAACTGAGTAACTCCCCAAAATGGCCAAAGGCATCACTTTAAACACCATCATCGGCTAAAGACAAAAGAAGATATTGGGGGTAGGGAGTTGGTTGTGGGAGGTTACCAGGAAAAGCACAGTAAATAAGAGTAAGGTTGTCATGCAGAAGTAACTGCAGGCCTTCTTGTTCGGTAACAGTTTGTGGAGGTTAAGAAGCTATACAGTTTCCTCCTTTTCCTGATATAGCCAGGAAGACATCTTTCAAAAGGAGATTTTTCTTATAAATGTACATGTCTCTTACAAAAAGATTACTTCCACTGGATTTCCAGAGTTTCTTGTGTCTGTAGTTTCTTAAAAATAATCGGCTTATCCATTTCGAGTTTATCTTTGTGTATGGTGTAAGAGAATGGTCCAGTTTCATTCTTCTGCATATAGCTGTCCAGTTTTCCCAGCACCATTTATTGAAGAGATTGTCTTTTTTCCACTGGATATTTTTGTCTGTTTTGTCAAAGATGATTTGACCATAGAGTTGAGGGTCCATCTCTGGGCTGTTTATTCTGTTCCACTGGTCTATGTGTCTGTTTTTGTGCCAGTACCATGCTGTCTTGGTGATCACAGCTTTGTAGTAAAGTTCGAAATCAGGCAATGTGATGCCCCCAGCTTTGTTTTTCTTTTTCGACATTTCCTTAGCAATTCGGGGTCTTTTCTGGTTCCATACAAATTTTAGGATTGTTTGTTGCAGTTCTTTGAAAAAAACTGGTGGAATTTTGATCAGGATGGCATTGAAAGTATAGATTGCTTTGTCAAAATGCCCTTCAACAGATGAGTGGATAAGGGAGATGTGCTACATCTATACAATGGAATATTATGCCTCCATCAGAAAGGATGAATATCCAACTTTTGTATCAGCATGGACAGGACTAGAAGAGATTATGCGGAGTGAAATAAGTCAAGCGGAGAGAGTCAATTATCTTATGGTCTCACATATGTGTGGAGTATAAACTAAATCATGGAGGGCATTGTGAGAAGGAAGGGAAGGGTGAATGGGGGGAAATTGGAGCGGGCGATGAACCAGGAGAGACTGTGGACTCTGAGCAACAAACTGAGTGTTTGGAGGGGAGGAGGGTGGGGGGTTGGGCCAGCCTGGTGGTGGGTATTGAGAGGGGAAGGAATTGCATGGAGCACTGGGTGTGGTGCATGAACAATCAATCTTGTAACACTGAAAAAATAAAATAAACATATTTGGGGGGGAAAAATAACCAGCTTAGTGGGGATGCCTGGGTGGCTCAGTCGGTTAAGCATCCAACTCTTGATTTTGGCTCAGGTCATGATCTCAGGGTCCTGGAACGGAGCCCCACATGGATCTCCAAACTCAGCAGGGAGTCTGCTTAAGATTCTCTCCCTTTCTCTCTGCCCTTCCCTCTGCTTGAGTGCTCTCTCTCTCTCAAATAAATTAATAAAATCTTAAAAAAAATCAATAACCAGCTTAAAATAATTAATGTCAAAGAGATATATTTTGGGGTGGCATATTTTACTTCCTTTCTATAAATGTAAATATAAAAATAAACGTGTGTGTGTGTATACTGGACATACATTTACTTGGAGTGAGATGAAGATACTAATAATCGACTACAAAATCATAAAGAGTATTTTAAATGAGAAACATTTGAGCTACAAAAGGTGCCCAAACACATCTTATCTGAAATTTCCTTATCTAACTAAAGCAGAGCACCCAGAATATATAGCTACCATTAACTCCTCCCCTTTGAGGAATTTTCCTGTTTGTGAGTATATAGATGCTTAGCACCAGTAATTGAGAATCAAGCTGCCACAAATTGCCCTCCAGGGGGAGTTTCCAGCCAGTAAGGAGATGGCCTATTAACATCAGGAATCTTGCATACATTCCCATTGAGGTTCTTAACTACCCACACTCTTTTGCCCCTACTAAGCTGCTATATGAACTATTCTGAGAGCTCCCATCTCTGTGTAAGTAAATCTTGTCTTTTCTGGCTATTGTCAGTTAATTTACAGGTCCCCACGACCCCAGTCTGACTTAAGTTGGTAGAGAAAAAATTTTCCCCCAACAAAAAGCAAATGATAGAGCAAATGAGACTAGATGTTAATAAGTGTGTTTAGATGGAGGGTATATGGGTGTTCTTTGTACCATTCTTGCAAATTTCTGGAAGTTTGAAATTATACCCAAATAGAAATATAAGGAAAATACAAAATAAACAAAAAACAGAGGTACTCAATGAAATGTTATCTATAATAAAAAAGAGTAACTTCATTAAATAAATTTTTATGTATCCATTCAATGTTATCATATGGTCATCAAGCTGATGTTTTAAAAAATGTTCCATAACATGGAAGATGTTACACAAATGCTTCCTTTTTAAAAAGATTAGAGGGGTGCCAGCTGGCTCCATGAGTGGAGCATGGAACTCTCGATCTTGGGGTCATGAATTTGAGCCTTACGTTGGGTGTAGAACTTATTAAAAAAAAAAGAGAGAGAGTAGAAATCAAAACAATCCATGCAGGATCATCCCAATTAGATCAAACATTAGTTTATGTGTTTGTCCCAGATGTCAACTAAGGTAAGAAGATACTGTGTCTATGTTGAGGTGGGAGTGGGTGTGGAGGAGGAGGTACTATTTTTCTCCTAGTCTTCTTTGGCTCCAAACTTTTGCTTTTGATAAATTATTTGTGTATGGATGCCATATCTCCTCTTTAGAGCATGGTCCCCAGTATAAGTGACATCTCCTTTTTTTAAATTTCCTTTTAAAGCATAAAATAAGACATTTGCATGTGTTAGGGAAATAAAGTCCTATGAACAAAGAGAGACCCCTCCACATCAATGCAGAAAAGAAAGAAAATTGATTTAGTTCTTGTGATACTGTGATTTATAGTATTTATTTGGTCATTTAGACATTTATTATTAGATATTTATATATTTCTCATGTACATTTGGTCTTTGTCCACTGTTCCTGGCCAGGTCCCCAAACCCTTGGAATTTTTTAAGTGTGGAGAGTGATCTAGGTGTCTTTGTTATGTTAAGGAGGTGACTTTTGTAAAGTACTTAAGAATAGGAGCTGGTGGCCAGTGGAGCCAATGATATGATTACAGATTTGGAACTCTCAGTCTTACCTCAACTACCTCCTCTAGGGAGGGAAAAGGAGATAGGGGCTGGAGGTTGAATCAATCACCAATAGCCGACGATTCAATTAATCATGCCTGTCTAATAAAGCCTCCCTTAAAACCCAAAAGGACGGGATTTGGAGAGTTTCCAGGTTGGTGAACATGTGAAGATTGGAGAGAGTGGCATACTTGGAGAAGGCATGGACACCCCAACCTCTTTCCCCATACCTTAAGCAGAAGAAAGAATAACTAAACCCCTCTTATCTACTTGAGAAACAAATAGTTACTTAAGATAGTCTGCTAGGTTAACTCCCGAGTTGTGTGTGGAACTTTTAAAGGCACAGGAAGCCCAGATTTGGAGACATCTTTGCATAGGGAAACAGGAGATGGGGCTTAGCTAGCCCCAGAGAGATTTATCTACCTTCTCAAACGTTAGAGTAGGGAATCAAGGACTGTTTTGTTTCTACAAAGACACTTTCAAGAAAGAAGGAACAGGGAACATTTTTTCTTTCCCTTTACAAGCAGAAAAAATCATTTTTATTTATCCTCACACATGTGCAGCAGCTTTTGAGACTTCTGGAATGATGTGTATAAAAGATGAGACTACAAGATAGCGGCACCGAGCAAACAACAGGAAGTGGAACTTTAGACGTCCTTGTTAAATTCTGTGGGCCACATCAATGACTGGAAATTTGCCCAGAGTACCTCCATTTCCAAAGGCTCTGGCCTCCTGCCACATTTTCATATTCCCTTTCCACACTTCCTGTTTCTCCTCTTTAGACACCTTCCCCCCACTCCCAGATTTCCCCAGTAAACTCAATTTCCTTTGTATTATTATGCAGAAATTTTGTTTCCTAACCACTAATTGGGCTCTGGCACATCAAAGACATTTCTACTCCCAAATGCTTTAACAACAGTGGCATTGACCCCAGATCCCACTCTTTGCCTGTAGAGAAAAATGGACAGAGGTTTTGCAATTTCAGTCTTTCCCTTTCTTCCTTCTCACCAGTGTCTGAAGGAAGAAAGAAGTAAAGATACATTGTTAAACTGCTAACAGGAATTATGCTATTGTTGGGGCCAAGGGCAGTTTGCCCCAAGACAGGCCACCTTGGATGTAGATCATTTTGAATTGAAAACAATCAAGGCCCAAAAGGCTCAAGAAGAAACTCTGACCTCCCTTCCAACTGCTGGAAAAGAATAGATAGAGGACTTGCTCCAGGAAGAGAGCCATCACAACAGACAACTATACTATAATATGAGTTAGGGATTATAGAGGAGTTTAACAAAGTGTGTTAAAATCCTGATGTCCTATTATTTCTTCATAGCCCAGCAAACATTTGTTTACCATTTACCCTTTTTCATTTGTCAGTGAATTGCATCCTTTCCCTTTGAAGTCCCAGATTCCTAGCCCCTTCTCCATAGTTCAGAATAACATATATACCTCATTTTGCTTGTCTTTGGAATTTCATATCTATGTGGATTCCCCTCATGTACAAAATGAAATTTAATTTTCTCCTGTTAATCTGTCTCATGTTAGCTTAATTCTTAGTCCAGTTAGAAGAATTTTTTTAAAAGATTTTATTTTTAAGTAATCTCCACACCCCATGTGGGGCTTGAACTCACAACCCCAAGATCAAGAGTCACATGTTCCACCAACAGAGTCAGGCAGGTGCCCTTCATTAGAAGAAACTTGAACAGTGGAAAATTCCTTCCTTCCCAACATGATCCTTCACCTCCATACCCCTCCTCAGAAAGCAAAAAATGTCTATACTCGGGTTTGGTTTTAAATTATTATTTTTCTTTGATTTTTATATTTCTTTGTTCTCAGATATCTATTTTAATCATGTTTTATCTAAAAATTGAGATGTACCTTTTATTTGCCATTAAGTGATGAGATACTACTTTTATATGAAATTAGCAAAGATATTGCTTTTGTATGACCAGAGAGGTTAAAAAATATGTTGTCAATGCCTAGCTGAATAATAAATGGGACTGATAGCTATATTCAAGGCTCAATTTTTTTTTAAAGATTTTATTTATTTATTTGAGAGACAGAAAAAGTGAGAGAGAGCATGAGAGGAGAGAAGGCTAGAGGAAGAAGCAGACTCCCCGTGGAGCTGGGAGCACGATGTGAGACTCAATCCCGGAAGTCAAGGATCGTGACCTGAGCCGAAGGCAGTTGCTCAACCAACTGAGCCATCCAGGCACCCTCAAGGCTCAATTTTAACCTAAGTTTGGACTCTTAATGCTCTTAAATTGTCTTCAAAAATCATGTATCCAAAGAGCACAGTAATAGAGCTATAGAAAGTATAAATCATGTGAAGTAAGTAATAGCCACTGAGGAATGACCACATATAGATAAAGCTGTCTTTCTTATTGTCACTAATACAAGTGGAAAATAACTGCCTGTCACAGGAAGTGCTGTCAAAAGATTAGAGAAATTATCAGAGTTTTGGAATGGATGATAGAATTTTCAAGGCTGGGGGAGGTTGGTGTGACTCATCCATGCTTCACAAAGGACTCACAGCAAGATGTTGACCATCAATCTGTCAAAGCCTCATGCTGACTTTTAGGAGAGCTATTTATCTTTCTGCAAAATAGAATTGCAGTTAAGGAAAGCAATAAAGCCTGTGGGTTTAACCAAATAGGTAACAGAGTCAAAACCCTGAAATTCAGGAGCCCATGGTCCAAACATTACAAAATCTCCATGATGATCTGCAGAGAATCTGCATATTGAAAATGTGGGAAAGTACTGGACTCAGATGTCTTCACTGAAGAGAAAAGAGGTAATTATGCCGACGAATTGTATTAGTTGCTCAGGCTGCCACAACAAACCTAGCACAAAAGTACAAAAGTCTAACTATTTCTTTGGGTCTTTATTTCCTTAGGAAGGCTTCCATGGCATATAAAACTTACATTAAATAGATTTGTATGCTTTTCTCCTATTTAAAAAAAAAAGTTTCCAGGACATCTGGATGGCTCATTCAGTTAAACAACTGACTCTTGATTTCAGCTCAGGTCATATTCTTGGGGTCAAGAGATTGAGCCCTGTGGGGCTCTGTGCTCAGCAAGTAGTCTGGTTGGGATTCTCTTCTTCTCTCTCTCTCTCTGTCCCTCCCCCTGCTTGTGTGCTCTCTCTCCCTCTCTCTCAAATAAATAAGTAAATCTTTAAAAGTGAGATAAACAAAAATTAAAAAATAAGAAAAAAGTTTCCTAGTCCAATCCAATAGAACCAAATTGCTTCTGTTGCCCTAAATAGGCTCTATCAATTTCATCAATGTATAGACCCTTTAGGTTATCTACCTGCTTTTCAACCCTTTTCATCCTTTCTAGCAGGGACTTTTCCCATGAAAAAAACTGAAAATGGGGGCATCTGCTTGCCCCAGTCGGTTAAAGCCTCTGCCTTCGGCTCAGGTCATGATCTTAGGGTCCTGGGATCAAGTTCCACATGGACCACCTGCTCTCTGCTCAGCAGGGAGCCTGCTTCCTTCTCTCTCTCTGCCTGCCTCTCTGCCTACTTGTGATGTCTCTCTCTCTGTGAAATAAATAAATAAAATCTTTAAAAAAAAAACCCTGAAAACGGCAAACTATCACTGCCCTAACTCTGCTGCACTTAGGACAGGAGCATGTTACCCCATTCTGGTCCCATTCCTCTGTAAAGTACTGATTTAGGCTGTTTTAGTGGGCAGCTTACTTGGGTGGAACCAAACTTCAAACTTTGTCTTCCCTACAGTGGGTGTACATCTGAAATGACTATTCAGTTATTTTAGCATTACCTGGGCTTCCTAGAGCCTTCTCCATGTACACATGGCTTAGGGACCAACCAGAAATTTGGGCAGAGCTCATATCCAAAATTTAAGGTTTCCCCTCCCAGGCTCTGTCCTTTGCTGAATGTTCCCCTTTATTCTCCTACTATTGTGGTCCCTCTGAATTCTGTCCTCTGGTTCTCCAAGCCAATAAAATTGTGGATTTCTGTGCACAGAGGTTTTAGGTACCCCTCCTAGGTGTTGTCCTCAAACTAAAAGTCTCTGAAAATGGAGAAACTCACGCAGTGCAATTTTCCTCTTCCAACTGTTGACCCCATTTTGACCTGCTTTTAGTCTCCAATGCCTCTAGGTAGTTGTTTATTTTTTCCCAGAGTTTATAGGTGTTGCATGCAGGAGAACTTGACTGGGAGAAGTTAGTTCACACTTACTTCATAATTATCTTTCAGAAGACAAAAGAAATAAGACAATGGACTCATAATTTTCAGGTATTCCACCTTACTGAACACATAATATAAAGAGGATCAAAATCTGCATAGGAATTGCTTAATCTCCTTTTTACAAAATATCCCCATTCTTTAAAGAATTGTTAATATTAAATGTGTTCATTTTTACTGACAGGCTAATGAAAAACGTCCATTGTCTACTATATGTAAAACAGATAAAACTATTTTATCAATTGCCTTCCACTTGGATTGACTTCACTAATTTAGGGTCTTGCTCAACATTTTATCATCAGTCTGGGAAAGTATGGCCACTTAATAAGTTCTTAAAATAAACTTTATACAATGAGTAATATCTACCATTAATGGAGCCATTCTCTTTGCAATTTAATTGGGAAAGTTTAGTTTCCAGATAGAAATTTAGGATGCAATAAATTTTACCCAACAGTTCTATCAGAAAAACAAAGTGTTCTATATTATTCTTTTCAATAGCCAGAAATCAATAGGTTCAAAATAGTGGCTATAAAAAGAACAATACACATGGTAGAAATAGCAGAATGTGAACCACCCTGGAAAGGCTAAAGATGGCATCTTCTCTCATTTTCCAACACTTCAAAAGGTAGCTTCTGCCTTGTAATTATGCATTAATAATATTCCCGAGATTATGACAATAGATTCACATTTTACATGAGCTGTCATGCTGCATAAAGTAACAAACATTGTGAAAGTGAAAAGAGTAAAGGTCAAAAGCAGAGCACATTTATTTTGGACCCTGCAGGTTGCTGACATACCTGAGGTGATGGTGATAGAACCCCGGCTTTCCTGGCCCTTAGGATGAATCAGTGCTAACCAACTGACAGGTGACCTTTACTACACTGGCTTCCATTTATTGTTTTTGCAGCTGGTTAAACAGCAGTGTTGTAACATATGCCACTGTGAATCCACAGGAAAGTGCTTATAGGCGTGAGGGAAATGTCTTTTTGGAAATTTAAACTAGTTTGTCTGTCTGAATGGGAATGCTTGATGAGAAGACTTTAAACACTATGTTTGTCTGATGATACAGAGTCATAGCTGGCCTTTTTATAGAAACCATGCCTTATTTACCCAACACCGGGCATATGCAAAACACAAGCTTCTGAAACTTTCTTCCAGTACATACAGGTTTTGTCCACAAAATAATAACTTTGCAGTCTATACATTCAGCTTCTCTCTCATCTTTGGTATCTGGGAAATGACTGTAGTTCACAGATATATTCTATTCAATCTGCATATGTTTAAAACAAATGAAACAATATTTTAAAATATGGAGAGTTTTCTCTGAAAAAAAATTTAAAACACATAAATTCGAACCCAGATTTCCATCCTCTCTTGAAACTAGAAGAATTTGGCAACCCAGCATTCAGATTCCTTCATGAGAACACTAAGGTGAGCTGAGTGTTTGCAGCTCCTAGAGTACCTGTGCTCCCCATTTGGTTCACCCCATTCATTTTCCTGACCTGCTCAGCCCCTAGAGGAATTGAGTTTGAGCTCTAGGCCTAAAGCAATTAAAATACTGTCTTATAAACATTCCTCACCCGTGGATATAAAAAAGAAGTTGTTATTGATAAGGCCCAGTAATCTTTGAGAAACAGTCCCAAATATAGGAGATTATAGAGTCACCACTCTTGAATCAAACCCTCATAGAGAATATGTACACTTTGCCAAAGTGACTTTCCACTATTTTGGACCTATTGATTTCCAAAGTGACTTTCCAGCATACCAGCCAAAAACTAATTAAAAAAAATCATTTATACAGGTTTTTAGAGAACAGTTGAATACTTTTTCAATGTAATTTATTTTTACTGTAAATCTAGGAATTCACTATTTTTGCCAATCATACATTTCCAATATGAAGTGAAAGTAGAAATGTCTGTACCCTCTAATTTAAGAGTGGTGAGAGAATTTGGAGAAATTTAAAACAAGAACTGAAGGTTATCAGAACATCGAAAAATTGAACTAGTCAAGACACTAGGTACAATCGATATGAAAGAAGTAAATTCCTGACCAAAGTTCTGACAGACCAACTTAATGAGGATAATCTATACTATTCACTTCTCTCATTTAGTCATCAAGCCAATCTTATGACATCAATTGTATTTGTTATCTATTACCACATATGATATTACCCCCAAATTTAGAAGTTTAAAACAACAAACATTTACTGTTTGGCTAACTCTAAATAAGACTTGGGAAAACCTATAGTTGCCAAAGTAAAATATGGATATGTACATTCCCTTCCATTTGTTCAGATGGTGGCTTGTACAAATATCCTCCTTGAGACACACACTCATGAAAAAAAAAAAAGACATGTAAGAAAAGTTTTCAAAATGTAACATCATATCACAACGAGGAATGGTCCACCCACTACAAACCTGTTCTCCAAATGGATCCATATCCTTGGTAGGCTGAGAGCTTCACTGTTCCCTTTGATCCTTCTTTGCCTTGCTTTATTTTTTTCCTCTATTTCCCTCATCCCCTCTTCGAACCAAGCTAATTTTAAAATATTGCTTGAATATTATGAACACAATTTTGCTCTTGGGATATTCTACGTGAATTAAGAAAATAAAAATGTATCCTATTTTTATAGCCACATTTTGGAGGAAATTAAAACCACACTATAACAACACAACACACACAAAAAACCCCTGATAAATTGCTCTTATAGGCTCTTCTATAATGCAAATTAAATAGTTGACTGCAGTACACATAGAACATCTGCTAACCCAAATTAAAATGAACGAGGAACGAAATTAGAATTGCTTTTTCCATCTAACCATAAAAAAGATGAAACATATTATGAGCCAGATATTCTCAATGTTTTAAGGCATTGCCTATTAGTAAGCTTAGTACAGTAAATTGAAACAATAACTAAACAGTGGCCTGGGGACCTGAAAGAGTTAATGACTGCGGCTGCCTAAGTGCTTAATTAACAGCTGGGTCTAGTTGCCAGGCAACTCTAATTCAGTAATAACAACAACAGGTGCAGATTTGATTTCAATCTCAGACCAATGTTGGCCATAGTCCTTTTTCTCGAGTTGAACTATTTTATGCTTTCTTGCTTTCATTACCTGTTATCAAATTTATTATCTCCATATGCATTTATTATACAGTAGACAATGGAAAATTATAGAAGACATAAAATAATTTTTAGAGACATCTCATTCTCAAAAATTTGAAAATGATAATTTGAATGCCTGGCCAAAAGAGACAAAAGATAATGCCCATTTCTCTATGGAGAACAGTCCATTAGCAGTGTCTCTCTCCCCTTCTGTGGCTCACCCCACCGGCTCATGTAATTATCATTGAAGATGACAAGATTTGCTTGATCTTGGCGACCTGACTTTCCTCTTAAACTTTTTATCATCATCAAAAAGAAGAAACAGTATCCTGGTCTTTTCAGTAGCACATACATCAAAATTGGAGCAAATCTCAAAAATAGGATTAGCCTGACTCCAATTCAAAACGACATGAAAACTATTAAGGTACTCCATGTATTTTACATTGCTCAAAATTACATTGCTCAAAAATTAAATGAATAGTTTGTAACAGTAGGAGTTATCTTCACTTGTGTGTAACAGGAAACTTAAAGAATGTTTAAACAAATCATGGTGTGATTTTTTTTTAAAAATTCTTCAAAGGAGCTATCAAAGATCCAGCTAGCTTTCAGCTCTAGCAACTGTAGGGTATAGCTCTTAAACCAAGAGAGCTCTTCTCCTTCCACCTTGCATCTATATTCTAGAAAGAAATAATAAGGAGGAAAAAGACAAAAGACATGCACCGGCTTAGTCAGATTCCTTTCAGAGAGCTTGCCTAAGTATCCCACATGGTAGACTCACACAGTATCTCCTTGGCCAGGACTGTGTCCTATGTCATCCATCTACCCCTCACTTCAAGAAAGCCCAGTAAATCAAGTATTTAAGCTACATATATTGCCATCAAAACTAAAATGGAGTTCTGTTAGTGAGGAAGAAGAGAGAAACTTGTATCAGGCAGGCAGCTGCCATTGTCGACTAGATGACATGAAAGAAAGAGGTGAGGATATCACAGTGAATGCAGAGGAGACGGGCAAAGAAATTAAAGCAACTTCAGAGACCAAAATAAAATGAAGAACAAACAAAAGACCTGTCCAACAATTGATGTTCCTGTGGGGAGCTTGCAATAGCAGTTAGTATATATTTAGTGCTTACCACACTCTAGGTAGTACTGTAGGTAATTACTATAGGTGCTTTCCATATAGTAACTCATTTAATTTCGAAATAATCCTTTGGGATAGATAGTCACTGTTTGTTTACTGAAACTGCTAATTTTCCATCAACCTTATTTCCATTTTGTTCGCCTTTGTGGAAGAGCAGCTTAAGCCCACTCAGTGGTTGTTCCTACTCATTCAGTGGCCTGAGCAGTGGGAATGGCAGACCAGTCTTCAGTGGCCGGCTGGGCACTCCTGTCTTCATAGGGAACTGCTGAATAGGCACAGAGGACACCTGCATGCCTTTGAAAGAGTCGGCAACTTCAGGTTTAGTGGCAGTGAACTCAGGAGCTGCCCATTCACCAAGAAATCCCTCCCTGGTCATGGTCTTTGCAGCCTTGGCCTGCTCTTCCTTTTCGGTCTCTTCAAGCTCTCTGTAGAAGGAGAGCTCAGGGGTGGCCTCCCTTGGGGGGGGGGGTGTTCACGGGAGACGGGGCCACACATACGCAGAACTTCCCTGGCTGGCATCCACCACCTCCCACCCACTGAGTGAGCTCCCTATGGTTGTACGTGCTGTTGTGTAGGGTGGCCGAGTCCACACAGCACAGAGGAGGGTCTGGGTCACACAGAGTGATGGCAGGTGGGTTAACCTAAGACATCTCTGTGAGAGGCTGGTGCTTGCCCTTGGGATCTGTAACCACCAGGAGACAGCTTCCTGCAGGCTGCCTGGACCTGGTTAGCAAAGGTTCCAGGAGTGAGGTGGCCATGATCTGAGTGGGTCCAGTGGCAGCAGAGCCCACGGGCTACTGTTTCTGGACAGTATGACACTGACACTGGGTTTTTTATGGCAACAATGGCATGATCTGCCAGCAGAAGCTTCTCCCAGGTTCTCTTCAGATTTATGATGTAGATGCCATACTTTTCCTTTTTTGTTGTTGTTGTACTGTTACATTTGGAAGCCAAGGTTGGTGCCACCTAAATGGGTTCCTGCTTCAAGCAATTTGAGGACACCCTCTTCCTTCATTTGCAGGATGTCGGGGCTCTGGACATTGTGAAAGTTTTTCTTTAGGTTACGATGGGAACACAGAACCAAGCCCTGTGATTCCCTCTGGGTAATGGGAAAAGGTGTTTCATCACCATTTTAGAGATGAGAAAATAGAGGCACAAAAAGAAGCCATTTGCTTGTGATAAATAGAAAATAAGCTGAAGAGCCGAGTCTCACTGTCAGGACCTGCTTAGCCCAAGTGACTCCATTTTGCGGCAAACACAAGCTGACCCCACCTTAAGGGAACTGAGTCAGCCTAGAGGAGCTTACTTAAAAAAAAGTGTGATCTGTTAGTTCCTGTTAACAGTTCCCAGAAAAACAAGGGCGAGTCAGGCCAGGTGAAGACCAGTAAACCAATAAAGATGAGCACCTGGCAGCTACGTGGTCTTTCCCTATAAAAGCTAGCCTGTAAGACTAGGTGGGGTCGCTCTCTGCATAGAGACAGCCCTGACTCGTCAGTATGATTCTCGATGCTTGGTGTGAAATAAAGCTTTGCTTGACCTTTGCTTTGTATCAGTCCTTTGATCACGGACCCTAACACTCACATGTAGGTGTTAGAATCTACAGTCTTAGCACCTATGGTGACCCAATGCCTTCCATTAGGGTGAGCGAGGTTACTGGGTGTAGCACAGATAGTCCTGAGTTGCAGTACACCCCTCAGTCCCGGTCACACTGGGATGGTTGTTTTCCCTATCTCCCAGAGTTAATTCTGTTATCTTTCATGGCAGGAACATTTACAATGCTAAAATCAATACATAATTTTAAAGAACAATAAAAACATAATGACTACAAATCCTTAGTGGTTTTAATAATCTTTTGTCTTAATCTTAGAAGATAGGAGACACAGTATGAATAGTGAAGAAATGTTTATCCAAAGTGGACAATTCTCTAAGTTTCATTCATTTACTTTTCCTTCTTCCATAAATGTGAATTTTCTTTTTTTTTTTTATTAAGACTTTTTATTTATTCATTTAACAGAGAGAGAACACAAGCAGGCAGAGAGGCAGGCAGAGGCAGAGAGAGGAGCAGGCTCCCCGCAGAGCAAGGAGGCCGATGCGGGACTCGATCCCAAGACGCCGGGATCATGACCTGAGCCAAAGGCAGTTGCTCAACCAACTGCGCCACCCAGGCGCCCCTGAATTTTCTTATAGTCACAGAAAATGTAACTTAGAAGTTACTTTGGTTTTAAAGTTGAATATTCAATTTATTAATTTACAGATTTTAATTTCATTCTTCCTTAAGCATTTAACTTCAGCTTACAAATCTCATTATTCCATTATAAGTCTAGCAAATTTTAACTGTCACTTTTAATGGCCTTCAATTAATATTTGGTTACATTTTCAAATGTAGTTAATTAAACTCTTTTAAGTTTTTTAAACAGCATTTATAAATTTAATATATTGACTTTCTTTTAAGACCTTCAATTATCTAAATGACAAACTTTGCAAGTAATTAAATCATTCTTATGAGCTAAATTAGTTAAATTTAAAAATATGGTAAGGGGGGCCTGGGTGGCTCAGTGGGTTAAAGCCTCTGCCTTCGGCTCAGGTCATGATCTCAGGGTCCTGGGATCAAGCCCCACATTGGGCTCTCTGCTCAGCAGAGAGCCTCCTTCCTCCTCTTTCTCTGCCTGCCTCTCTGCCTACTTGTGATCTCTCTGTCAAATAAATAAATAAAATATTAAAAAAAATTTTTAAATATGGCAAAACTTAAGGTCCACTAAATGTTCTAACACTATATATAAACAGTAAAATTTCTGCTTAAATTCATAAAGCTAAATCAATGACTCAATGCTATATTTTAAATTCCAATTTAAATATATATGTTGTTGGTCTAATAATTCTTGTATCACAACCTATAATGCTAAATATGCAGATTATTTAGCAAAAAATACTAATATGACATATTTTGATCTCAACTATTTCTGTTATTCATTCTGTAACTCTTATGGCTATTAAAAATGATATCTGGTTGGAATTTTGGATATTTCTGTCTGGCTTTCATAACAATTGTAGTCATAACTTTTAAAGGCATTCTGCTAGTTCCTCTGTTTAATTCAACCAAAGTTAAACACTTTTTTAAGAGTCTCATGCTCTACCGACTGAGCTAGCCGGGTGCTCAAAGTTAAACACTTTTTTAAAAAATATTTTTTATTATTCATTAGAGAGAGAGAGCTCGAGCAAGAGTATGACTAGGGGAAGGGCCAGAGGGAGAGTGAGAAGCAAACTTACTGCTGAATAGGGATCCATCCCGATGTGGGGCTAGATCCCACGACCCTGGGATCATGACCTGAGCTGAAGACAGACGCTTAACTGGCTGAGCTACTCAGGTGCTCCCACATTAAACACTTTTTAATAGCTTCTGATTTTGTAAGTTTCTCTCTCTCACTCTCCCATGTGAGAAGGTTTGTGTATTTGCATGTCTTTGTGATTATGTGTTGTGTGTGTTTGTGTGTATTTGTGTGCATACTTGTGTGTATGTGTAAATTGTGTCTATATTTGTGTATATTTTTATGCATGTGTGTGAATGTGTATACACATTTACACGGAGGTGGTAGGGGAAGAGAATGACTCCTAGTACTTTCAGAGAGAGCTAAAGAATATTCACCAATAGAGAGGGACAAGATGGTGGAGAAGTAGGAGATCCTGTTGCAACCTGCTCCCAAAAGTGAACTGGATATCTACCAGAACACGCTGAACACCCATGAAATCACCCTGAGGAGCAAGATTTCTCACTTCTGGATCTTTCCGAGAGCAGAAGACAGCAGTGGAGAAGTAAAAGCAGAGTGAGAACACTCGAACCAATATCAGAGGATAAACAAAAGGGGGAGGAAGCCACCAGAGGCAATCCAAGGACAGTAATACCCCAAAGGAAAGTGCCCAGTGGCGGGGGACCAGCAATAACGTAGAGTCCATTAAAAACACTTAAAAAGAGCAAAAGGCTCTGAGGAGCAACTAGTGGAAGGGGGTGGTCACAGGCACTGGCCTGGGCCCATGCTCCCAGGAAGGAGCGCCCCAAAGTGAGACTGGTGGGGGGGGGTCTAGTCCGTGGTTCCTTAACCTGCAGCTTTCTGCTCTCTGCAACATTCTGTGGGCCAGGCGTGCACCTGCAAGCACCTTTAGAGAGTCTGCTGTGGTCCAGGAGTGGCAGCTTTTCTCTGTGTTCCCTACATTTTAGACTGGACATTCACGGCCCGCCACAGGTTCAGGGGGATCCCAGCCGGCCCTGGAGAGAACGCGGGCAGGCAGCCTATCTACCCGGTCTGCTCTCGCAAAGCCGCAGAAAGGTGGCTGGGGTCGCAACATTTGCTGCCTGCCCCAGGGCCTGGAGGATCCCCACCGGCCCTGGAGAGAACACGGGCAGGAGGCCTATCTACCCTGTCCGCACTCGCGGAGCCACAGAAAGGCGGTCGCAGTTGCACGCCACCTTGGACAGGCTGCTCTGTGAGCAGAATTTTGCGGAGGGGAGTGTGTGTTCTGGACCACACAAAGGGGAGCAGACTCAAGCTTCTCTGAGAAACGGAGGTCTGAGTGCTTCTGGGAAGATTCATTGCTTGGACTCTCTGAAAAGGTGAAAAAGCTACAAAAGGCCAAAAACTTTCAGAGGGCAAAAGACTGAGAAACCGATTTCCACAGAGCTCAGCCCCCCGACTGAGGGGCAGGGTGACTCAACCCAAGCAAGACCGATTGGAAAACAACACGGCAGGCTCCTTCCCCAGAAGACCAGTCAAAAAACAAAAGGACTATAACCACAGGGTCTCCATAAAATTTTAAAGCCCCAACACCAGGGGAAATCAATATATTAAGCTCCTGGTTATACCCTCAAACCTGTATATTTCATAGATACAAGTTTTTTTTTTCTTTCTTATTCTCTCTCTCTCTCTCTCTCTTTTTTTTTATTATTCACTTGCTTTCACATTTCTTGTTTTTTGGTTTTTGGTTTTTTTTAACTACTTAACATTACAACCAGAGGCTTAATACAACTATAAACCCGGAAAGACCTGAAATAACCTTCCTCGCCTGCGAGGAGTTATAACCACCCTCACATCTTATCCTTCTGTCAGTGTTTCTATGTATTTGTTTCTGTTCTGGTATTATATAAATCCTATTCTTGGGGTTCATTCTGACTAGGTCATTTATTTCTTGTCATTTATTTTTGTTGGTCTATATGTTTGTTCGTGTTTGTTTACATACCTTATAAATCTTATTTTTGGGGCCCATTCTGGCTGGGATTTCCTCTTTTTCTCTTTCTCTCTATCTTTTTTCATCCTTATTCTTTCTTTTTGGTGGTGAATCCCAATCACTCCAAAACCCTCCAGGGTGCACCCTGCCTGGATCGTGGGCAATATATCCAGCTATACATCCTCTCATCCACATCTCATCAAAATGACTAGAAGCAGGAACAACCAACAGAGGAAAAGCCCAGAGACTGCGCCCTCTCCCTCAGAACTATTGGACATGGACATAAACAGCATGTCAGAAAGGGAATTCAGGGTGACAATTATCCAGGCAATGGCTAGGATGGAGAAAAACATTAATGACAACATAGAATCTCTAAGGGCAGAAATGAGATCCAGTATAGCTGATGTAAGAAGTGCTATTAATGAGATCCAATCCAATCTAAACAGTCTAACAGCTAGAGTTATGGAGACAGAGGATAGAATTAGTGATCTAGAGGATAAAATGGTTGAGAAGAAAGGTCAGGAGGAGAGCTGGAACAAACTGCTCAGGAATCATGAGAACAGACTTAGGGAAATAAATGACGCCATGAAATGTTGCAACATCAGAATCATTGGAATTCCAGAGGGGGTAGAGAAAGACAGAAGACTATAAGATATAGCTGACCAGATTCTGAATGAAAATTTCCCCAATCTGGGGAATGGAACAAGTGTTCGTGTCCTAGCAGTGGAAAGACCACCTGTCAAGATCAGTGAGTCTAGAACAACACCCAGATACATAATCTTAAAATGCGCTAATTATAATTTTAGACAGGAGGTCCTTAGGGCAGCTAGGGGAAGAGATTCCTTACATACGAAAGAAGGCCCATCAGAATAACGTCAGACCTGTTCACAGAAACCTGGCAAGCCAGAAAGGGCTGGCATGATATATTCAGGGCACTAAATGAGAAGAACATGCAACCAAGAATATTTTACCAGCAAGACTGACATTCAAAATGGATGGAGAGATGAAGAGCTTCCAAGACCAGTAAAGATTAAAAGAGTATGTGACCACCAAGTCGGCACTCCAGGAAATATTAAAGGGGGTTCTATAAAAGTAGAAAGAACAATGAGTGACTTAGAACAGAAATTTGCTATCTATAGAAACAAGAACTTCACAGGCAACATGATGTCAATAAACACTTATCTTTCAATAATCACTCTCAACTTGAACGGCCTAAATGCTCCCATGAAACGGCACAGGGTTGCAGAATGGATAAAACGACAGGACCCGTCCATATGCTGTCTACAAGAGACACGTTTGGAACCAAAAGATACATCCAGACTGAAAGTGAAAGGATGGAGAACCATCTTTCATGCCAATGGACCTCAAAAGAAAGCTGGAGTAGCAATTCTCATGTCAGATAAATTAGATTTTAAGCTAAAGACTATAGTCAGAGATACAGAAGGACACTACATCATTCTTAAAGGGTCTATCCTCCAAGAAGATCTAACAATTGTAAACATTTATGCCCCCAATATAGGAGCAGCCAACTACATAAGCCAATTGTTAATCAAAATAAAGAGTCATATTGATATGAATACATTAATTGTAGGAGATCTTAATACGCCACTCTCAGTAACTGACA